>CM032448.1:2044094-2278533 GCA_019049505.1 Pachyrhynchus sulphureomaculatus
TTCTTTACAGTTCGACGAATCCACCGATATGACAGATACTGCCCAGCTGTGTATTTTTATTCGAATGGTATTCAATGACATGTCGGCTAAGGAAGAGTTTTTGACAATGATTCCTCTGAAAGGAAAGATCCGTGGCGAAGATATATATGACGTTTTCTTCAATTTTGTAACAAACTACAAGCTACCAATATATAAACTAGTGTGCATTACAACCGATGGAGCACCAGCAATGACTGGAAACAAAAACGGTTTTGTGGCATTGTGTCGAGCTAATGATGATTTCCCTTCATTTTTCTCCTTCCATTGCATTATACATCAACAAGTTTTTGTGTTCAAAAGTTTTAAACGTCGAGGAGATTATGGGCATTGCAATAAAAATTGTGAATTCGATCCGTGCACGTAGCTTGCAACGACGGCTCTTTAAATTGCAGTTGGAAGATAGTGAGTCAGCTGAACACACCGATTTAGTTCTTCACACGGACGTCAGGTGGTTGAGTCGCGAAACATTCCTAGAAAGGTTTCAAGAATTATTGCCCGAAATAACAGCTTTTCTGGACGAAAGAGGTGATGACACTCAGATGCTGAAAAACGGAAAATGGCTGACTGATTTGGCATTTTTGACAGACATCACAATGCATTTAAACACCATTAATTTGGAGCTTCAAGGTAAAAGAAAAACTATTATTGAGATGATTAGCGCAATAAAACGCATCCAAAAGTAAATTACAACTTATGATAGATCAACTGAAAAGAAAGGATCTGAAAAATTTTCTGTCTTTGAAAGCAAGGATTCCTCAGTTGAATTATAATATTTATGAGGCAGAATTATCAAATATTTTGGGCCAATTCGAAATACGTTTTTATGATTTCTGTAAATTGGCAAATATCGCATCATTTATGAGTTATCCTTTTTCGTGTAAAAACATTGAGGAATTATCTACTCAAATAGCAAGTCAGTTTAACATGGACTCATGTTCTGTTGAAAATGAGTTAGTGCAGATTATATCAGATATACATCTCAAAGCCACAGCATCTGATACAAAATTCCAGTGTTTTTATATCTGAAGATAAATATCCGAATCTAAGGCAAATCGCCCTTCAACTGACGGCAATGTTTGTGTCAACTTACTTGTGAGAGTCTGCATTTTCTGAAATGAAGATAATTAAGTCAAAATATCGCAATCGACTAACTGACGAACATATGTCATCATGCTTGCGATTAGCACTCGATAATTACGTACCATCTTATGAAAAGTATGCTGAGGACATGCAGTGCCACGCTTCAACATCCAAAGTCACTCTTTAGTTAAGTTTAGACACTAGAACTCGTTTGTTTTGTAAGAACCAATAAACTCGCAATTTTGAATAATTATGAGTTTTTTCATTGACATTTTAGAGCAGACCTACACTTAGCTTGATTTAAAAAATGCATATTGTGCGGAAAACTAATATCTATGCCACGATACACCCTACCTAGACGACAATCCTGCATCACACTTACTTGCAGCCTCTCAGAGTCGATCGATCGTAGTCTAACAATATTGAGGTAGATCGCCAGCAGTTCAAGTTTGAGCACCCCTGTTCTATATGTTCTAATTTCTCAAAGACTTTCATATTGTCTTAGCTGTTGGCCATATACATAATAAACTTTAATTTTTTTGAAAAAACAGTTTTCTTTTTGAATTATATGATCCAAATGATAGTAACAGATTTCCAGGTCCATGAGTAGACCAAAATGGGGATTCATTAATAACTAACTTTCATATTGCACAAACTTTAGAGCACGTCATCAGATCTGTATAATCCAAATAAGGAATTATAAATGTTACAATAATGTTAGCAAAAGAGCAGTTTGTTAATATTCTCGTATCATCCAAACTTTGCTGTTTTTCCATTCTTGAACCTAAATGACACACACACACACACACACAGACACATTTAAAATCAAAATCGATGACCTTGATAACAAAAACATAAACGAAATTAATGAAGCGCTGACGAATATCTTGGTGACAACAGGAGAGCAAATAGCTAGAAAGAAGAGCAACAAAACAAAAATATGGAGCATAAAAAGGGAACAACTGTTTGAAGAAAGATGTAAACTGCTAGTCCAAGGAAAGAGAAGTAGTACTCAGTTGTAGAAACTAATAAAACCTTCAAAGAGTCCATTAAAGGAGATAAAATACAACAGTTAGAGACAAAGATAAAAAAATTGTGGAACAGAACATCATGAAAGCACTCCGACAAAGCCTAGGAAAAGCTTCAATAGACAACTTAAAGGATAAAAATTGAGAATATGTGAAAGATCGAGAAAAAATAGCACACGTGATTCAAACATATTATCAAAACTAAACAAAAAACTGCCCACCAAATGATCTCAAAGAACGATAATCAATGTTAACATATATATATATATATATATATATATATATATATATATATATATATATATATATATATATATATATATATATATACCCGGTTATAAAGCGAACCAAATTTGGATGTTTTGTGTCCGTTTATAACGAACTTGCCACTCCCTGTGCTCGACGTCGCCCGATTTGATCTAGAGAATTCACCGAAACTCGCTGGGAACCCCTATTCTACTCGTTTCTGCCGCGTCGCTAGTTCGAGAGGTATTATTTTCAATTCACTTGTTGTGTTATGCGGTTCCGCCAAGATGTTTTAAAAACAAACATTTACCAGTAACAGTAAAGCCTGTATGACATCAGAAAATTTTTAAAAACGAACTGATCGAGTGGGACAAAGAATTAAAATTCACAAACAGAAAAATATTTCTTTTGATTGACAATTGTCGCACCTTGAAGTTGATCTACAGCAAATAAAATTCGTTTTTATGCCTCCTAACATAAGTGCAAAGCTCCATCCTATGGATCAAGGTGTGATACATTCTTTAAAATGTCTTTATAGAAAGATTTTACTTATGAAAATGTTAGAGACGATCGATAAAGGTAACATTTCTTCCGTAACTCTCTTGGACGTTATAAACTTTATCCATACGGCTTGGCAAAGAGTCAGTAGAGAAACCATTGCAAACTGTTTTAAGGAAGGAATGTAGATATGAATCAGATGATGAGCTACCGTTGACTCAGTGGACTGAAAAACATCGAGAAGATCCTACTGATTGTCTAGAATTTGTTTACGATGCTGACATTCAGCAAAGTACAGTGGAAATCGAGATTAAAAAGATGCTAATCACTTTAATTTTAAAGAATATGTATGTGCTGAGAATAAATTAATGATGAGAGAAATATTAATACTGATGATCAAATTGTGACATCAGTGACTTCTGGAAAAATTTTAAGCGATAATGACGACGAAGACCAGCTTGGAGAAGCTGGAAGTTCTATTCATGTCAGAAATGACTAAGAAAATGACTGAAACTCCCAACTCCCAAGTAAAATTGTACAAACAAAAATTACTGATTTTATTGTATAAACTACATATTTTAATGTTTTGTTTATACTCGTATATGTACCAACATACATAGTAATAACTTCAGTGTGACTTGTCTTATATTCCTTTGAACGTTTTCTTTTAATTTAATAATTATTATTATTAATTTTTCTAAGATGATATTAGATTTTGTTCACGAACTTCGGATATAGCGAACCAATTTTAGTGATTTTTTGGAGTTCGTTTCAAACGAACTCCACTGTGTCTATTATATATATATATATATATATATATATATATATATATATATATATATATATATATAAATAAATAAGTATATACAGTCGACACTCTATATAGTGAAAAACCAAAATGTTGACCGACATTTCACTATAGAAAGTTTTTCACTATATAAAGAAAAAATCCGTATATATTGCTGTGTATGTATTTTATATTGGTAATCATTTACTTATATTTTATAAGGTACAAGCAACAAAAAAAATTGCATAATTGAATTATTAGAAAAGATTTTATTAAACATTTGAAAGTTTAAATAGTACATGGCATGTACAGGGCTAAATACAGACATAAAGTCCATACGTTATATCTTTACCCGTACGTCATAGTTTTCAGGCCATATAACAGACGACTATTATATTATTTGTCTCTTTTCACCAATAAATCGTAGGTATTGGTAAAAAGAGACAAAAATATATAATAGTCGTCTGGGATATTGCCTGAAAACTATGACGCACGTGTAAAGATATATCGTACGGACTTTATGTATGTATGTACTACATACGAAATAAAAAGAATAATACAAAATCTGTTAATACATATGTACATACTTCGTACATTCGTACTAGGAAAAATAATCAGTTATTTTCTTATGAACATTACTTTTGAAAAATAATTGTTGCTCAACAAAATTCTCGCATTGATTCAAATACATAAAGATTTGATCAGGTACACTTTCCTGGCTCCTGAGAGTAGTTCGCACAATGTCAAATGCATTTCTTATTTCATTTTCACTAAATTTAGCAGAACATTCCCCGGTTTCAGTTTCTTCTTCATGATCTTCTATACTTTTTATATCGTCAATTATGTCTTGGTCAGTTGGGAGATCTGTCGTGCCAACATCGTTGTCGATTTCTAAGAAATCTTCAAGTAAAAAATCTGCGTCGACGGTAGCAGTTTTTTGTAGAATACCCCATTGCCTTTTTAAGGTAGCGAGATCCATTTCGTCTTCTTCTTCCCATTCGTCAATTTTTTCAGTAAAACCTGCTTTAGAAAAGCAGTTTTTGATAGTTTTCTGAGAAACATTTTCACTCCATACTTTAGCGATTTCGGTTATACACTCTTTAAGGGTAATCAATTTTTGGGCTGGAATGTTGTTATCAATCGCATTAACAATTTTGTGAACAATTCCGTTTCGGTAATGATGTTTTATTTTTTTATAATACCCTGGTCCATAGGTTGCAATTTGGAGGTCATGTTTGGCGGAAAAAAGATCAATTCAATATTCCTTAATTTTTTACTTACAGTAACTGGATGTGCAGGACAATTGTCTATAAACATCACAATCTTTCGCTTTTGGCTTTTCATTTTCGTGTCCAGTTCTTTGATCCATCTTTCGAAAATCTCAGAAGTCATCCATGCCTTTTTATTATTGGCGTAATCTAACTCCAGAGATTTAACTCCTTTTAAACAACGGGGATTTTTGCTTTTACCTATGAGCAGTAATTTCAGTTTTTCTGAGCCATGCATGTTTGCTCCAACCATAAGTGTCACCCTTTCTTTACTTGTTTTAACACCAAAACATTTATCACTTTTAAAAGCAAAAGTTTTATTTGGCAAACATTTAAAAAACAAACCGGTTTCATCGCAATTGAAAACGTTTTTTGGCTGGTACTTTTTCAATGCACTTTTTAAAACAGTTTCAGTCCAAATGTCACAGTCCTCCTGACTAACGCTTGCACTCTCACCAGACACTGTCTTGAAAACAATTGAATTGCGAGTCTTCCAGGCACTCAACCACCCTTCGCTAGCTTGAAAATTAACGCAGTTAAATTCTTTAGCAAATTGTAGAGCCTTTTCCTTTATTAAATTTCCCGATATTGGTACGTTTTGATGCGTACGGGCCACTTGAAACCATACATCGTAAAACTGCTTCATTTACATCCTCTTAAGTACTCACCCGTACTCGTTTTCGACTGCTTGGAACACTAGGTTTCTTGATGATACTGTCGCGACTTTTTATTATCAGAGAGACGCAACTTGGAGAAACAAATTTTGCAGCAACATCAATTTTTTTGCAGCCTTTATCAACTTCCTCCAAAACTTTAATTTTCTCAGCTAAACTTAAACACACTCGCTTGGACATCTTACTTGATTCTTAAACAAAAAGAAACTGAACCTGAATTTGCGAATTACTAGGCCTCGACTATAAAATGAGTTTTTCCCCGGGTTTCTATAAAATGGGTTTCTCACAGAAATCTACCTGATTTATTGCCAACCATTAAGCGTTATAAAAACGCGTTAAGCACCTTTTCAAAAGAATACATCATAAAAATGGAATTCGTGCTAATGTTAGATAAAAATGGGAAACCCGAAATGGCCAAGATCTCAATAAATACATAAAAATTTATACATAAAATTCCGGTAAAAATTTTATTATATAGAGTGTTACTATTTTACAGATTCACTATATGCAGGGCTTTTTACATGAAATTTCAATAAAATATTCTAGGTCTTGAAAAAATTGCACTATAAAGAGTTTTTCACTATATAGAGTTTCACTATAAACAGTGTCTACTGTATATATATACATATATATATATATATATATATATATACATATATATATATATATATATATAATATATATATATATATATATATATATATATATATATATATATATATATATATATATATTTATATATATATATATATATATATATATATATATATATATATATATATATATATATATATATATATATATATATGTATATATGTATATATATATATATATATATATATATATATATATATATATATATATATATATATATATATATATATATATATATATATATATATATATATATATATATATATATATATATATATATATAGATATATATATATATATATATATATATATATATATATATATATGTATATATATATATATATATATATATATATATATATATATATATATATATATATATATATATATATATATATATATATATTTAGTCTTGGCCGACTAGTTAAACACCAGTATTTTATTCTTGGGGTAAGCGGTCTTTGAAAAAGAACTAAAAAGTTTTTGGATATTTTGGTAAAACCCCATTCCTAGAATTAGAGGAGAAGGGTAGTCTTCACCGACTAGTTAAACACCAGTATTTTGTTTTTGGGATAAGTGGTCTTTGGAAAAGAACTAAAAAGTTTTTTTTTAAAGTTTAGTTTTTTTTTCAAAGACCTCTTACCCCAAGAACAAAATATTGGTATATATACATATATATATATATATATATATATATATATATATATATATATATATATATATATATATATATATATACATAAATATATATATATATATATATATATATATATATATATATATATATATATATATATATATATATATTTTATATATATATATATATATATATATATATATATATATATATACTGTTGGTGAATGAATAAAGAAAATTAAATAAAGCACTTAAAATCAATAATAAGTACCTAATACGACTATAAATAGTCTTATCTAAAAAAAACAATGAATAATATAATACACAATTTAGAATAAAATCGTAGGCGGCCAAGAATTTCCTATCTATAGCTCATCATCTTTAGTTCGACCTCGTAACTCACCGAGTGGCCCTAAAGGAATAAGAAAACAACTGACAATCGACTAGTACGACTTCTGCAGAGGCTGCTTAATAGATTATCTCTGTGACGTCAGTGGTCGAGTTATAATAACTAAACAAAATGGTACAGTGAATTGCTAACGCTATTTTCTAAATATTATCCGTAATTTTGGAACGACTTGACCGATTTTGATGCGGTTTTCAGATTTTAAAATCTTGTTTTGTTTGGATTTCTTGACCTTGCAATAATTTTAGAGTATTACATAGACTGGAAGAGAAAGGAATATAAAATTTGAAAAAGGGTATCACGACTTCGTTTCGTTAAAATTCTTTTGAAGATATATAACGATGACGTTAGGTAATCAAGATTAATATCTCCAGACGTCTTTGGTATTTTTTGATAACTTACATGGAAGTAAATTTTTCAAAAATAACATTTTTTTGGTGTTAATCTATATGCACCAGCAAATTGTTCTAGAACGAAAAAATTGTATAAAGAATAACGAATTGTTAAAAAGTGCTCTAAAAATTCTGAAAAGATTCATGGTGATTCTGTGAATAAAAACAAGTATTTTTTATCTCTTACATAATTTCTTTAAAAATTTTAGTTTTCTGAATACCCAAAATATGCGAAATACGCCCTGATAAATATCTCCAAAAATTGAGGCCATAAAAAAAAAACTTCCTACAAAAGTTGTAGATTTTTTGGGGTAGAATAAGATTATCAGAGAAAACTTTTGGTTATATTAGGAAATTACATCTACCTTCCTCCTCTGATCAAAATTTAATTGAGGCTAGTAGAAGTATAAAAACAGTGTAATAGAGACCGGATTATATGAAACATAAAAATCTTGAAATATGCATGCAAATATGCATGAAAAATGCTTAAAATATGCACGAAAAGGGTCAAAATATGCAATATTAAATAATAATAAAAGTAGTAATTTTTAGTTTTTTATTTCAAAATCAGCATAAAATTAACAAGTTATCGACGATATTTAAATTTAATTAACAATTATTTATTTAACATTTTTTAAAATTATTTAACATTTGTATTCTTGTACACGTAAACAATAAGGTATTGTTCCAAATGTTGGGTAGTAAGTTTGTGTCTTCGATCACTTAAAATATTTTTATAAGTGGAAAAAGACCGTTCCACATCCACTGAGGTAGCTGGGCAGTATTTGACTTTGTTATCACTTATTGTTTCTGGCAAAAGTTCACCCGTCCCATTAATAAAACTATCAATTTGACACAAAGGTTCAAAGCCTGGGTTATTGCACAAAATGTTTTCAAAGTTTTCTTTAACTCTACGCGGGAATACATCTGGCAATGTGGAGTTTATTTGACCAATTTTATTCATTAACTGAATTGATTCGGTCAACGCCAAACATCGAGTTTCAAGCTTTTTAATACCCGCAGGTATGTGGGAAAAGTGAGTGCTAATCAAAGCTATGTTTTTTTTAATATCAGAATCGTTAAATGCTTCCTTGGATTGACGAACTGCCATAGCCTCTGCACTATCGAAGTCATTTACTACACCTTTGATGGCCTCGAAATATTCATTGTAAAACAGTACAGTTTCAATCCATGTTCCTCATCGAGTTACCACTGGTTCGGGAGGTAAAGGCACATTTGGCAGTGTTTCTTTATAGGCGTTATTGCGAGCAGGTGCCTTAAGAAACACTTTCTTTGCTGATGAAATCAGTTTATTTACATTTCCAAACGTGGATCGTACTTCTTCAGCGAGTCGATGGACTCCGTGAGGAAAGCACGTCATATGAATTAAATTTGAATAAAATGCTTGGAGGACTTTGGCTGCCTTGATCATATAGGGTGCAGCATCTGAGAGAAATATAAACACTATTTCATCTGCAGAAGATTTAGGAAATATTTTTTTAATACCCTCATTCACAAATCTGGCGATCGTAGAATGATTTGTCTTGTTAAGTTCTTTGCAGGCCACCAAATAGGAAGAAGGCTCTAATCTTAATCCACTCACAATTAAATTCGCGACCACAACTGTCGGTAGTTTCATCAGCTGAAATCCAAATAATGCCATCCTTAAATTCATTACGTATTTCTTCCAGAACATGTTGGTAAATTTTTGGTATGTAATTTTTACGTAGTGTTGATTCGTCTGGTATTTTTTGATTCAAGCAATATTTTCGCAGAAAATCTTTGAATCTAGGATTTGTAAGTTTGTGGAGAGGAATATTACTTGCAAACATAAATCCATGCTAAAGTGGTTTTTTTGTTTGCCTATAGATGTGGAATCACTGCTACTTGCTGTTGTTATAAGTTGTTGTCGTAGACGTTTTTTTTGCAATCCTGCGATATGAAGACTTGTCTTGACATGCTGGTCAATTTGAAACTTTTTTATGCACGAAACATTTTTCTCGCAAACTCAACAATATAAAACATTTCCGTCGTATGTAAATGTTCCAGGATAATCAGCTACCCACGAAGAGACACTTTTTTTTGCGGGTGGCATGGTACGCGTTAAACTTTAACACAACACGTTAAAAATTGCAAAAAGACTACACTGATGCAAGCGCGTCGACAATAATGTTAAAACTGATATCTTGTTTTAAAATAAAAATTCGTGTTCGAGAAAATTGTTTATTTGATCCACGCTCAAACAAATATTCTTACAAACTAACTACTTATCACTTAATATCCCGACCAAGAAACAAAGGAATAAAATACCGTCGTAATTTTGGGTGTTCCCTTGGCACTATAACCTAATCGATGTTTAGACTATTGCAGGTAATATCCCGGCGATAAGATCGGTTCCAGACGGCGACATTAACAATACCCTGAGCAATTCAATTGCCTAGTAATACCGAAAAATATTGTAAATATAGGGAAAATATACATCATTACTAGATTTTGGGTAAAATATGCGATAATCGGTGACAATGGTCTAAATATGCTAATGCATATGAAAATATGCGTATAATCCGGTCTCTAGTAATAAATAAATAATAATGGGTATAAATAGAACTTTTTGAGTTATCCCATTATTTGTATATTTATTCCTTCCTAATCTTCCTTTTGTGATCGTATATTTTAAAACGCAATAAGTTCAATGCATTCGTTATTTCTATTTGTGTTTTGCACCTTTAAAAACGCACCAATAAAACAGTTTTCTAATTAGCCGTGTCCGAGAAAAACTAAACTATATTTGCGTAATGGTTTACCGATTCCCCTTCGTATATTTTACCTACGTGGTTGATGGATAGGCTACGTTGCCACATTTAAAATATATTATTATATATATATATATATATATATATATATATATATATATATATATATATATATATATATATATATAATGAATAATAATGAAGCTAGACACCAAAAAAGCTTCTGGCGCTGACGGAATACCTGCCACAGTTCTTAAAAACTGTGCCAGGAAACTAACCCCAGTTTTCTGTACACTTTTCAACCTATCCTACAGAAAGGGAATATTTCTTTCCTGCTGGAAATGTGCCACAGTTCAGCCGATACCTAAAAAAGGCAAGAAGACTATCGACCAATTGCACTGCTTTCAATAATATCGAAAGTCATGGAAAAGACAATATGTTTTTTGGCAGCTCAGAGCATTCAAAAAACAAATTTTCATTGAAGGATTCAATATTATTAGCGAGAAGCAGTATGGCTTTCGTAAAAATAGATCAACAGGAGATCTTCTGACTTATGTAACACATGTTTGGAACAACGCAATTGAACACTTTGGAGAATCTCGAGCGGTTGCTCTTGACATATCCAAGGCATTCGACCGTGTTTGGCACGATGGGCTGTTGACTAAGCTACGCTCTTATGGTATGTCTGAAAAGTTCGGTTTGTGGCTCTCATGTTTCCTCAGAGAGCGTTCTTTATGAGTGGCAGTAGACGTATTTCTTTCTAACATCTTCATTATCAACGGCGGTGTACCCTAAGGCTCCATACTGTCTCCTACTCTCTTTCTCATTTACATTAACGATCTGCTGGAAAAGACCGAGAATTCAATCTACAGCTTTGCAGAAGACAGTACGCTTATCTTTTCATTCAATTTAAACGCTCGGACATCAGCTACTCAGACCAAAATCCGCAAACAGCAGGAAGTCATTCAACTTAACAAAAACCTGTTACAAATTCCAGCTTGGGGTAACAGTAACCAAGTGGAATTTAACGCTACAAAAACACAGGCGGCAGTTTTTTCTAAAAAAGTTATCGTTACTGAACCCAACATAGTTATGTCGGAGCACTCCATTCCTCTATCATCGTCACTCAATTTGTTGAGCGTTAATTTGGGAGTAAATATGTCCTGGCATGAACATGTTGCAGGCATAGCAAGAAGAGCTTCTCAAAAGTTGGGAATATTATTTCGAACCAGAAAGCTTTACACTCCACAACAACTGTTAATTCTTTACAAAGCTCAAATTCGACCAACTATGGAATACTGCTCCTATGTTTGGAGCTCTGCTTCCAAACATACACTGCATTTTTTGGGTTCTATTCAGAGAAGAGCTGTTCGTCTGATTGGAGACCCAGAACTGACAAGAGGCCTTGATTCGCTGGAACATCGAAGAACGATTGGCGACTTGAGCCTATTCGACAAGTATTTTCATGGAAAGTGTTCTAGGGATGTGGCCCGCTTAATTCCTGCCAGAGCAGTGCTTGTTAGAAGTACACGTCGCGCTAATACTTTACATCCGTATGAAGTTCAGCTTGTTACTCCTCGTACAACGCTTTTCAAGCAGTCTTTTATATGGAGAACATCATCCCTTTGGAATAACTTGCCCAAGACTGGGTTTCCCACCGAGTACAATTTACAGCTATTCAAGAACAACGTGAATAGCTTTCTCCGCACTCGTGTCGCTCCTGTAGCGCTTTAGGGACTTCCCTGCAACACGTGTGCTAGACCCATAAAAAAAATACCGGGTGACACAGTCAACATGTAACACTCTGCAATTTTTAATGAAACCCTCTATATTTTTTTATAAATTTCAATTCGCTTTGAAATTCTCTTCCCAACGATGTATCACAAGTTGGCATTTGTTTGACAGGTGACTGATTTAAACTCTTAAACTTAGGCGGCCATGGCGGATATACTAGCAATTGTTTTTGTTCGTTTTATCTCACTTTGGAAAAAAGTTAAGACTATCCATTTATCCTTTACATTCAGTTACATAATTTTCTCTCTCTCTACATATATATATATATATATATATATATATATATATATATATATATATATATATATATATATATGTATATATTTTGACGAATGTTCTCACAGGTGTGAAATGCAGTAGTGGTTTTTCGGGTAACCCGTGTTAGCTTGAAGTCCATCTTTTTTGATGGACGAGATTCCATCGAAACGTCAGCGAAGCCGTCCATCAAGGAACTTCAAGCTAACACGGGATACCCGAAAAACCACTACCCCATATATATACAGTCCCTGGCCAAATTATTAGACGCACTGTATTTTTTTTAGTAATTTTATGTTTCTTAAGAGTTTTTATGCAATAATGGTATATTTAAACTACAATATTATTGATTTTTATTTAAAAGAATTGTTGTAGACTACATATTTGTATTTATTTTTAACATATGGCAACACTGTGTTGACAAAGTGATACATAACCGTAAACAACTACAAACCTGTATCAGTCGCGATCGGAATCGAGTCAGGTACGGACGTGTTTCTGTGGCTTTATGGACTGTGATTGTTTGTTTAACAGTTTTATACTACTCAGTTATTAGTTTATTTTGTATGCAGTGTTTTAAAAAAGTAATTGGACTATTTTCATTATGGGTAGAAAAGGCGATCTTGCAACACGTAAAAAAGCTGAAGTGAAGGTCCTTGTGATTGCGAAAACATTTACAAACCGAGAAATATCACGAAGATTGGAGGTTTCTGAAGCTAGTGTACGACGCATAAAAAAGAAAATTGAGTCAGGGAAGGAATTAAGCCCGAAAAGAAAGAAAAGATGCGGTAGAAAACCAATTTTCACTCCACGGTCAGAGAGATGTTTGAAGAAAATTTGTGTAGAAAACAGATTTGCTACCTCAAAGGTAATAAAATCACAACTCCAGGATGCTAGCGTAAATGCTTCTGAGCGCACTGTTCGAAGAAAATTGAAAGAATTAGATTTTAAGGCCTGTCGCCCCGCCAGGAAGCCCAAGTTAACAGCTGCAATGAAAGCAAAGCGCCTGAAATGGGCCAAACAATGGCAAGACAAAGATGTGGACTTCTGGAGATCGGTAAGATACAGCAATTTAATCAATAATAATTGATACATTATTATCATTTTCAGTTAAATAAAGCAAATAAACATGGAAGTTTATATATTTTTCCTATTTTTGACAGGTCTGCTTCAGTGACGAAAGCACATTCGAAATTTTGCAGAATAAAGCTCTGTATGTGCGTCGTCGTCATGGAGAAAAGTTTCATCCTGATTGTGTCGTCCCGACGGTTAAACATCCCACCAAAGTGATGATTTGGTCAGTCATCAGCGGCAAGGGCACTGGACGTCTGTACGTCGTCAAAGGAATAATGAGGCAAGATCAGTACAAAGAAGTATTACAAAATCGGTTGATTCCGCAGCTCAGAGAATGGTTTCCAAATGGGGAACCATTCACTTTCATGCAAGATGGAGCTCCCTGCCACACTGCTCGGTCTGTTAAAGCTTTTTTTGTAGAAAAAAATATCCCTCTGTTGGATTGGCTGGGTAATAGCCCCATTGAAAATGTGTGGGAGCTGATGAAAAAAGAAGTGGCTAAAGATGTGATTACCAACAAAACCCAGCTCTTAGAAAAGATTATTCATGTGTGGAATCATCATCCTCAAATGCAGGAGACAGTACAATCTTGCATTGATAGCATGCCGCGCAGAATTAAAGCTTTGATAGCGGCTAAAGGTGGCTCAACTAAATATTGACTTTTACTAACATTAATTTCACTTTTCTTTAAAAACTTAATAAACTTATGCTTTTCTAAATTAATGCTGTTTTATTTATGTCAAATAAATAGGTAATTGATTGGATAATATAAAAATAAAAAAAAAAATCAATTTAAAATAATAAAACGGTACAATATCACTCGGTAATTAATATTTTACATGAAATCTTGCAGTGCGTCTAATAATTTGGCCAGGGACTGTATATATATATATATATATATATATATATATATATATATATATATATATATATATATATATATATGTATGATTTTGTTATTTTTTTGACTGTATGTGTGACTGTGTATGTATGGTTTTTTATTTTTATTTTTCAATTTTCTTGGGTTAGGAGGTCAATTATAGAATAAAACTTTCCAAAATTATTGTGATACTTTACTTTTATTATCACATCAATAAAAAAGAAACAACTAACCTAAGCCAAATATATATGGCAGTACTATAACTGCAGTCTACATGTTGTGTTCGTCCCAATTTTTAAAATAAAAAAATATGACACTGACAGTTAATTGATGTGTGGTTCGTGTAACGAGAGAAGAGAATACGTTGTAATTCACTGAAATCGCCTATGATAGATACTAATCTAAACATCCACGTCCAAGCCAAACTAAACAAGAATTTTGAGAAAAGGGCAAACTGTGCCGAAACGTCAATAATAAAAGGAAAGGATCACAATAAATTTTAGGAAGTTTCATTCTATAATTGACCTCCAAACTCAAGAAAATTTAAATATATATATATATATATATATATATATATATATATATATATATATATATATATATATATATATATATATATATATATATATATGTCTAATAATGAATTTGCACGACGTTTCGTCATAATCTCATTTGGCCTTTCCAAGTGCTTTTGCTGCTGCTGCCGCTCGAAGCTATGCACATAGTCAGAGAAGCTTTGGAAATCGAAAAGAACGGACAGCTAAAAAAGCGGGATGATGCACTTAAAATCTCCACTACATGGAAGGGTCTACTAGCTAAACCAAGAAATAACCAAAACAGCGAGAATGCTACACTCAGCATAGCTCCGGAATTCGTAATTAATATTGATGTGGCGATATACACTCCTGGACAAAATTAACGCAACAATATATTAAATCATACAAATCTCTATAATGAATTAATTTTAATAATTTTTTATGAATATTGGTTACACTAAAAGCTAGAAAAAACTTATTCGGATACTTTAAAAGTGAATTAGCTACCAAATTTCTCTATAAGATTCGAATTAAAATTATTCTTAAGACCCAATAACAAAATCGTTGAAATTATGTAATAATGAAAAAAAATAAACTGGGACACTAGTAGCGTGTGTTGCCACCTCTACTTCGGATGACAACGTTTATGCGCCTAGGCATGTTTCTAATTAAATTTTGGATAAAATCTTGAGGAATTTGCTCCCATTCTGTGATAACTGCATTTTCAAGTTCCCTCAGATTTTTAGCTGCAGGTATATGACATTTCACATTTTTTCTTAAGGTGATCCCATACATGTTCTATCGGATTCAGATCCGGGCTTTTTGATGGCCATTGCATAATCGGTATATCAACTTGATTAAGATAATCGAGTACCTCCCTAGCCACGTGAGGTCGAGCGTTGTCTTGCATAAACAGGATATTGGGCTCCACAAAATGACCGAAAGACATCACATGTTCTATTGCAATATCCTCAAGATAGTAGTCAGCATTCATGGATCTCGTACGGACAGGAACTAACTCTGTGCGAGCATCAAAGCAGATGCCACCCCAGGACATAACAGAGCCACTGCCGAATGGAATCCTTGCAAAGATATTGCAAGGAGCAAACGTCTCTCCCGGTCTTCGCCATACTCGCTCACGACCATCTGGATGTTTTAGACTAACCCTAGTTTCATCTGTGAAGAAAACTTGTTTCCAATCATCCACAGACCAGTTTTCGTGATTTCGAGCAAAACGTAACCTGGCAACTTTGTTCTCTCTAGTAAGCAAGGGCACAGTGGTTGGTCTCCTACTGTTTAATCCAGCTTCATTTAACCGTCTTCTAACTGTTTTAGAAGAAATTGTGACATTGCGAACAGCTTCGAGTTCGTTTCTTATTATAGAACTAGTGACAGTCCTGTTTCTTAAAGTATATTGTCTTATAAAACGTTCATCTAGGTCGCAAGTGCATCGTTTTCGCCCTTGCCCTAGCCTTCTAGAATAAGTTCCTACTTCATTCAAGCGTCTTACCATACGACTTATTGTGGAACGATGTTTGCCTAACAAATTGGCAACATAACTCTGACAATATCCCTCTTCCAAAAAAACTGAGGCTCGCACTACCTCGCGTTCAGTTAAATACCTTGTTCGATTCATTTTTCTAATTCTTCGGGGTCAAAAATAAAACAGTCTACCACAAAAACGTATTACTTTGAAAAAGGAAACAATTTATAAGCTTACTTTTAAAGAAAATCTATCGCGTTATTACAGATTGTTTATCTTCTAAAAAAATTCTTTAAAACTGTAAATCTAAACGAATTGTTTTGATTTCTGTCATGAACAACGAAACAAAATATGCATAGCCTACTATTCAAATACTCGATAAACTTTAAAACTGACATAAGAAAAAGATAAATTAAATTTCAGATTGTTGCGTTAATTTTGTCCAGGAGTTTATATATATATATATATATATATATATATATATATATATATATATATATATATATATATATATGTATGGTATATATAGTTTCTGTCTCTATTCTTCCACAAAATCGGTCGGTTTTTCACTAGAATGTTCTCCACATAACAGACCAGAAGAAAACAGATTGGTAAAGGTACAACACTATAGATGACAAATATCAATGCAGCTGTATCCGTCTTAAGAGAAATTTCTATGTCTTTTTGTTAAAACAATCGAGGAGATGGATATGTATTTCAGATCTTTCCGCAACATCCCATGATAGCAACTGGGTTTCCATAGATAAACTAACAGAAGGATATCTGCAAAGCTCGAGGAGCACAAACTTAGTATCTGCAATAAATTACATCAACTCACACCATTTTACGAGAGGCCATAAAATCAATTTCAACAGCTGCAAATAAAAAGCCAGTCCAAAACAAGAATCATGTGAGAAGCCCCCGAATTGAGAAAGCAGTTTTATGGATATGCGTTATGAAGCGAGATACTAACGGCAGGCAACAGCTTACGGCACAACCCCGAGACCATATATGAGAACGAGGCTTGCGCAGACTTCAAAATTTTGCTTAATTTTGTGTAGTTACGTATTATACTTTGTGTATGAAGTATACACTCATTACATGTTGCTTGTATATGTCTTGCGTTTCTTTTATAAACAGATAGGCACTAACTTTTTCAGATTAAAAGAATCTGAAGCCAGTTAATTATTCCTTTATTTTCATCTAAATATCTTCCCATAAAATCCTATCCCAGCTGACACAGTCGTCTGTTTCTAGGATTTATTGACCCGTTATGGTATAGTTTAACTTATCTAATGATTAATTATTATTACGTAATAAATGTTCAAAAATATGCTCGTCTACTTGAATACACATGTTTAGTCGTTTTACTATATTTTCCTTCACTTTCCTTAGCATAAAGGGCGTTATTGTCCTGCACGCATCCCATATCCCATTTTCCATATCTACTGGTGATGTAGGAGGATTTACATAAACACGATCTTTAAGGTAGCCCCACAAAAAGCAGTCTAAAGGTTTTACGTTACGTGATCGAGGGGGCCACTGGATGAATCCATCCCTACCGATCCATTTTTGTGAGCAACGATCGTTTAAAAATTCTCGAACTTCCTGGTGGTAATGAACAGGAGCTCCGTCTTGCTGAATCCACATTTGTTCCCTTTAAAAGTTATCAACTTCTTCAATAAGCTGGGGTAATTCGTTTTGCAAAAAATTTAGATATCTAGGCCCGTTAAGCGATTCGCGGAAAGAATATAGACCAATAATTTAAAAATTTAATTTTCCATACTATACATTAAGCGACTAATGGATTTGGTTTTGAACTTCCCGGACCCAAAATGGATTAACCGTTGAATAATAATGCATGTTATGACTGTTAACTGCTCCATTACTGGGAAAAGTAGCTTCATCAGAAAACATTATTTTGGATAAATATTTGGATCGGCCTCTATTGCTTCATTCATAGTGGTACAAAAGTTTACTCGTCGTTCAAAATCACGGTCTTGAAGTTCTTGGTGTAGTTCCATATGAAAGGGATGATACTTGTATTTTCTCGTGGTACGATTAGCCGTAGATTGGGATGTGTCAGATAAGT
The DNA here is from genome assembly GCA_019049505.1 of Pachyrhynchus sulphureomaculatus. Lineage (NCBI taxonomy): Eukaryota > Metazoa > Arthropoda > Insecta > Coleoptera > Curculionidae > Pachyrhynchus > Pachyrhynchus sulphureomaculatus. The sequence goes on from CM032448.1 coordinate 2,062,671, forward strand.
AAGCTACTTGACGGCTGCTGACCTGGGAATTATCTTCAGCAGGAAGTAAAATCTCCATTTCTTTTTCCTCATTGGTAGCATTCTGGTTTACTACTTTCCGTTTCGTATACTCAACGCTACCACTACCATCAAACCGTTCTATTAAGCATTGAAAAGATTTTCTAGATGGTATACATATATTAGAGTACTTCACTCCGTAAAGCCTTACTGTCAAATGACAATTTTTTTCCCGCCTCGCCCAGTATATAAACCATATCAATTAATTCACTTTTAGGACAATCCTTAACTATTACCTTTATACGTCACTTACTACAACAAATTAAACTATTTTTACTTGCTTAATAGACATGTCAAAATTTGACAATGCCTACATTTTTGTTTTGTTTTCGCAACTATGATGTTATAGCGTAAGTGTATTAAAAACAAGGGTAAAAATTGAAAAATTCTAAATAAATCGAAAACTATTAGAAATAGGTATATGGCATACTTAATAAAAGTTGAAGGGTTTTGTAAAATCTATCAGAAAAAATAATAATATACAGGGTGTACTATTTAAAAAATTTGAGATTTTTCAATTTAAAATAGCATAGCAAATGCATAAATTTATTTTGAACACCCTGTAGCATCTAACTCAAATTTACATTTACATATATCTTTTTTTCATCTCTATAGAACGCTCGTACCAATTATGAGTATTCCACTTTCAGAAACAATGGCGCTACTGGCAATTTTTTACAAAACTGAAAAACTAGTGTTTTTTTTTAAAAAATTGAAATATTAGAAAAACTACTAGGTTTAGGTATATAACATTATTAATAAAAAAGTTATAAAATTTAACGCAGAATTTAAAAATAAATTAGAAAATAGGATGTTCCATTTAAAAAACATATGTTTATATTGGTCACACACTTTTTTGGAGTACCCTGTATACTCAAAAATAATTTTAAACTATGCACCTTAACATTCCCTAAAACTATTGTACTTGACATTTTTTCGTCGTTCCCGAAATAAATGAGATAATAAACTTTACTCTATTGTTGACTCACCCTGTAAAAAAGTTTTAAAAATATTCAACTGTTACTTATTATTACGTTATTTATTTGCCTCTCTATTTTATTACAGGTGGTGAAACGACGACTTTTTTAAAGTTTCGACGTCTGACAACAACACACATTTCGCCGATTCGATAGCAGTCGATCCAGTAAACCAATTTCCAGGACAATTTAGGTGTGTTATCGCGTTTTAACGTAAGTATGCGCAGATTTACTAGTTATTAAAAATTTTGTTTGTTCGACGAACTAAGAAAACGACATTTGGCAACCGCGCACTCGCTTTTATTCAAATAAGGCGCGAAGAAATTATTTCTCGCTAAAAAAATCGAAGAGTCGAGTTAATTTTCACGCGGGGGTAAAAGTCTTAACTGGCGTAGTAAAAGTCACGGGGCACTAAATCAAGAGTGTTTTATTGGTTTTTGGGCCAAGTTATTCAAACGAGTTTCGTACTGCTGCTGCCACGACGCTACGTATGGTGGAATTCCATTATTATTGGTTGCTTTTTGTTATTGCTTTTAAATAAAATCATTATTTTCGAGGGAAATTGTTTTTAAATGACGGTAATTTACCGTATTCGGAATGGCAGGAGTATCGGATAGTCATCGAGATATTTATGATGTACCCTACAGTAATGTTGCTGTAAAAGGCTGGATCAAGAAGGTAAATACGATTTTTATATATTGCACGATCTGCTTTTGCTTCCTTTGCGAAAAGAAAGTACTGAATTCGTGAAAAAATCACCGTCTGAGGTTTTTGCATTTTTTTACGTTTTAAGATCCCTCGATAATGAAAAAAAATAGTCCCCTATTGCCATCAGTTTATTTGTTGGTCGGCCTATCTCTTTGTAGATCTGTTGTAGGTAGTGTTCCCAGGTCCAGTATGCCAAATTTCGAGGCGGAAGGTTAAAAAATCGGGATTTTGGTTGTCCAATAGGGACAACTAAAGAAAACAAGATTTTTATAAATCAGCCTTTATATTTATCATTAACACCACTCGATCCCAAACTCTGGAAACGATATTTTGATGATATCTCTATAATTTGGTCTCATGAACTTCCTGACCTATTTAAATATAATTCACCACCAGATACAATTCACTTTGGAAGTAGAAGAAGTAAAAAGCCTCCCTTTACTTGATGTGCTCATAACTTGAAAAAACAAAGGTCAATTTCAATACTCAATCTACCGTAAGTCCACTCACACCAACAGATATTTAAACCCTGGCTCACACCACCATCCATCCCAAATCCAGTGGGTAGCCAACACCCTCGTATCGAGATCGTACCGACTGACCGAACCAGACACGAGATAGCAAGAAATTACACAATCTACTAGGGCACTCAAGCAAAACGGATATAAAGTTCAGTCCATACGAAGAGCATTAGAAGGGCATCGCCATCCACAGACAAGGACAGAAGAACGCGACCTCAACCAAAGTAGAGTCCTATTGCCGTATGTGAAAGGAGCTACAGATAGAATTGGAAGAGTTCTAAGAAAACACAACATAGGCACAGCATATAAACCACAAAACACTCTGGCGGACATTTTGGGTAACCCTAAGGACAAGGGAAAACTGGAAAATCATGGAGTTTACAGCATCTCATGCGGAGACTGCCACAAATTGTGCATAGGGCAAACAAACAGAAGAATCTCCATCCGGATCCAAGAACATAGAATAAGTATCAAAAATAAACAACTTTGGTCCTTTTTCACCACCATCATTATACTGGTCACAATATCAATTTTGAGAGATCCAAACAAATAGCCTCGATTTCACATTATAAAACACGCATAGTCAGAGAAGCCTTGGAAATCGAAAAGAATGGACAATTAAATAAGAGGGATGATGCACTGAATATCTCTACTACATGGAAGGGTTATTCTTATCTAACTGATATTTTTTCTTAACCTGTTGATGATGTTTATGGTTGCTTGTAACTTCTGAATATTCTCAATCGGTATTTTTTTTTTTATGGGTCCAGCACACGCGCTGCAGGGAGGTCCCTATAGCGCTACAGGAGCGACACGTGTGCGGAAAAAACGATTCACGTTGTTCTTGAATCGCTATAAATTGTACTCACACTCGGAAACACAGTCCTGGGCAAATTATTTCAAAGGGATGATGTTCTCCATATAAAAGACTGCTTGAAAAGCGTTGTACGAGGAGTAACAAGCTGAACCTAATACGGACATGAAGTATCAGCGCGACGTGTATTTCTAACATGCACCGCTCTAAGAGGAATTAAACGGGCCACATCCTCCGAACACTTTCCATGAAAATACTTGTAGAATAGGCTCAAGTCGCCAACCGTTCTTCGATGTTCCAGCGAATCAAGGCCGCAGGTTAGTTCCGGGTCTCCAATCAGACGAACAGCTCTTCTCTGAATAGAATGTTTGGGAGCGGAGCCCCAAACATGGGAGCAGTATTACATAGTTGGTCGAATTTGAGCTTTGTAAAAAATTAACAGTTGTTGTGGAGTGTAAAGCTTTCTGGTTCGAAACAATATTCCCAATTTTTGAGAAGCTCTCTTTGCTATGCCTGCTACATGTTCATGCCAGGACATATTTGCTCCCAAATTAACGCCCAATAAATTGAGGGATGATGTTAGAGAAATGGAGTGCCCCGCCATAACTATGTCGGGTTTAGCAACATTAACTTTTTTAGAAAAAACTGCTGCCTGGGTTTTTGTAGCGTTAAATTCCACTTGGTTACTGTCACCCCAAGATAGAAGATGTTGATTCTTCTAAGTCTTTGTTAAGTTGAACAACTTCCCGCTGTCTGCGGACACTCGCCTGAGCAGCCGATGTCCGAGCGTTCAAAGTGAATGAAGAGAGAAGCGTACTGTCATCTGCAAAGCTGTAGATTGGATTTCCGGTCTTTTCCGGCAGATCGTTAATGTAAATGAGAAAGAGAGTAGGAGACAGTATGGAGCCTTGGGGCACACCGGCGTTGATAGTGAAGGTGTTAGAAAGAAATCCGTCGACCGCCACTCGTAAAGAACGCTCACTGAGGAAACATGAGAGCCACAAACAGAACTTTTCAGACATACCACAAGAATGTAGCTTAGCCAACAGCCCATCGTGCCAAACACGGCCGAATACCTTGGATATGTCAAGAGCAACCGGTCGAGATTCCCCAAAATGTTCAATTGCGTTGTTCCAAACGTGTGTTACATAAGTCAGAATATCTCCTGTTGATCTATGTTTACGAAAGCCATATTGGTGATCGCTAATAATGTTGGATTCTTCAAGATATTTGTTGATTGATAGCCTTTTCCATGACTTTCGATATTATTGAAAGGAGTGCGACTGGTCCATAGTTATTTGGCAAGGTCTTCTTGCCTTTTTTAGGTATCGGCTGAACTGTGGCACAGTCCAGTCCAGTAGGAAGGAAATATTCCCTTTCTGTAGGAGAGGTTGAAAAGTCTACAGAAAACTGGTGCCAGTTCCCTCGCACAGTTTTTGAGAATTATGGCAGGTATTCCGTCAGCGCCAGAAGCTTTCTTGGTGTCTAGCTTCATTAAAATACGTTTTATGATACGCTGTCTGAAGACAATATCGGGCATCCTTGACTGCACTACGGGAATAGTAGGTGGTGTTTTTCCTTGGAAATCGACGGTAGAATGTGAAGCAAAGAGTTCAGCCAACAAGTTCGCTTTTTCAACAGATGTCGTTGCAATAAAATTATCTGGCCGTGTGATTGGTGGTATGGTGGATTTGTTGAAATTTTGGCTAATTTCCTTAGCAACTGACCAAAAGGACTTGGAATTATCGGGACAAGAAGTTTGTTTCTAATTCGCTGATTGTATGCCTCCTTGGTTTCGTCGATAATTTCTTTGTATCTGTTCCGGGCACGAACAAAGGTGTTACGATTTATGGTGTTAGGATTTTCACGCCATCGTCCGTAGGCAAGATGTTTAGAAGCAACAGCTTCTTTGCATTTTCGGTCAAACCAAAGCTTGCCGTTGGAAGGACATTTCTTCAAAAAGGAATGTAAGCTTCCATACCAGTCAAAATAATATCGGAAACCTCCCTGGCGCATTCAGATGGGTCGTCAGAACGAAAACAAATGTCTAACCAAGGAAAAGTTCGAAAATATTCCATGAGATTTTCCCATTTAGCAGATCTGTAGTGCCAAATCTTGCGCGGTTTAGGCGCCTCTCTGTCACTGATTGGTAGGATACTCGATGTCGAAAGCAGTTTATGGTCGGAAGAACCTAACGGCGGATTTACGGTGACCGTGTAAATCTCCGGATTGGTGGTTAAAAAACAGATCAAGAAGACTGGCGAACTTCCCGTCTCGATCAGGAATCCGTGTTGGTTCATCAATAAACTGAGTTAAGCCACAGCTGATTGAGAATGATTCAGCTTCACGACCTTGTTCGTCGGTAGTATTTGAATATTTAAGCCAGTTGATGTTGTGAACATTAAAGTCGCCCAGGATGGCAATTTCGGCATTTGGATAGTTAATTTGTAATGCTGTATCATTAGGGTATTAGTGGGAATGCCATTAGCAGTCCGTTTGCTTCGCTTTAGATAATCATTTTACTTAAATTTTTGATATGTATGAGTTTTGTAGGTAATCAGACAGACGATTATTACATTTTTATAATTCAATACAAAATATTTTCCGTTGGCTCAGCAAAGCCGTGTCCACCGATTAAGTATTTCTGGAAGCAGTAAATTGTGTGTATTTTGCATAAAGATAAAAGAGGAATGTAACTTATATAATGGCCTCCTTTATAGCGACTACTGCTAAAATGAAAAATAATACTTATGTTTAAACAATAAACTTATTTAAGCACAGGGTTTTATGGCAAAAATGGAAAAGATATCGTAATATGGTCGTCTAGATGTTACTTTTTTTTATTGTAATAATATTAGGGATCTGTTGCTCTAACGATATAACGTTAATGCTATACTTTTTGTGTGTTGTCTGACTTGTAAATTTTCACCATACTTAAAGTGTATTTGTTTCGAGTTGACAGCAGAATTCTCTCATTGCAGATGCAAGACATTTCTTATGCATTTTGCTACCTGTTTTGAATTATATTTAATGGTTCCCGCTATTTTAGACAGAAAACCTCTGATACAGAATAGTCACAAACTGTAAATGAGGGTTCATTGGTAGCATAGCCGTCCGAGCGTACTCTGCTTTTAGTGTTTAATAAATAAAATTATCTTAAAAATAAAGTTATAGAAATACAAGATTTATTACCAAAAATTTTTTAATCTATAGATGTATATACAGTTGTGGTCAAAATAATAGCAGTGCTTACTAAATTTTTATCAAAACATATTTATTAAGTTTTTTTAATAGAACAACTATGGTAACTTTGAAGCCCACCTAAGATGCATCAAAGTAATATAAGGCTAATTAATTAAATTCTTAAAAATCAAAGAAAAACGACAAATTTCTAAAAATTATGGTGGACAAAATAATAGCAGTGTTTTACTAAAATTACTGTTAAAAAAAACTGTACAACTAATTAACAATATTTTTCCTTTATGAGCATCAGACACACCTAATACTTAATTGTAAACCCTTTATTGGCTATGACAGCTTCACAACGTCGCGACATAGAGTTAACCAAATCTTGACATCTAAAAATAGGAATGCTTTTCCAAGAATCTCTGATTACAGCCCAGAGCTCGTCTTGATTCTTAGGTTTTTCACGTGCTAACGCTATCTTTAATATCGCCCCACAGATTTTCTATCGGGTTCAGATCTGGGCTTTGAGCTGGCCAATTTAAGATATTAATTTTTTTCTTTTCTAAAAATTGTTTACATAATCTACTGCTGTTTTAGGTCATTGTCATGCATAAAAACTCATTTAAGTGGCATTTCATATTCTGCATAGGGCAACATAACGTCCTGTAAAATTTCAACATAAACACTGGCAGTCATTATATTTTTAATCCAAAATATATAGGCCCTACTCCGAAGTAGGAGAAACATGCCCATACCATTATTTTTGAACCTCCATGTTTAACTGTCTTAATAGTGTACTGAGGCTGATATGCGGTTCCTAAAAGGCGTCTAACGTATGTTCTGCGGCCTACATTTCCAAATAATACAATTTTGCTTTCGTCGAACCACAGTATATTACGCCATTTAAATAGAGGCCATTCAATATGTTTCCTTCGCGAACTCTAATCGCCTCTTTCTGTGTCTTTTATTTAACAAGGGTACCTTACCCGGACTTCTTGCTGGTAACTTTGCTTCTTTAAGTCGTCGTCGTATCGTCCTAGGAGTTATATCTACTCCCACAATCTCCTGAAGTTGTGTTGATGAAGCAAACTATAAGTGTGTCCTGGCTGGATATAGTTTTGTGTTTACGACCGCGAGTTTCAGGTGAGCATCCCAAAATATTTTGAATCTGCATGTAAGGTTTTCCATCACGACGCAATTTTCTTCTCAATTCACGTTTTTCTTGAGAACAGTGCTTCTTCCTTCCCATAGTTGTATTAAAAACAGAAAAAGTGTTGATGGATCTGACAGAAAACTATTCTAAATTTGACAATTTAAACCGAACACAAGGAGCAAAAACCATTTAGGTTTGAAACAGACCAGTGTTAAGTGAACACTGCTATTATTTTGACCAAACAAAATTCATCTCCTGCTACAAAAAACGTAAATACTTTGTTTATATTTATTTTTATATACATATTTTTTGCTGAAACCTCAGCACAGTTGATAAGTTTTTAAACGATAAAATATTTTTTGCCTTAATGGAATTTTGCAGTTACCTTTCAACACTTTTAGTTATTTTTATTGAACCATTGCTATTATTTTGATCACAACTGTATACAAATTCACAATTCACGATATATAAGTACTTTAATTACAATCAAAAACAGCCGTCATCTTCAAAATCTGAAGGCTCGACTTCTCTTAAATTGATAATTATGGACTAAGTTGGGAATGTGGAATCTTTGGCACAATGATACTACTCAGTATATATCACCACTACACCAAACACTTTATTTTTGCACTCGACGCGCGTTTCGCTAACCATGTTAGCTTCATCAGGAGCGATGATTGACTAAAGGTAAACTACATATCTACCCTATTTATACTTAGCCTAACCCTAGAATTACTCAAGCGGAACTAATGACATAGGCAAGGCCATCAGTTCCGGTCTAGTAACCAGTAGAGGGGACTATAAGGAATAGGCCCTCTGTCTTTATTTAAACTACTTTTACATTTTATGATTTCCATACTTTCGTATGCGTTCAACAATCTTCACTCCTATCAGATACATTTTTTATTAATCTTAGATTATCTAACGTTACAGTATGATCAGCTTCAAGGGCATGTTCGGCAATGCTAGACTTTTCTGTTCTATTGTATCTTAAGTGTGCTAAATGTTCTTTAAATCGTGTTTTAAATTGACCTTTTAGTTTGCCCAACATACTTTTTGTCACAATCATTACAACTAATTTCATAAATTCCACTTTTCTCACAATTGGGAATCTTATCTTTGGGATTTCCTAAGATATTCCTCAGATTGTCTGATGACTTATAGACTAAGGTGAGGCCTACCTTATTAAATACCTTATTGAGTCCCTTGCTATATTTCGGATTATATGGTATGGAGACATACTTGGTGTTATTTTTCTTCGCGTGTAAAAAAGGTGGAATTCTGAATATTAGACCTAAATTTATGTCTATTTATTAGCTTATTTACTAAGTCATCGTCATAACCATTAACTCTAGTTATATTTCTAATACGATTCCTTTCTTTATTAAAGTTTACTCTATTCAGAGGGAAAGTGACCAAACGATGAACTAAAAAATGTATTTGAGGCTAATTTATGTTGTTTGCAATGAAATGAATCATTAGGAATATATCTATCTGTTACTGTGTCCTTCCTATAGATATCAAATTCTAATCTATTATTATTTTTAATAATTAAAATATCTAGAAAAGGCAATTGTCCTTTGTTCTCAATTTCGTACGTGAATTTAATTGAATCATACCGGCTATTTAATTTAGAAACAAAATCATCAATATTTGCTTTCTTTGTATCAAAAATCGTGAAAATATCATCCACATACCTATACCATACCCTTGGGAAATATTTGAATTCTTGACTGGCTTCGATTTCAAACTTACTCATGAATAAATTGGCTATGAAAGGTGACAAGCAATTACCCATAGCTGTTCCTTCTTTCTGAACATAAAATTGATTGTTATATTGGAAATAATTTTGTTCCATGCAAAGTTTAGATGATGTTAAGTATTCACGAATAATTTCGTCTTCAAAGTCATTCATTCTAAGTAATTCTTCGAGATATTGTAAAGTTTGTGGAATTGGCACACTTGGGAATAAAGAAATCAAAAGAAATTAAGACTTCACCTTCATTAAGAACTAGATTTTTTGTTTTATTAATGAATTCTAACGAATTCTTCACTGCGTGAAGTGGTAACTTCTCAAGTTCTTTTGATAACCATTTGGATATTAAATATGTGGGTAATCCGACCGATGAAACAATGGGTCGCATTGCTTTTCCAGGTTTGTGAATTTTGGGTAAGCAATACAATTTTGGTATGGTCGGATTACTCGCATTTAATTTAAATTTTAGCGAATCGGAGACAAGGTTCTTACATTTTTTAAAAGAATTTTTTAACCTCTGATATCATTTTCGGTAATGGATTTCTTATTACCTTTTCATAAGGGCCAGATTCGATAAGATTATCTACGCGTTCAAAATAATCTTTCTTATCCAATATAACAACCTTATTTCCTTTATCCGCTTTTAAGTAGAAGACATCTTTCTTTTTCAATCCTTTAATTACTTTTATATTTTTTCGTGAATTAGAATTTGTGTTGTTAACTATGTTTTCCGAAATTTGATTGCGACATGCTTCCCTAACAAAGGTTTTACTATATTCTGGAAGTGTGCTAATGGAACTTTCAATGTGAGCAACTATTTCTGATAAATTATCTCTAGGAGGGGGTACTGCAAAGTTAAGACCTTTGTTTAAGATGCGAATTTCATTTCGTGTAAAGGATTGAGACGAATGATTCTCTACAATATTTACGAGTTCCTGAGGACTATTCTTCTTCGGTAAGAGCTTTTTTAATTTTTTACTTAGAATAGAGAATTTCTTTTTATATTGAATATCAATAACTAAAAACATTTTCCTCTGGAACTCGCTCCATACTTCATATTTAATATTGTTTAATCCTGAAGTAAGTTTTTTGAATATGCTGTATGATTCTACTTCTAACATACTACGTTTTGTGTACAAATTCTTGATTTCTAAGTCAAGCCATTTTTGTTTTGCAAAAAATGAAACTTTTTCTGAAACGTTTGATGATAATTATGGGTTTTATTCCACAATTTCTTCGATGTATTCGTCAAATTTCCACATTTTATTTTCTTCTTCTATAACATCTCGAATAGCATTTTTTCCAATTATCCTCTTTGATCCTCTCTATTCCGGCGAGTAATAATTGCCTTACGTCTTGAAGTTTGAACGTGGTGTTTTCCCTTACAACGAAACCTTTCATTTGTGCCTAAATTAGCTCTATGGGATTCAATTCGCAATGATATGGAGGTAATCTAAGCCTCATCACCTCATCGACTGCGTATTTCTTGAACTGTGCCTTATTTTGTTTCGCAATTTTGAGACGTTCCGCTTTTAACATACCATCTTTATATTTGAGATTCTTGTCTCTTATCCATTGAAAAATATCGACTTTCTTCCATGAATTTGTCGGAAGTCGTTCGAATAACCGAGAATGGTATGGGACATTGTCTAATACTATAACTGATTCTGCTGGTATACATTCAATCATTTGTTGAAAGTACTCTTCAAAAACATCAGCTGTCATCTCCTCATGGTAATCTTTAGTTGACTTTGATTCGAAAATGTTTTTTAGAGCTGAACAAGTAAAAGTAAACATCAAACAAAATCGCATGTGACCCAATCTTTAAGATTTTGTATTGATTAAACATCTATCTCTATCTATCTAGTAAGGTCTCTATCATCGAATATCGGACATAGACCTCTCCATTTCGATTTCGTGTCTTTCTGATCCATCCTAAACCAACAGTTCTTTTTAGATCATCCTTCGATTTTATTTGGAGCCTTCCTGTGGGTCTTTACCCCAACTACAGCCTCCATTCTTGCACTCTTTTATTCTATCTCTCATCTTGTTCCAACAAGCCACCGTCAAGAAATCCGTTTTCACGACCGATATGTGCTATAATTAGCATGCGACCTTTTCCTGAAGGGAATTGTAATCCAGTTGACCAACCTGCCATAAAAGCTTGTTTGTCAGTCTTAATGTTTTTGTCAATCCAGAATTTTTTCACTGTGTGTCCCTCACTAATCCAAGCCTCTCTAAATAAAAGCTATTTCTTTCTTCGGCTCGAAATTTTCTGATTGCTCGTCGATATTCTCTTCTCCAACAAATTATTTCTGTTTTATCGATAAGAACAGATTTTCTAATGTGTTTATCCCAACAAAAATTCAGGTTATGAAGGATTTTCCCTAATATCCATTTTTTTTTAAATTCTGGTAAGTGTAGATATTTCTTCCTTAATAAAAAAATGATGTACTCTTCTTCTTATTGGGTTTTTGAAGCCTTGATCGACCTCTAAGGGCTCTTTTCTTTTGTAATTCTGAGGTTCGTTGCAAGGACCTCGTGTTCTTTCTTTTAGAAATCTTTAAATAGTTGCTGATCCAACTCCCGTCATATTGGCACAGGTTTCCATATTTCACGGACTTGGCTTGTTGGCTGTTGATACACTAGGACATCATGGACGTTAAGTATCATTGTTTTTTCTGGCAGGGAAAATGCCGATTTACAGACTCCGCGAAGTTTGACCGGGCAAGACTGAAAGTTGAAGCCATCGCTGTTCTGATTTCAACTAAGCATATTACAGGTTTTTGTTTTATTTTTATACTTACATAGAATATTTTTATTGCATACTTAGGTACTTAGGCACCTACCTACCGATAAGTACTTTGGTTAATTATATTCCACTAACGGCTAAAATCCCATTTTTATTGTACCTATTATCATTGAGCTTTATAACACTGTAGATTTCTAGTCCTTAAGAATTGTTAATTGTACTCGTTTAGGTCTTTAACATACAAATAAGATTTTTAGTTTCATCATTTACTCATTAAAATAAACTTTGAAATACGTTGATTTATATACTTGTAGCTTATTGTAAAGTTTAGATGGCATGTCATAAAATATTCTTTAGAAAAAGATCGCACTGTTGTATAGAGATAGGAAATAAAGGTGATTAAAACTAATACAAATAATTGGTAGAGAAATTTCGGACGCTTATAGTTTATGACATTTTAATGTTTATAACCTATGTTGTGTGCTATCAACTCCAAACAAACGGACCATACATGGAGTGAAAAGTATTTTCGAAAGATGGCAGCACAAACAAAAAAAAAAAACATGGTTTTCAGTTAGTGTCAACTCTCAGAAGATTCATATAAAATTTTCATGGCATTTAATCTATTAGTTTGCGAGTTTCAACTGCTTGAGAGACGCTATTTTCAATTTTTGCAAAACTATCAAACTTATGATGCTTTTTTATGGGAAAAAAGACAGTGAGATTCCAAGAATGACTTGAAAAGTGTTGTGGTACATCTGCTCCGTCGACAGCACTTATATATCGATGATTTAGGGAGTGCCGCCGTACAAGCGCCAATGATACACCACATTCCGGACGTCCAAATGTCACTCCAAAAACACAAAAAATCCACTATATTTTTCTAAATGACCTCAAAGAGAAAGTGAGAGAGATAGCTCTGACATCGTGAAGATATCAATAGGATGCGTGAGGCATATTTTGCATGAATATTTGTTTAATAAAAAGCTATGCGCATTCTCAGGACTGGTCAAAAACAGCAACGCGTCGAAGATTCATGCTCTTTGGCACTGTTCAGCTTAATTCAAATCAGTTCTTGCCTCAGTTTGTAACAATAGACGAAATATGGATCCACCACTACACGCCTAAGACTAACAGACAGTCAGCAGAGTGGCTGGAACGCATGAAAGCCGACCGAAGCGTCCAAGAATACAAACATTAGCAGGAAAGGTTTTGACAAATATTTTTTGGGTTGTGCATGAAATGATACTGATCGATTATGTTGAGAAAGGGCTTTTCATCTCATGCAGTATAGCTTGGTCGGCATAGTGTATGTTTTTAGTATCTTGTATACGTAAGTAGAAAAAAACAGGCCCTATCATACTAGCGGTAAGAATAACGAACCTCTCAAGTAACCTTTCTTATAACTTCGATAATAAAAGAATTCTTATTTTGTTCTAATACTGGTCAAGCTTTAAGAGGTGGGTTGCAATTAGATCTCATTGTTATCGTTCAAATTTTACATCATTTATTATACTAAATAGAGAAATAACATCATTTTACGATTGCGTTTGCTTCAAATAACGATAAGAGCAGATATTTAATTTCTTCCCTTTAATTTTGCGCAAGCTTAAAATAATGATAACGACAAGCGCGTACAAAAATAAGCGTTGAAATATTTTCTATTTTCCTTGTTCAATACGTTAACTCGGTGGTTCCCAACCTTTTTTAATCGCGACCCTTTTTAGATTTTTTAAAAATGTTCGCGACCCCCCACCCCATCCGCCATATTGGATCAATAAAACATAAAATATAGTCGTCGCTGAATAACTGAAGATTGTCCCTTACGGCTCTACGCGTTGCTTTTATATCAGTTGGGAGTACTTTCCCGATTATTTTCGGCTCGACGGAACGTCAAGCTGTCCGTCTCGAAACTTCTCTCTTTTACACGTTTCTTCGAAAGGCAACGGAGTGTCGCGATCGCTGCGGACTACCCGGCTAGCTTGCCCCAGTGGAATTTGGCCAGGCATAAGTAGAGGTGCGTGCGCCAGCCGTCCACTGATTACGTCGTATATCTCGTATGTTACAAAGCATAAATAAACTATTAGCGTTTTAACACCAACCTTTAAATTTTAAAATTTAATTTTGGTTTTTAGAATTGATAACCGGCGACCCCTTAAAAAAAACCAATGCGACCCCCTTGTGAGTCGCGACCCACCCGTTGGGAACCTACGCGTTAAGTTATAAACCAATAAATATCTATTTTATTTATTCATTAAAGCATATTTCTAATATATATTTTGTTTATTGTCAGTAAATGTTTATATAAATTATAACAATAAACCTGTCCGTGCGAAAATAAGTATTATGCAACATTCTTGTCGGGTTAGGTCACAGTCGGATTTTTTCTCGGAAAAAACCCGATACACGATTACAATGAAAATTTTTATTTCGTTATGTTATCCTTGTTTATAGATTATTGTTAATTATTAAGTATTTATTATTTTTATTTCTTAACACGTAGACTGAAAAGTTTTTGGTCTAACTATTTCTATACCTTTCTTGTAAAAGGATTTGTTTTTGCCTTCGAAATAGGCCTCGGTTTCGGCGATAAGTTCTTCATTGGAGCCAAACCTCTTTACCGCGAGTATTTTTTTGAGATCTGCGAATAAATAATATCCGCTGAGGGCCAAATCTGGAGAATACGGTGGATGAGAAAACAATTCGAACTTCAATTTATGCAATTTTGCCATCGTAACTATTGACTTGTGACACGGTGCGTTGTCTTGATGAAAGAGTACTTTTTTCTTGTTAATTTGGGGCCGTTCCTTTGCAATTTCTGTCTTCAAACGCACCAATAACTTTATATAATTTTCGCTATTGATGGTTTTTCCCTTCTCAGCATAGTCGATGAAAATTATTCTATGAGCTTCCTAAAATTCAGACGGCAAAACCTTCCCAGCCGACTGTTGTGTCTTTGGTCGCTTCGGGCGGCTTTTTTAGCGGCGGTTGTCCACTCAGCTCTTTGCCAATTTGATTTCGGTGTGTAGTGGTGGATCCATGTTTTATTCATTGTCACATATCGCATGAAAAAATCCTTTTTATTTCACTCAAAAGGTCCAAACAGTGCTCAGAATCATCAACACGTTATTGTTTTTGGTCCACTGTGAGCAAACGCGGTACTCATTTCGAACAGAGTTTTCTCATGCCAAATGTGCGTACAAACTAAGACTAACACGTTCTTTTGATATCTCTAGGCTGTAAGCTATCTCACGCAATTTCATTTTACAGTCATCTAAGCTGCGAGGGCTGGAAGGAAACGAGGGTATGCCCCATTTTCAAGTCCGGCGAACGTAGTGAGGTAAAGAATTATCGACCTATTTCTATTCTGAACAATTTTTCGAAGCTATTTGAAGTAATTCTGTATAATCGCATTTTATACTCAGGTTAGAGGTATTCGGTCAACCCATCAACATAGATTTATTGATGGTAGATCCACTGTAACAAACTTGGGAGTTTATGCAAACTTTACAGAGAACATATTCGACGCAGGAGAGCAGGTTGACGTAATATACACGGACTTTTCTAAAGCCTTTGATAGAATATCTCATTTTGTTTTGCTGCAGAAACTTTGACGTATGGGTTTTGGTGTGGATGCGTGCAGTTTGTTTTCTTCATATTTGGGGGGCCGCTCTCAGTCAGTACACTATAATGGATAGATTTCCGATTCCTATACCGCAACCTCGGGCGCGCCACAGGGATCCAATCTTGGCCCTCTACTATTTTTGCTATATATTAATGAGCTCTGTGATACTCTGAATTGTGGCAGGCTGCTTTTCGCTGATGATCTCAAGCTGTTTACGCCTGTCTCATGTATTCAGGACTGTAAAGTGCTTCAAACTGAGCTTTGCGTGCTTGAGGATTGGTGTAAGCACAATAAATTAGACTTGAATATTTCTAAATGTAAAATTATGTCGGTGACGAGGAAAAACCATATAATAACATATGAATATTCACTAGGAACGTCAACTCTCAGGCGCACCAACAGTGTAAGGGACTTGGGAGTAGTATTCGATAACAAAATGAATTTTTTTCGAATCACATTAATAACGTAATGCTGGAAGCCAATCGTCTATATGGTTTTATAGTGCGCAACTGTAGAAGCTTTAATAGTCAACGATCTTTAATACTGCTATATGAGTCTTATGTGAGATACAAACTAGAGTATGCCTCTCTTATTTGGAGCCCTTATGCTACAAACTAATGCTAGAACGAGTTCAAAGAAGATTTGTAAAATATTTATCATATAAGGTAGATGGTGTCTATCCAATGAGAGGAATAGGGTACTCTTTGTTATTGGAAAGATTTAATTTTCAATCACTTGAGGCTCGCAGAGAGTGTTCGTCTATAATTTTCTTGTATAAATTGTTGCACGGAGTCATCGACTGTCCTCAGCTGTTATCGGAGGTGGCTATATTGGTGCCTAGAATTAATTCACGAAATACTGCTACTTTTGTTTGTTCCCATGCTAGGACTAATCTCAGGTTAATTAAACCAATCAATGTTATGTGCAATAAATTTAACTTAATTAGTAATGAATGTGACATTTTTGCAGACACCGAAAATAAGATTGGGTCAATATGTTTAGATCATTTCACTTGATAGGATATTTATAAAAAATCTTTTAGAAGCTTGTTTTGCTTGTTGGATGTATGTAACTAATATATGTTTTATTTCACTTTTATTCTAATTTGTACTGCGCTCATTCATTTAATTTCTTTATTCATTTTTATTTCTTTCCTTCTTCTTCCTTTTTTTTTTGTTGTTTTTGTCTATTTTTGTTGTTACTTTAGTATCTTAGTTTTATGAGAAAATTTCATTCATATTTTTTCTTGTTTTCCCTGTAAATGGTTCTTACTGTTGGGAATAAAGCTATTATTATTCTTATTATAATATTATTATCTAAACAAGTTTTATGGATTTCTTTGATGTTTTCCGGTCTAACCACCTCATTTGGGCGCCCAGAGCGTTCTGCGTCATTTGTGTCTGTACGATCACGTTTAAATTCAGCATACCAGTAAACGTTGAGTGATTTTTCATGGACAGAGTCCCCGTAACACTTATCAAGCCATTGCTTTGCTTGAACGGTATTTTTCCCATCAAAAAACAGTGTTTAACCAACACACGAAATTCGATTTTTCCATTGTTTTGAAAATATCAAAAATAGCGGCACTAAAACCACTGTAACTTGTAAAGTAATCGTCGAAATGTTGTTCTTTTGAAGGTTCGTACTTCCTAAAAATCATATGGATATTTTCAAAAAGGGCGACATCTATGTGTCAGATCAAAGACTTTTCAGCCTACGTGTTACCCATATTTTTAAAGTTATATAAAAAAACAACACTATGTTTTAATTTCCAATATATTTAAAGTCACTTGACAATTGTTTCACCATACAATGGCTTCTTCAGAAGGAAATAAGAAAGAAAAATATTTGGTAGTAATCCTGGTTATATAGTGCTTAAAACTATCCTTAATTACCTAAGATTGTGCTAATCATTTTATTATAATATTTACAGACAGAATTATTTTAAGAATGCAAATCTGTGGTACTATTTCCGAGGACTAATAAAGATTAAGTAAGGGTGAATGGTTTAAGTCTACCTGTTCGTTTAATAATTGATTGGAGTTTTTCCGTTTGTTAATTTCAAGACATTCAAGCAAATTTAATTTTTTAGATTTATTTTCTACATGTAGGATCGCTGTCCCCCACCTTATCTCGAAAAATACTGATCAAAAAATTTTGAAAAAATTCTGGAATGCTCTCCACGGGGTGTAGATTAAACAAAAACTATCACGAGTGCATTCCCTTTAATAATTTATTTGATATATAAAAAAAACAAAAATTTCAAAGTCATCAGGTTTCAGTAAAGATTGGAAACAAATTTTGGGGTGTGTTTTGTGAAGTCACTGATCATTTTATACCACCATAACAAAAAATTTTTTATTTTAAAAGCAATTAACGTAGGGAACACTAATTGTGCAAGTTCAACTTGCACTTGACCGGTTATTATTTTTATTGTGTGCCAAAATGTTGTCTGTTAACATTTAATGAAAGCACCCTCTATTAATATTATTCATCGTCACTGCTTATTTCTTATGTTACCCAACGTAATAAAATATCTCCCATTATTTCTCCTTATCTCCCAATATTTCTCCTTATTTCCCATTATCTCTACATAATTTCCATTATCTAGGCTTATGTCTGTTCATCTCCCATTATTTCTCCTTATTTCCCATTATCTCACCTTATTTCCCATTATCTAGGCTTATCTCGACTTATCTCCCATTATTTCTCCTTATCTCCCATTATTTCTCCTTACCTCCCATTATCTCACCATAACTCCCATTATCTAGACTTATATCTGCGTATCTTCCATTATCTCTCCTTATCTCCCATTATTTATACTTATCTCACCTTATCTCCCATTATCGAGGCTTATCTCGACTTATCTTCCATTATTTCTCCTTATCTCCCATTATCTCACCTTATCTCCCATTATCTAGGCTTATATCGAATTATATAGAACATATGTATAAATTCATAAAAACACGTAAATCGGATAAGTGGTTCTCGAGTGATAAGCACACTAACAGATAGACAGAGAGACGTTGCATTTTATATATATCGTATTCTTTGCTACATGATATTGTTCCATATTTAATGCTTTAGGGAGTATATTGCAAGAGAACGCGCTAGTGGCAAACTTTTCTCCGACTTAATTCACTATTATCCACACTGCTTATTCCTTATGTCACCTAATAAAATATATCCTATTACATCCTAGAACATACGTATGGTTAAAAAAAGCACGTAAATCGGATAAGTAGTTCTCCAGTGATAAGCACACTAATGGACGGACAGACAGACAGACGGACAGAGAGACATTGCATTTTATATATATTAAAGATATTCTCTGCTACATAATATTGTTCCATATTTAATGGTTGGGACTGTGTATTGCAAGAGAACGCGCTAGCGGCAAACTTTGTCCGACTTCATTTACTATTATTGTCACTGCTCATTCCTTATGCTACCTATCGTAATAAAATATATCCTATAACCTGGCCAGAGATCGTATGTATGTTTTAATAAAAAAGTACGAAAATCGGATCAGCGGTTCTCCAGTGATAAGCGCACTAATGGACAGACAGACAGACAGAATACGTTGCATTTTATATATATTATAGATGTAATAAAATATATACCTATAACCTGGTCAAAGAACATATGTATGAATATAAAAAATCACGTAAATCGGATAAGTGGTTCTCGAGGGATAAGCACATTAACGGACAGACAGACAGACAAACATTGCACTTTATATATATTATTACTATTATTGTCACTGCTCATTCCTTATGCTACCTATCGTAATAAAATATAGCCTATAACCTGGTCAGAGAACATATGTATGTTTTTAAAAAAAAATACGTAAATCGGATAAGTGGTTTTTCAGTGATAGACGCACTAACGGACAGACAGACAGACAGAGAGACGTTGCATTTTATATATATTATAGATAACCAAAGTACAGTCTTCAACAATATATCTTCAAAAAGTACCTGGTCCACCATGATTGCGGTAAAAGCCAATATTTTTCACACATATTCCATTAGCAAAAAAAATATTACACACCATTCGAGACGTTTTGTGTAAATATAACAAATAAACACGTGTAACCATTTAATTTCTAAGACATTTATAAAAACACCTTTGTGCCGTTTCTCCAGAAAAATATCATTTTTTTCTTCATTTAAAAAAAGTATTATTTGCTTTTAAGAAAGAGGGTGAGATGTAAAAAATCCCGTATGGGTGTATCGAATAGGGTTAAAAATAGGCGACAATGGGGTGATGATTTATCAGAAGTTTTTATTGAAAATTGGATTTTTTGAGGGTGGTTCTAAAGATTTTTTGATAAGCGTGGTTCCTTTCAAATGTGAACTGAAGAAAACCTTTGTATTATACTACGTTTATTCTTCGTAATATTACACAAAGGTGCTGGACATTTTTTTAGTATTATTTTGTAATCAAAAGAATACAGAACTTAAAATTGTTTAAATTACTTGCATTTTATCAAAAAATCTTAATTCATTTTTCGTGTTCCATACGGAACACTTATAAGATTACTTCGGTGTCTGTTTGTCTGTCTGTCATTCTGTCACACCCGATTTTCTCCGAAAGTATTTGACATAGAAAGTTCAAATTTGGCACTAATATAGGAATTGATGGCCCCATCAGAGTCGTGTAGTTCTAAAAGTTAAATTTTGACTTAAAGGGTTGGTTTTTGGGGGTAAAACCGAAAGTGAAAAAAAAAATTATCAGGTGATCGAGTGTTGTCAAATGAAAGCTTGTGAAAACACGAGTTCAAGAATATATACAGGGTGTCCTAGTATTCCATGTACATAGAGTTACTGTGGATTTCTGGGATGAAAATATGGCCATTTAACCCAACTTACCTTAGTACAAAAATTTACCAAACCAAAGCGGTTTTACTCCGGGCCGGTCGTGTATAGATAACTTGTTTACTTTACAATGACCTTTATAGATCTTAAGAAGGCATACGATAGTGTACCGAGAAATAAACTTTGGCATGTCTTGAGAACAATAGGGATAAAAGAAAGGATGATAATAACAATAAAAGAGTTATATAATGAAAATATAGGATATGTGAAACAAGGACGCTATCTCGCGGAAGCTATCCACATTACAAAAGGTCTAAGACAAGGAGGTTGCCTTTCACCAATCTTATTTAATATATTTGTAGACACCGCTCTAAAGTAACCCCACTTGCCAAAGCATGGGCATCCCCATTAGTGATAAACACCTATTATCGTTAAACTTTGCAGACGACCAAGTAATAATGACACAAGATGCATTCGGTATGGAATATGTATTGAAGAGATTATACACGGACTACAAGGAATGGGGACTGGAGGTGAGCCTTGAAAAGACGGAGTATATGGTTGTGAACTCGGAAATAGAATTTGATGTCTCAATTAACAACGATACACATGTCAAACAAGTCAAGGAATTTAAATATCTAGGAGTACTGATTGACAACAAAAATGGTATAGGTAAAAAGGAAATACAGAATAAAATACAAAAAGTCAGGAGGATCATAGAAGCTCTTAACTCAATATGGTGGGATCAAAACATAACTACACAAAACAAAAAGAGAATTGGAAGAACAATGGTAGAATCGGTTTTAAGTTATGGTAGTGAACTGTGGGTAATGAAAGAAGAGGATAAAAGAACGACGATAGAGATGGATTACCTCAGAAGAAGCGCCGGAGTGTCCAAATTCTAACACATAACAAACCAAGAAATACACAACAGAACAGCAGCAACAGAAATAATTATACAAAGAATAGACAATAGAGGATTAAAATGGTTTGGGCACCTACTCAGAATGAACGATACAAGATGGCCCAAAAAGCTCTGGACATGGAAACCACCGGGAAGAAATAAAAAGGGACGACCACGTTGATCCTGGAATGAAGATATGGGACAGGCCATGAGGTCACGAGGAATGGACGAAGAGATGGCGGACGATAGAGAGGTTTGGAGAAGGCGAATGGGAACACAGTTGTATAATTGTTATATATATTACTTGTGTATATGTACAGTTAAACCCAAACATATATATATATATATATATATATATATATATATATATATATATATATATATATATATATATATATATATATATACATATATATATATATATATATATATATATATATATATATATATATATATATATATATATATATATATATATATATATATACGAGGCTGGTTTGAAAAGTCCGTGCAAAAATAAAAACTACTTATGTGTTTGGGGTAAACCTTTTTTATTTTTCGATATAGTCTCTTTTTAGGCTTATACACTTCGTCCAACGATGTTCTAGTTAGTTGATCCCTTCCGAATAATAGGATTTGTCCAAGTCTGCAAAATATCCATTAGTGTCTGCAATCACCTCCTCGTTTCAATAAAATCTTTGTCCCGCCAGCCATTTCTTCAAATTGGGGAACAAATAGTAGTCCAGGGAGCCAAGTCTGGAGAATAGGGGGGATGCGAAACGAGTTGGAATCCTATTTCCATTAATTTTGCGACTACAACTGCTGAGGTGTGTGCTGGTGCGTTGTCGTGATGGAAAAGGACTTTCTTGTGGGCCAATCGCGGGCGTTTTTCTTGCAACTCGGTTTTCAAACGGTCCAGTAACGATGAATAATATTCACCTGTAATAGTTTTACCCTTTTCCAGATAGTCGATGAGGATTATCCCTTGCGAATCCCAAAAGACAGTCGCCATAACCTTTCCGGCCGAAGGAACGGTCTTCGCCTTTTTTGGTGCAGATTCCCCCTTGGTAACCCATTGTTTAGATTGTTGTTTGGTCTCAGGAATATAGTAATGTATCCATGTTTCATCCACAGTGACGAAACGACGCTTAAAGTCCTCCGGATTCTTCTGGAACAGCTGCAAACCATCCTTGCAACACTTCACACGATTCCGTTTTTGGTCAAGCGTGAGCAATCGCGGCACCCATCTTGCGGATAGCTTTCTCATGTCCAAATGTTTACGCAAAATATTATGTACCCGTTCAGTCGAGATGCCCACAGCACTAGCAATCTCACGCACCTTAACTCTTCTGTCATCCATCACCATACCATGGATTTGATCAATGATTTCTGGAGTCGTAACCTCCACAGGCCGTCCAGAACGTTCAGCGTCACTTGGGCCCATATGGCCAGTCCGAAAATTTTGAAACCACTTATAAACTGTAATCGAAGGTGCAGAGTCACCATCATGTTTATCAAGCTTCTCTTTAGTCTCCTGAGGCGTTTTGCCTTTCATAAAGTAATGTTTAATCACCACACGAAATTCTTTTTCGTCCATTTCTTGAAAATCACTCGACTTCCTTGATTCACACGGATGCCAAACACAAAGAAATAGATCAATATGGCTGAAACTTGGTGTGCGTTCATTCAAGAGATGCTACTAACTAAACATGACCTCGATACGCGCCGGTGGTGCCATCCCTCGGATTTTGCACGGACTTTTCAAACCAGCTTCGTATATATATATATATATATATATATATATATATATATATATATATATATATATATATATATATATATATATATACATATATATATGACGAATTTAGTTACGAACAGTAAAATGAAATTTAATAAAAGCAAGGTGGAACACGTCTAAAATTACAAGTATTTGTGTCATGAATTACAAGTTGTCAAAGATCACTAGAGCGGTGAGATACACCGTCGTGTGGGTTTGGGATGGACGGCTTTTGGGAAGCTGAGAGATACGCTGCAAGGTACTTTACCAATGTGCCTAAAAAAGAAAGTTTATGAACAAGACGTTCTGCTGGTAATCACATATGACGCCGAGACACTCACATTAATAAAACAGTCAGCAATCAAACCGAGAGAATCGCAACGGGCAATGGAGAGAGATACCAGATAAATTATTACAGGTAATGCACTCGTGATAATTTTCGTTCAATCTACACCCCGTGGAGAATATTCCAGAATTTTTTCAAAATTTTTTGATAAGTACTTTTCGAGATAAGGCGGGGTGAACAGCGATTTTTCGCGATTTTTTAAAAATAATACAAAGAAAAGTGCGCGCAAGTATAACATTATATATACATTTTTTAATCGTGTTTTCACAAGCTTTCATTTGACACCACACTCGATGACCTAGTAAAAAAAATTTTTTTTCACTTCCGATTTCACCCCTCAAAACTAACCTCTTAAGTCAAAATTTAACTTCCAAAACTACATGGCTATGATGAGGCCATCAATTCCTATATTATTACCAAATTTCAACTTTCTATGACAAATAGTTTTGGAGAAAATCGGGTGTGACGGACAGACAGACAGACACCGAAGTCCGTACGGAACTCTAAAAATATGCAATCTAAATGGAAATGGGCAGGCCAGATAGTCCGAAGAGATAATAACCGATGCTGTAGAAGACTAATAGAATGGAAACCTAGACGAGACAAAAGGAACAGAGGTATTTTTTTTTTCAAGGAGAAATCCGCCTTATGGATTCTGGAGCAGTCTGCGTCACCATAAAGGTGCCCCAAAGTGCTCCAGGTATGTGGGGCTCTCCAACCTGAAGGGTTGGCATACCCACTAAAACTCCTTGTGAGCTGGGAGAACCCTTTACTCCTTTTACATTTCTGATCTTGTTATATGTCTAGATTGATTGATGATTTATAACTCTAAGGTTAATTTTCTAGTGAATAGAGCTAACCTACCTTATCCTAACTTAAATCTAACCTAACCTAATTCCCCAATTTGGGGGTGTCGTGTTATAATTTTGTTAGTGATGTGTGTTGTTACACTTTAAACTGAAGGAGTAGCTCAACTAATCTAAGTCAAGGGTAGTCCAAGTTTGTGTCTAATGTTAGTCTGGTTGTAGAATGTCTGTTGGTCGTAAGTATCGAATGTCGACATTTACGTTGCCTCTGAAAGTGTTAGCAATCTCTGGGTTAGAATGGGCCGCTGCTTTCTCAAGGGAGCGAAGCTGGGAATCACGTGTAAATTCTTTTCAATATCAAACTCCCTGTGCAACTGATTGTTCCGGATGAACCAAGGAGCTCCTGCTATGATGCGGAGGAACAGAGGTAGACTACCAACAAGATAAAGCGGTAACGTCAAAAGAGTGGCAGGAAATTGGGTTAACACCGCTCAGGACAGAGATCAGTGGAAGTTCTTGGAGGAGGCAGCCTATAACCAGCAATGGATAAGGACGGTTGATAGATGATGATGATGAAGTTTTGTGAGCTTTCTAAAATACGACCATTAAAGTCCAACGTGGGTAGCTTTTTTCAACACACAAGTCGCATACATATGCTATACTCACAAAAAACAATTTGTGTAAACGGTAGTTATGTAAAAAAAACTTTTGTTTATGCTCCGCGAGTTTTTTTTTATAGCCAGATTGATAATGTAAAAACTGTTCTGGTATTTTTCATTTGATTGTTTACGACGGAAGTAACGGGTAAACTACATTACCGATTTCTTTTTTTGCCATTTAGTCAGAAATGGTAAAAATTGACAGATCTATTAAACTTATTATTACATTACAATGTATAAGTTTAGGAAGTAGTTCAAAATTTAAAGTTTCCCCTCCTTAATTCAGTGTTCCTCCCAATTAAGGTGTAGGCGGCTTGTTTCTTGTATCGATAAAAAATAAGTAGAACTCGTACGATTTTATCTCTTCTGTCAATCAAACTGTGTAACAAAGACCGACAAATCGATTTGTCTACACATATCTCAAAAATGAAAAAGTCATTCTTTCACGGTATGGCGAAAACGGATTCCGGCAGTACGCACGCATACATACTGTTAATTTATTTTAATATTATTTGGCTTACGGTTCATAAATATCCGTTATTTAGACCTAAAATCGCCTCCGGCGACGATTAACAACATTAGGAGAGGTTTCACGTTTTTACGATATAATTGCTTACTATATGTTGACACAGATTAGTTAACGAGCCGGTGATACTCCATGGGGTGAAAAATTCTGAACCTTTTGGAGAAAAAACAACCATCATCATCATTATTATCTTACTCCATCCATAGTCGGATATAAGCCTCCCCAAGTTGTCTCCAGTGAGTTTTGTTGTTTGCTTTTTACATCCAATCGTGTCCTGCTAATCTTTTTATGTCGTCCGTCTATCTTGTCTATGATCAGATTCTTCTATTTTCTGATGTCTTCTCTGAACTTGTTCTGTATTTTTTTGTCTATTTCAGCCAATTCTAATCTGCCATTTGTACGATCATTTCTTAATAGTCTTGTCTGTTTCATAAGATTTTGTGTCTCTTTACTTAATTTTTGTGTTTTTTCTTTTTTCGATGTTGCTATTTGTTTTGTAGTCATGAGTAGACTGTTGGTTGTTTGTGCGTTTAGTTCATCAAGTTCCGTTTGGTAGTTTATGTGTTTTATATGATTTTCCAGAACTTATCTTTGCTTTGAGCATCCGATGGTCACTGCCAATGCTTATCGTGTTCAGAACTGTCGTGTGGATTACAATATTCTTGTCATATTTATATATATATATATATATATATATATATATATATATATATATATATATATATATATATATATATATATGTAATACCTTAAAATTCCGCGTTTCAATCCGTTCGTCTAACGATGCATTTGCACGACATTTCGTCAAAATCTTATTTGGCATTTCCAAGTGCTCCCGCTACTGCTGTGATACTGTGACCTTGCTGGTGCTGCTCGAAGCTAACTTACCAGCAGCAGCAAGATCACAGTATCGAGTGGCAGCAGTAGCGGGACCACTTGAAAATGCCAAATGAGATTTTGGCGAAACGTCGTGCAAATTCATTGTTAGACGAACGGATTGAAATCCGGAATTTTAATGTATTACATTTCACCATCCGTGCTAACCTCTATTGTAACATATATATATATATATATATATATATATATATATATATATATATATATATATATATATATATATATATATATATACTGTCAACACTGTTTATAGTGAAACTCTATATAGTGAAAAACTCTTTATAGTGCAATTTTTTCAAGACCTAGAATATTTTAATGAAATTTCATGTAAAAAGCCCTGCATATAGTGAATCTCTAAAATAGTAACACTCTATATAATAAAATTTTTACCGGAATTTTATGTATAAATTTTTATGCATTTATTGAGATCTTGGCCATTTCGGGTTTCCCATTTTTTATCTAACATTAGCACGAATTCCATTTTTATGACGCGTTCTTTTGAAAAGGTTCTTAACGCGTTTATAACGCCTAATGGTTGGCAATAAATCAGGTAGATTTCTGTGAGAAACCCGGGGAATAACCCATTTTATAGAAACCCGGGGAAAAACCCATTTTATAGTCGAGGCCTAGTAATTCGCAAATTCAGGTTCAGTTTCTTTTTATTTAAGAATCAAGTAAGATGTCCAAGCGAGTGTGTTTAAGTTTAGCTGAGAAAATTAAAGTTTTGGAGGAAGTTGATAAAGGCTGCAAAAAAATTGATGTTGCTGCAAAATTTGGTGTTTCTCCAAGTTGCGTCTCTCTGATAATAAAAAGTCGCGACAGTATCATCAAGAAACCTAGTGTTCCAAGCAGGCGAAAACGAGTACGGGTGAGTACTTACAAGGATATAAATGAAGCAGTTTTACGATAGTTTCAAATGGCCCTTACGCATCAAAACGTACCACTATCGGGAACTTTAATAAAGCAAAAGGCTCTACAATTTGCTAAAGAATTTAACTGCGTTAATTTTCAAGCTAGTAAAGGGTGTTTGAGTGCCTGGAAGACTCGCAATTCAATTGTTTTCAAGACGGTATCTGGCGAGAGTGCAAGCGTTAGTCAGGAGGACTGTGACATTTGGACTGAAACTGTTTTAAAAAGTGCATTGAAAAAGTACGAGCCAAAAAACGTTTTCAATTGTGATGAAACCGGTTTGTTTTTTTAAATGTTTGCCAGATAAAACTTTTGCTTTTAAAAGTGATAAATGTTTTGGTGTTAAAACAAGTAAAGAAAGGGTGACACTTATGGTTGGAGCAAACATGGATGGCTCAGAAAAACTGAAATTACTGCTCATAGGTAAAAGCAAAAATCCCCGTTGTTTAAAAGGAGTTAAATCTCTGGAGTTAGATTACGCCAATAATAAAAAGGCATGGATGACTTCTGAGATTTTCGAAAGATGGATCAAAGAACTGGACACGAAAATGAAAAGCCAAAGATTGTGATGTTTATAGACAATCGTCCTGCACATCCAGTTACTGTAAGTAAAAAATTAACGAATATTGAATTGATCTTTTTTCCACCAAACATGACCTCCAAATTGCAACCTATGGACCAGGGTATAATAAAAAACATAAAACATCATTACCGAAACAGAATTGTTCACAAAATTGTTAATGCGATTGATAACAATCTTCCAGTCCAAAAATTGATTACCCTTAAAGAGTGTATAACCGAAGTCGCTAAAGTATGGAGTGAAAATGTTTCTCAGAAAACTATCAAAAACTGCTTTTCTAAAGCAGGTTTTACTGAAAAAATTGACGAATGGGAAGAAGAAGACGAAATGGATCTCGCTACCTTAAAAAGGCAATGGGGTATTCTACAAAAAACTGCTACCTTTGACGCAGATTTTTTACTTGAAGATTTCTTAGAAATCGACAATGATGTTGGCACGACAGATCTCCCAACTGACCAAGACATAATTGACGATATAAAAAGTATAGAAGATCATGAAGAAGAAACTGAAACCGGGGAATGTCCTACTAAACTTAGTGAAAATGAAATAAGAAATGCATTTGACATTGTGCGAACTACTCTCAGGGGCCAGGAAAGTGTACCTGATCAAATCTTTATGCATTTGAATAAATGCGAGAATTTTGTTGAGCAACAATTATTTTTCAAAAGTAATGTTCAAAAGAAAATAACTGATTATTTTTCCTAGTAGGTATGTACGTAGTATGTACATATGTATTAACAGATTTTGTATTATTCTTTTTATTTCGTATGTAGTACATACATACATAAAGTCCGTACGTTATATCTTTACACGTGCGTCATAGTTTTCAGGCAATATCCCAGACGATTATTATATTTTTTGTCTCTTTTTACCAATACCTATGATTTATCGGTGAAAAGAGACAAATAATATAATAGTCGTCTGTTATATGGCCTGAAAACTATGACGCACGGGTAAAGATATAACCTACGGACTTTATGTATGTATTTAGCCCTGTACATGCTATGTACTATTTAAACTTTCAAATGTTTAATAAAATCTCTTCTAATAATTCAATTTTGCATTTTTTTTTGTTGCTTGTACCTTATAAAATACAAGTAAATGATTACCAATATAAAATACATACATAGCAATATATACGGATTTTTTCTTTATATAGTGAAAAACTCTCTATAGTGAAATTTCGGTCAACATTTTGGTCTTTCACTATATAGAGTGTCGACCGTATATATATATATATATATATATATATATATATATATATATATATATATATATATATATACAGTCGACATAATATTATAATATTTGAAATAGGCATGAAACCTATAGTTTTTGAGCGATATCGTTTTAAAGAAAGAAGTTGACAGGAATGGCTATCGATATGTTGTATAATTTTATTCATATTATGAAAATTTACTTTCCCTTTAGTTGAGAAAGTCAAATTCAGTCCTTAATTTAGAACCACTTGTTTGCAAGGAAAGTATGTATTTATACATCTGACGATTGTAAACACCTTATGTTATAACATGAAACAACAATTATTAACATGAATTGATTACATTAAACGTTGTTAGTTTATGTTCCATCTAGATTCTTGTTCTTCTCTCTTTGTGAGGCGAATCGCCTGTAAAATCTGGTAACTGTTCTTGTGATATTGATTGCCAAGTGTCTCGCAATCTCTTGGGGCGTCTTCCCGGTGGTCTGCTACCTTCTGGTTTTCAGTTGCTAGCTAATTTCACCATCCTAATGTTCGCCATTCGAGTCACATATTCATTCTTCTGGCTTTCACCCATCGCACCACGTTCCCAACTTTTGCGTTTCTCTTTTATGTGGGTGTTCTTTGTCTATTCCATATTGTGTATCCTACAGTTGTTCTGAGAGTTTTCATTCTGCTAGATATTTTTGTGCCAAGATAATCAAACTTACGGTTCTCTGGAGATTGTCCTTGCTTTAATTATTTTTAAATTTTTTTTCAAATTGGTGAGAAAAAGTTCAATATCGAATTTTATATCAACGTAATTAGAAAATTGGAGCAGAATTCCAAACTAATATATGCTAGCCAAGGATCTCCTATAGTTCCGTTCTAAATTTTGTAAAAATGCGTCCAGCCGTTTGGGAATAACGCTAGAACAGCCCTCCGAATTAAAATTGGCAAATTATAATTTCTGTGCGCACGTTAAGTAAACGCAGGAACTATCACACCTTTCTTACCATACCCCCCATCCCCTCCATTCAAAATTAACTTTGCATGGCTTTACAGCATCACCGACATGCAGATTTTCATAAATCACCGACATATTTCCAGCCCAATTACTAACAAAAAGAAATATCTATATCACCTTTTCGTTAGTTGGATTTGCATGATCGGATTGACACAGTGCAACCCGTGAAACCCAAAAATGCACAACCGTCAAGGTAGTATGCAAATTGTGCGAATCTATACCGATCCGATCTAAAAACTGAGATTAAAGCACGAAAGGGCGCATAAGTAAATCTTATTAAAATTATGCAGCGGGTGGATTTTCGACTTTGAACACCAACTACGTGTGCCGTTGTATATACAAAATAAATTCAGTTCAAAGGGCACCGCACACAACATATGGAAAAGTGGTCCCGGTGAAATTGGCTGAAAATGTAGTTAGTATGTGGTAACTCGGGTGATCCTGATGAAAAGTCTCGGTGGGCAGAACTCGGCGAAAATCAATAGAATCTGAGATATTGGGCTCTGAAGGACTCATTTTCTGCCATCTGAAGAAAGCGTGCTGCGTGCGCGCGCACACACACACACACCGAACGACCGAAGCTTGTTGCTTTTTCTTGAAACTTGTTCCACACGCTTTTTTTCATCAGTGGTCTCGACCCTACCAATTTTTCGGTATTTCTATCGATATGGGGTCTGCCCTACCGAAATATCTAAATTTAACGATTTTTTCACGATTTCTGAGAATACAAGGAAATTCTTCCGATTTGTTTACCCATTTTACATTTCTAGATTGGCAACCCTTTTCGTTTATGTTTTTACGGGGAATCCCTCGATTGTATGATCAAAAATGTTCATTTTAAAAATCCTAGACATTTTATAGATAACGATGCCGTATACTATGGCGCTGCGGCGTCTAATACACTACTTAGTAATCCAGATTTAAGCCCAGATCAAGTAAATTTGTTTAAACGGAGATCCCTAGATTTTTATATGGAAGCTTGCAAGCAAATAACTGCGCGATTTCCATTGAAAAATAATCCAATAAAAGGTTTAGACATAATTGAACCAACGAATGTTAAAAGTGGCAAAACTGTTCCGATAATTCCTGTTAGTAGACTCTTTCCCAATATTGTTCAGAACAATCACTGTCTTTATTGATTTCTAAGCTAGGCAAAGCCTTTTTCTTATAATTTTTGAAAGTATCGGGTGGCGCATAAGTAACATTATGATAACACTTCTCAGGTCATTTTTGGGTTCTAGCTGTACGAGGCTGGTTTGAAAAGTCCGTGCAAAAATAAAAACTACTTATGTATTTGGGGTAAACCTTTTTTATTTTTCGACATAGTCTCCTTTTAGGCTTATACACTTCGTCCAACGATGTTCTAGTTTGTTGATCCCTTCCGAATAATAGGATTTGTCCAAGTCTGCAAAATATCCATTAGTGTCTGCAATCACCTCCTCGTTTGAATAAAATCTTTGTCCCGCCAGCCATTTCTTCAAATTGGGGAACAAATAGTAGTCCGAGGGAGCCAAGTCTGGAGAATAGGGGGGATGTGAAACGAGTTGCAATCCTATTTCCATTAATTTTGCGACCACAACTGCTGAGGTGTGTGCTGGTGCGTTGTCGTGATGGAAAAGGACTTTCTTGTGGGCCAATCGCGGGCGTTTTTCTTGCAGTTCGGTTTTCAAATGGTCCAATAACGATGAATAATATTCACCTGTAATAGTTTTACCCTTTTCCAGATAGTCGATGAGGATTATCCCTTGCGAATCCCAAAAGACAGTCGCCATAAACTTTCCGGCCGAAGGAACGGTCTTCGCCTTTTTTGGTGCAGATTCCCTCTTGGTAACCCATTGTTTAGATTGTTGTTTTTCTCAGGAGTATAGTAATGTATCCATGTTTCATCCACAGTGACGAAACGACGCTTAAAGTCCTCCGGATTCTTCTGGAACAGCTGCAAACCATCCTTGCAACACTTCACACGATTCCGTTTTTGGTCAAGCGTGAGCAATCGCGGCACCCATCTTGCGGATAGCTTTCTCATGTCCAAATGTTTATGCAAAATATTATGTACCCGTTCAGTTGAGATGCCCACAGCACTAGCAATCTCACGCACCTTAACTCTTCTGTCATCCATCACCATATTATGGATTTGATCAATGATTTCTGGAGTCGTAACCTCCACAGGCCGTCCAGAACGTTCAGCGTCACTTGTGCCCATATGGCCAGTCCGAAAATTTTGAAACCACTTATAAACTGTTCTAATCGAAGGTGCAGAGTCACCATAATGTTTATCAAGCTTCTCTTTAGTCTCCTGAGGCGTTTTGCCTTTCTGATTTTATTTAACGTTGGCGTTTATTAAAATTTAGAATATAGTTTGGAAATATGTTCACATTATGTTTTGAAGATAATATCTTTCAAATGGTGTCTATTGTTTGCTTCGACCTGACGTGCTCTTTCCAGAGCATTTTCCATAACTTTTCTTAAAATTTCAGGTCCCAGCGCCCTAACTTCTTCTCGGATATTCGTCTTAAGCTGTTGGATGGTTCTTGGCTTATATACCTTACTCTTTATGTAACCTCCAAGAAAAAATCGGGAGCCGTTAAATCGAGCGAACGCGGTGGCCAGTTAAAATCAGAAAAACGCGATATTATTCGATCGGCGAAAACTTCGCGCAGGAGAGCCATAGTTAGACGAGCTGTGTGAGCTGTGGCTCCATCTTGTTGGAACCACAATTCTGGATTGTTCTCTACCTCGGGCCTTAAAAAATTTTCAATCATTGCCCGGTATTGAATGCCATTCACATTAACCGCAACTTGTTCGTCGTTTTCGAAAGAATATGGTCCAATGATCTTTTCTGACGTTATTCCACACCATACTGTGCATTTAAGTGGGTGCATTTGATGTTCAACAATTATTTTTGAATTTTGGGTGGCCCATATTCTGCAATTTTGTTTATTCACGTGACCATTGAGGTGGAAATGGGCCTCATCGCTCATTATGAGTTTACGAATAAACTCGCTGTTTTCTAGGCACAATTCTTGCAAACGGCGACTATATTGAATGCGTCTTTGTGCATCATTTGGTTTTAACTCATGAACCAATTGAATTTTATATGGGAAAAGGTGTAAATTATGTAAAATTCTTTGCAAAGACCGCCTAGACATCACCAACTGCTGAGAACGTCGCCTGGTGGAAGTTTCGGGGTTTTCCTCAATACTTGCTTGCACTCGAGCAATGTTCACATCATTTCGAACTGCACGAGGTCTTCCAGCACGCGGAAGATCACAGACAGCTCCTTGTTGCCGAAAACGCTGAACCAATCGGTAAATTGTTGGAGCGCTAGGTGCATTTCGAACATGAAAGAAATTTCGATATGATCTTTGTGTCTGAATAATCGAATGCTGACTTTCATAATGAACAACTTTGGTTCTTTGTTCTGTGCTCAGTCTTTCCATCATAAATTTCCCAAGATTTTCAAATAAGTTGGGAATGTGGAATCTTTGGCACAATGATACTATTCAGTATATAAAACCACTACACCAAACACTTTATTTTTGCACTCGACGCGCGTTTCGCTAACCATGTTAGCTTCATCAGGAGCGATGATTGACTCAATCATCGCTCCTGATGAAGCTAACATGGTTAGCGAAACGCGCGTCGAGTGCAAAAATAAAGTGTTTGGTGTAGTGGTGATATATACTGAATAGTAAGATTTTCAAAGTTAATTCTGAAAAAGAAAATAAAAAAAAAGACGTTAACAAAAAATTTATTCACTTATTAAATCATAACGTTACTTATGCGCCACCCTATATAAAGATAATTTCTATTACTAAAATGTAAACTTATTCTATCTTAACCTAAGTTCTTACAATAGGAATCCTATGCTAACTTAACCTAGGAATGTGTTTGGTATATACATAAAATTTCTTAAAGCTAGGACTTAGAACTAAGACTAAAACTACCTTAGACTAAGACTTACGCTAACTTAAACTAGGAAGTAACAAGACTTAAATTAGGATTAATGTAAACTTAACCTAGAATGAGTTCAGAACAATGATTTCCAACAAATTGATACAGAGTGGCGTATTTTATGAAATTGCGAACAAATTAAAACATTTCCTGATGATATGGAACTATTTTGGAATAATGTCAGTTTACTAAAGTCTGACAATGACAACTCAAATGTTTCCTTTGCTGTCTACTTTCATCTTTACTATGTTATCACTGCCTCACTCATCCGCTAATGTCGAGCTCATATTCTCGCATATTAATCTTACGAAAACGAAACAGCGAAATAAGCTGAGCTACTGAGTCAATCACTGATCTATTATATACAAAATGACTGTTTAATGACGCTAATTGTTATGACTTCGAAATTAGGTCAAAGATGACTGCGGCTATAGCCAAAGAATATTGGTATGACCCTAAAAATCGTAAAAATTTATTATATTTAAGTTTGTGTACCTATTTGATGTTAGCTATCTTTAGTAATAAACGAATTACAAATTACTTAGTCTGTTATGTTTTTGTTATTTCGATTTCATTATGTTTTACTAGTATTCGCTAGTGTTTATTCACTCATATATAAAATACTAGCAGTGCCCGCGGCTCCGCTCGCTTGGACTCGATTCACTACTATCGTCACTGCTTATTCCTTACGTTACCTAACGTAATAAAATATCTGCCATTATTTCCCCTTATCTCCCATTTTTTCTCCTTATCTCCCATTATCTCTAAATAATTTCATTATCTAGGCGTATCTCTGCTCATCTCCCATCATTTCTCTTTATCTCCCATTATTTCCCCTTATCTCCCATTATCTCACCCTATCTCCCATTATCTAGGTTTATCTCGACTTATCTCGCAATAGTTCTTATCTCTCATTATTTCTCCTTATCTCCCATTATCTCACCATAACTCCCATTATCTAGACTTATCTCTGCTTATCTCCCATTATTTCTCCTTATCTCCCATTATTTATACTTATCTCCCCATTATCTAGGTTTATATCGAATTATATAGAACATATGTATAAATTTATAAAAACATATAAATCAGATAAGTGGTTCTCAAATGATAAGCGTACTAACGGACAGACAGACAGACAGAGAGACGTTCCATTTTATATATATTATATTCTTTGCAACATGATATTGTTCCATATTTGTTGGTTTAGACAGTGTATTGCAAGAGAACGCGTTAACGGTAACCTTTTTTCCGACTTGATTCACTATTATCGTCACTGTTTATTCTTTATGTTACCTAACGCAATAAAATATATCCTATAACCTCATCAGAGAACATATGTACGTTTTTAAAAAAAAAGTACGTAAATCGGATAAGTGGTTCTCCAGTGATAAGCGCATTAACGGATGGACAGCCAGACAGACAGAGATACGTTGCATTATATATATATATATATATATATATATATATATATATTTATATATATATATATATATATATATATATATATATATATATATATATATATATTATAGATGTAATAAAATATATATCTATAACCTAGTGAGAGAACATATGTATAAATTTAAAAAATTACGTAAATCGGATAAGTGGTTACCGAGGGATAAGTGCACTAACGGACCGACAGACAGACAGAGAGACGTGGCATTTTATATATATTATAGATATAGATTATTATTATTATTAAAGTACGTAAATCGGATAAGTGGTTCTCCAGTGATAAGCGCATTAACGGATGGACAGCCAGACAGACAGAGATACGTTGCATTATATATATATATATATATATATATATATATATATATATATATATATATATATATATATTTATATATATATATATATATATATATATATATATATATATATATATATTATAGATGTAATAAAATATATATCTATAACCTAGTGAGAGAACATATGTATAAATTTAAAAAATTACGTAAATCGGATAAGTGGTTACCGAGGGATAAGTGCACTAACGGACCGACAGACAGACAGAGAGACGTGGCATTTTATATATATTATAGATATAGATTATTATTATTATTTTGTAAACTGGCCAAAGAATATATGTATGAATTTAAAAAAAGACACGTAAATCGGACAAGTGGTTCTCGCGTGATAAACGCACTAATGGACAGACAGACAGACAGAGAGACATTGCATTTTATATATTTTATAGATTATAGATTATAGATATTCTCTGCTACATAATATTGTTCCATATTTAATGGTTTAGGCTATGTATGGCACGGGAACGCGCTAGCGACTTCATTCACTATTATTGTCACTGCTCATTCCTTATGCTACCTATCGGAATAAAATATAGCCTATAATCTGGCCAGAGAACATATGTATGTTTTAAAAAAAAAGTACGTAAATCAGATAAGTGGTTCTCCAGTGATAAGCGCACTAACGGACACACAGATAGACAAGCAGACAGACAGACAGACAGAGACACGTTGCATTTTATATATATTATAGATTGTACATGTGTATTGGAGGACGAAACAGAGACCTTATCTTAGAAAATGGCAAACACATTAAACACTGCACAGCTTACAAGTATTTGGGAGTAATAATTACGAATGACGGACTCTTAGACACAGCAATTAAAGAACGGAACACCTTAGGAAGAAGAGCAATATCGGTAATGAATAGCATCATATGGGACCAGCAGATATCAAAAACAAATAAACATAGGATATATAACACCATCATTAAGAGCATAATCTCATATGGAAGTGAAGTATGGCCACTCAAACAAACAACGGAAAAGAGTCTCGAAACAACAGAAATGGACTACTGGCGAAGAGCTGCAGGCCGATCGAAACGAGAAAAGATCAGAAACACAAGAATCCAGGAAATTATGAACGTGAAACACACCATCGTAGATGACATAAGAACTAAACAACTCCGATGGCTTGGGCATGTCCAAAGGATGGAAGAACATCAAATTCCCAAGCAAATTATTGGATGGAAACCATACGGCCGCAGAAAGAGAGGTAGACCAAGGCTTAGTTGGAGAGAAGAAGTTGACAGGGAAATGAGAGAGAGAGAGACCTGGAGGACGATTTGTGGAATGATAGGGAATAATGGACAGTAGGAATCGGAAGACGTCGGAGAACGTTTTAGACCGATATATATATATATATATATATATATATATATATATATATATATATATATATATATATATATATATATTGATTGTAAAAAAAAATAATTAGTCTTATTAGTTTTAATTGTATACTTAGTATATTCTGTAAGTTCCTATTATTTTACAAAGATAAAGAAGATTAAAATAAACAAATTCGATTGAATATTGTATTTTTTTTTTCATGTACCGATTTTGGGTACAAAACACGAAATCGGTTGAGTTGCCCACTAATATCGGTAGATATTAGTGGGCAACTCTACCAACTTTGTGTTTTGACGTTCAAGACCACTGTTTTTCATATTCACTCGTATTCGCCAGCTATTGTGGCTTTATAAATCCTTTTCTACGTGTTTTGTTCTTTCGATTGTAAAATCCAACATCGTTACTTGAAAGAATAACATCTTTTGTGTGGTTTGTATGCTGTGATGATGCCTCAAGTTATCAAGGTTTTCGAATCTAGCCGAATCTACGTTGGTAGCCCACGTAGCCTCATACTCATTAGCTAGAGATCTTTTATTGCTCTGGACGTTTTTCGCATCAGGAGACATGCATAAGGATCATATATCCTTTTCGCGTCGAATTGGGTTCTTGATAACAGTCATACAGGTCATCTCTGAGTCTACCAGTTCACTTGAAGCGCCTATGTTCATTCCCAGGATAGTCATCAAAGTGCGTTCGTCCCACAGCTCCTCCATCTTGTTTCAGTATTATTATTTATTTTTATTATTAACAATAGATTTCTTTCTGTACCGTCGAAATTTACTCTGGCCTATTAAAACACGAAAGGGCATATCACCAAACCGAACTGTGTTAAAATTATGCAAATTTTTTTTAGAGCCGGCCCCAATAATTCTCGTATCGCTAACAAGGCCTGTATTCATATTTAAATTGTATGATTGTGGCGTTCAGTGATCGGTTTTTGATTTTTTCTACGATGTTTATTTGAGCGTAGTGATATTTAAGTGATTTATTGAACATTGGCATATGCTATCATAGGAAAGTTACATTCCATTTATTGATGAAATAAATAGAACTTTTAAATGATTTTATTAATTTCAGTCGTAGGAAAAACATCGGAAAATTACTCCAAACTGACGCGGTCTAATCCCAAGAAACACAAATTCCATATCTATAGTACAGCTTTAGCCAAAAGTATTTACTACCTCCACTCACAAAAACAAGAAAACAGAAATATTAATGAAGTAACAGAAAAAGCAGACAAAGAAATAAAATACAAAATACACTTACTGCAAGACGAAACGATAAGAGACCTATATAGACGACGATTAGATCAAAAATTAAATGAATTTAACTACGACAACCTCCAACAGATGTACGACCACATAAAAGAATGCATCAAACACGCGGCGCTAGAAGCATTAGGTAAAGAAGACAACGAGAATAAGAAAGATAAAATTAGAATCTGTGAAAAAACCAAAGAATCTATAAAGGAGAAAAAAAGACTATACGAGAAATGGCTGAATACAAAATTAGAAGAAGATCTTCAGAAATATAAAGAGAAAAATGTAGAAACGAGAAGGATGATAAACAAAGAAAAGAACGAGAGATGGGAAAAAGCGTGCGAACATGTAGGACAGTATATAGGAGGAACTAGAAGCACAGAGTCATGGAGAATAATTAAAGCATTAAGGACCAACAATAGAGAGAAAACGTATATAGAGTATATCCCGGAAAGCGAGTGGGAAGAATATTATAAAAAACTGCTAACGAAAGACAGACAAGAATTCCAGGAAGAGAGCCCTGAAGAAGAACAGAATAAGGAAAAAAAAGAGATAGAACTAAGCTATGAAGAAGTAAAGAAGACAATAAAAATACTCAAAAATAATAAATCTGCAGGGCCTGGAGGTGTGGTAAATGAAATGATTAAGTACGGGTCTAATAAATTACATCGAATGCTAAGAAACATGTTCCACAGATCGCAGAAAATGCACAAACTATAGAGGCCTAAGCATAATATCGAGTATGGGGCGTTTGTATGGAAAAATTATTAAAAATATCATAGAGGAAAATATAAAAGGAAAAATTGGAGAAGACCAAGCAGGCTCTACGGCCGGAAAATCATGTATAGACCACATATACACTATAAAACAAACAATGGAAAAAAAACTGGCAAAGAATAGTGAAGTTGATCTAGCCTTCATAGACATAAGAAAGGCCTATGACTCAATACCAAGACAAAGATTATGGAACGCAATGAAAGAAATAGGCGTTGACCAAGAACTAATATACGCAGTAAAAGCTCTCTACGAAACAGACTCCAAACATCAAAAGGCCTATTACAAGGATGCTCTACATCCCCAAAACTATTCAAAATATACCTCGAACAAACATTAAAAAAATGGAAGCAAAAATGTAGTGGAATGGGAGTACCGTTACGAGAAGATTACTTACGTACTCTAAGTAATCATAGCGCAAGATGAGCAAGACCTCAGTTATATGCTAAGAAAACTGAAAGAAGAATACACCAAAGCAGGATTAGCAGTAAACTTTGATAAAACGGAATATCTAACAACAAAGGAGGGAAATGTGGAGAATCTAGAAGTCGATAATGAAACAATAATCAAAGGAACCGATAGATTTAAATATTTAGGAACCATCATTTCAAAAAACGCAACATCAGAAGAAGAGATTAAAGCTAGATTAGGACAAACGCGGACATGCATAAGACAATTAAATTCGATCCTGTGGGACAAACACATTACAAAAAGAAACAAAACACGCATATATAAATCAGTAATACATAATGACATACGGGTCAGAAACATGGACGATCAACAAAAGAAATAAATCTAAAATTAACGCGGTAGAGCTGAAGTATTGGAGAAGATGCTGTAGAGTGACACGTATGGAGGGAATACCAAATGAAGAAATAAGAAGCAGAATGAACATCAAAGAAAACGCAATAAACACCATTAAAGAAAAATGCTTAAAATGGTATGGACACATAAGACGGAGCGAAGATAATATGTGGATAAAGAAAATAACGGAATGGAGCCCTATAGGGAGAAGAAAAAGAGGAAGATCCAGACGATCGTGGAGAGACGATGTGGACGAGGCTATGGAGGACAGGGATCTAACAGATGGAGACTGGGAAGATAGAAACGGATGGAATCAAAGGCTGAGAGAAGGAAGACAGCGTCAGCTGTAGAAAACCTTGATATATATATATATATATATATATATATATATATATATATATATATATATATATATATATATATATATATATATATATAACACATGGTCACCTTTTTTTCAGTTAATACTAACCTTCAAAAGACAGCTGTTAAAATTTCATGATATTCTATTCATTAGTTTGTGAGTTATTGTGCTAAGAGTGACGCTACTTTTGTTATTTTCAAAACAATGGATCAAAAACAATTTCGTGTTTTAATTTTACACTGCTTCTTGATGGGAAAAAATATCGTTCAAGCGAAGCAATGGCTTGAAAAGTGTTATGGGGACTCCGCTCCATCAGAAACAAGAATAAAACGTTGGTTTGCTGACTTCAAACTTGGTCGTAGAGACACCGATGATGCAGAACGCAGTGGACGTCCAAATGAGGCGGTAACACCAGAAAACATAAAAAAAATCCATAAAATCGTTTTGAATGATCGAAAAGTGAAGTTGCGTGAGTTAGCTGACATCGTAAAGATATCAAAAGAACGTGTTGGCTTTATATTGCATGAGCATTTGACTATGAGAAAGCTCTGTTCAAAGTGGGTGCCGCGTTTGCTCACTGTTTATCAAAAACAAGAACGTGTTGATGATTCTGAGCAGTGTTTGGCCATTGTTAGAGCGGCGCTGGAATGATTGCGTTGCTCTTGATGGAGATTACGTTGATGAATAAAGCTAATTTTGAACCAAAAAAAACCGTGTTTTCTTTGTTAGGCCCGGGACTTTTCAGCCCATGTGTTATATATATATATATATATATATATATATATATATATATATATATATATAAACTTTGGTTTTTATTACCGCTGCAATTCTTTTTGGTAATAAAAAATTAACTTCTTGCATTCCTCTTGGCGTCTAATCTTCAGACAAGACGCGTTTGAGGGTATCTTTTGCTGTAATTGAGTGTTCTTTGATTTTCCTTTTAAGGCACGACCATACAAGTTCTATAGGGTCGAGATCTGGTAACTATGGGGACCAATCCAGAAGCTCCACCCTATTCTCCCGGAACTAGTTCATTGTCCATGTCGTTTTGTGCGTTATCTTGCTGAAAACGCACATATTCCGAGTTTGTATCATAATACAATTTACAAAATGGTGATTCTAATGCAGTATTTATACTTTCTATGTACTTTTATGACTTCATTTAATCCTCGCAAGCTACTATTTCGCTCATACCACTTGCTAATATGCATCCCCACTCGATTACTGCCGCCCCCCCCGTGCTTTACAATGGGAATGATACACTTCTCCTATACGGCGCCTTATATAGGTAGCACCGGGAATATCAAAACCCTAAAACAAGGGAAAAACCAAACAGCAAGAAATAAAAAAAAAATCTTTCGGATTATTTGTTTACGAAAGTAAAACAATATCCAGACTAAATTAACGATATACATACCTGGAAGTTAGGCCAATCCTCCTCGTTGAAAAATTAATTTTTTTGGGCCCATGCCAAGTGCATCTTTGAAATTCTTCTCCGATGGCCAGGGTTTTTTTTCTAGCATTACAGCCTTTGTACTCAGCATTTTAAAGCCTTTTTACTGTTCAAACAGAAATTTTGTTTCTAATGTCTTCAGAGAAATTAGATTATAGCTTAAAAAATATTTTTTTTGCAATTTTTCAAAGAAGCATCTCACAATTGTCGGTTTTCTCTTGCATCTGTAATGCGTTTTCGACCACTCGTATTTAAATTTTTGTAAGTAAATACATAAAATCCACTCTTTAAGAGAAAAAAATTGGTCACAAACAAGCTACTTATTACCTTTATCCGATCGATAAATTCTTGCGTGATCTTCGCACGCGCGCTGTGAGAGATACGTGACTGTTTTTATCCTGCTATTCAATTTTATGGTTTAACCAATTTGTTTCTTTGAAGAAAAGAAGAGACCCGGGGTCAGACGGTACTTATGCCATGAAGAGGTCGAGGTACGTCAAAGTTGACGTCGATAGTAGCTTGAATATTAAGAATTAATTATATTGATCGGTTGTTAGTCCATCGGGTTGTCCGGTTTGACTTGAAGAGGTGAAGTAAACGTGTGTTAAACAGTCATTAGAGAAACTTTATAGTAATTAATTACATTTTTACGTTGTTTTAGAAGGGATTTTTCCTAACGGCTGCGCAAAATTCAAATAGTAATTTTGTCTCTGCATTCGTCAATAACTATTGGGTGTAGAAATGAATTCTCGACCCTTATAGACCAACATTGACATTTATCATCATTATCATCATTAAGGAAACCCAAATATGCAAGTGAAAAACATTAAAATATGCGCATAAATATGCAAATAATTTTCTCAAAATATGCACATGCATGTTGCAAATATGCAGTAAAACAAATCGAAATAGACTTGAAAAATGTAAATTTATTGTTTCACATTACATGATACGAGTACTATACAAATGTAGCAATAAAAAACCCATTTTAAATTTTCAACATACAGGGCGAATGAACTAAATCTAAATATAATATTATACAAAGTAAAAAATAAATATAAATAATAATGTATTTTATGACTTTACTTAAAGATGAACATATAATACGAGGCTGGTTTGAAAAGTCCGTGCAAAAATA
Source organism: Pachyrhynchus sulphureomaculatus (assembly GCA_019049505.1). Lineage (NCBI taxonomy): Eukaryota > Metazoa > Arthropoda > Insecta > Coleoptera > Curculionidae > Pachyrhynchus > Pachyrhynchus sulphureomaculatus. The sequence goes on from CM032448.1 coordinate 2,105,584, forward strand.
AAAACTACTTACGTGTTTGGGGTAAACCTTTTTTATTTTTCGACATAGTCTCCTTTTAGGCTTATACACTTCGTCCAACGATGTTCTAGTTTGTTGATCCCTTCCGAATAATAGGATTTGTCCAAGTCTGCAAAATATCCATTAGTGTCTGCAATCACCTCCTCGTTTGAATAAAATCTTTGTCCCGCCAGCCATTTTCTTCAAATTGGGGAACAAATAGTAGTCCGAGGGAGCCAAGTCTCGAGAATAGGGGGGATGTGAAACGAGTTGGAATCCTATTTCCATTAATTTTGCGACCACAACTGCTGAGGTGTGTGCTGGTGCGTTGTCGTGATGGAAAAGGACTTTCTTGTGGGCCAATCGCGGGCGTTTTTCTTGCAGCTCAGTTTTCAAACGGTCCAATAACGATGAATAATATTCACCTGTAATAGTTTTACCCTTTTCCAGATAGTCGATGAGGATTATCCCTTGCGAATCCCAAAAGACAGTCGCCATAACCTTTCCGGCCGAAGGAACGGTCTTCGCCTTTTTTGGTGCAGATTCCCCCTTGGTAACCCATTGTTTAGATTGTTGTTTGGTCTCAGGAGTATAGTAATGTATCCATGTTTCATCCACAGTGACGAAACGACGCTTAAAGTCCTCCGGATTCTTCTGGAACAGCTGCAAACCATCCTTGCAACACTTCACACGATTCCGTTTTTGGTCAAGCGTGAGCAATCGCGGCACCCATCTTGCGGATAGCTTTCTCATGTCCAAATGTTTATGCAAAATATTATGTACCCGTTCAGTCGCAATGCCCACATCACTAGCAATCTCACGCACCTTAACTCTTCTGTCATCCATCACCATATCATGGATTTGATCAATGATTTCTGGAGTCGTAACCTCCACAGGCCGTCCAGAACGTTCAGCGTCACTTGTGCCCATATGGCCAGTCCGAAAATTTTAAAACCACTTATAAACTGTTCTAATCGAAGGTGCAGAGTCACCATAATGTTTATCAAGCTTCTCTTTAGTCTCCTGAGGCGTTTTGCCTTTCATAAAGTAATGTTTAATCTCCACACGAAATTCTTTTTCGTCCATTTCTTGAAAATCACTCGACTTCCTTGATTCACACGAATGCCAAACACAAAGAAATAGACCAATATGGCTGAAACTTGGTGTGCGTTCATTCAAGAGATGCTACTAACTGAACATGACCTCGATACGCGCCGATGGTGCCATCTCTCGGACTTTGCACGGACTTTTCAAATCAGCCTCGTAATAATAATAATGTAGGTACATATTATAAAAATTTATATACGTAGTAAACAGCATAATAAAACATACATTTTAAATTTGATACATACAGAGCGATGCAACTAAGTAAGCGGAAATATGCATATATTGCAAAAGACAGGGTCGCCATTAGTTATAAAAACAATAAACTACTAAATGTTTCTCAAAATTCTCCATTAAAAAGTTTTGTCTTCTATCGTTGTATAAAAATTTATAAATTGAGAAACTCCTTTCCACATCGACTGATGTAATAGGGGCGTTTTTAAAATTATTTAATAGCATAGGATCTAAATCAATGGAATCAGTAAAATCCCCCTTTAAAACATTAGCTACTTGGCTGACAAATTGAAACCCACTATTTTTTTCCATAACATTTCGAAATTTTTGAAAAATTTTGCTCCCAATTTTACCTGCGACATTTACAAAAGCGACCTCACATTGTTTTATTAGTTGAACACTTCGGGTTAATGGCAAATTAGATTCCTCCATTTGAGTTATGGTTTTAGAAATAAAGCTATAATTTGTTTTAAGAAAGGAAAGTTGTTGTTTTATCTCCTTGTTTTTGAATAATCGTTTAAGTTCTGTAAGGAAGATTTTCTTCATGTTAGAAATTAAGCTATTCACAAGCGGAAAATGATTCCTAATTTCCTCAGCAACCCTATTTAAAGCATGAGCGAGACATGTTACATGTATTAAGTTTGGATGCTGCATCTGACAAAATAAGCAAAAAATTATCTCCTGGAACAGGCGTAGGAAGAAAAAACTTCGATAGTTCCTCTTGAACAAATCTGGCCACTGTCAATGCATTTGTTTTTTCTAACTGTTTGGAAGTAATCAGATAAAATTTTGGCAAAATATCGTCGCTAAGAACTCCAATCAATAAATGCGCAATATACCGTCCTCTTGAATCGGTGGTTTCATCAATACATATGTAAAAATGTTCGTTGCGAATTTTACTTTTAATCTCCTCAGTTACCTGTGAATACAAGGAGCTTACCTGGTTTCTCCGTATTGTTGTTTCACCTGGGATATTAAATTTGCAATACTTCTGGAGGAAGGAAGTAAAGTTTTGATTACGTAGCTTCGATAACGGAATATTTTGATGTCATCATTGCACGGCATAGATCTCGGTTAAAGATGTCTTGTTCATTTTGCTCTTTATTTTTGTACGTTGGTTGAAAACATTGCATTAATGTGTGTTGTGGCTTATCTCCAGGTTTCGTCTTACTCAATTTGGCAATATGGCAAGCAGTTTTCACGTGTTGCTCTATTTGAAATTTTTTATCTCATGGTATCTGCAATAAAAAAAAGAAAATTTAATTAAAATCCCAAGGAAAAAATTCGTTAAATAGAAATTTCGTTAAATAGAAAACTAGGTGCTTAGGGCAGGCAAAAATTAAAATTCTGCTTTGTACCTTTTTTATTAGATTACCCCTAGAAATACATACGTTTACGTATGTATTTCTATTTCGTGGTTTCGTTAAATAGAAATTTTCTCGTTAAATGGAACAAAAATAACTTAAATGACATTGAAAATACCATCAACGGCAAAATTCTGACTGTTTAAATATTAAACGAAAATGAAATACCCTGTATATTCAATAGGTATTCAAAAATTATACTTACAATTTTAACACACGCAGAACAGTAGATTTTTCCCATATCTATTCTTAGTTCTTTGTATGGTTTAATCCACACTGACACACTACTGGCTTTGGGCATTTCACTGTAGTAAAATACGACTCACAAGATAAAAAACACAAATCGACGTAACCACTTTAAAAGCACAACCAAAAATTAAATCTAATAAATTAATAATACAAGTATGCTCTGATGGCCATGTGGGGTTTACTGACTGGTTTTTACTGACCATAAAATAATAAAATTTATTTGGGGAAAACCACCGGCGCGGCGGCGGCGGCGGCCTAAACATTGTCCCTTATTCCGAAAAATGAATGAAAACGCCTGCCAAAAACCTACATTATTATAAATTCCTTCAAATATGCACATATATGCTATTTTTAAAGCATTTATGCAAATATTTAGAAAAATGCATATAATATGCAAAATATGCAATATATGCGCTTTGCATATTTGGGTGTCATCAAATAGACCGTTTTCAGATTCACTGCCGGACATAGGTCTCCTCCAAACGTTTCCAGTTCTCTCAGTCTTTATCAGTTGGTTGCTTCCTTGACATTTTTTTCAGATCATGCGTGTGGGAGGTCTACATCGGCTGCGCTTATCAGCTCTTGGCCTCCACTCTAGAAGTTTCTTTACCCATCTTCTGTTCATGATTTTGGCGATGTGTCCAGCCCATCTCCACTTTCGTTTCCTACTCCATTCTTAGTTTTTTTTCAGTAGCTGTAGTCAGAGTTAGGGTTTCTGCACCATAGATCAGGACTGGCAGGATGCATTGATTAAATTCTTTCTGTTTCGGGAGAACCGAGACGTCTGCTTTAAAGCCGCCTATCTTAAAGTAATCCGTCTCGTCAACTCATAGGTTTGGTTATGTCCAGTTCATGGCCCAGGTACACATATTTGTCCACTAGTTCTATGTTATTATTATCAATTTGTATCTGGTCTCTGGGAACTATGTTAGTCATCATTTTAGTCTTTTCAAAATTTATTGTTAGTCCAGTTTTCCGTGATATATTGTTTAGCTTCATAACTATGCCTTTGACCTCCCCGAAATTTTCTGACATAATGACCATACCATCTGAAATATGTCGGTGACTTGGTCTCTCTCTACCACTGAGTATATCTTGCTGTTGTCATGCCAACATTTTAAAGGCCTCTCTCGGAAATTTAGGCTATGACATCTAGGGAGTAAAGTTTTTACATTTGGCTTATCAACAATATTGAAACTGTGCATTTTAGAAGATTTTTTCTCACAGGATATTTACCACAGTCGTTATTCAAGAGCACATGATTCATTTAAATAAATGAAATGAGCTAGGTATTAGCTATCAAGCTCAGGTTTTAGCTACCGTGCCGAGGGCTGCATGGCGCAGGGGTGCTGCTGCGTCGCGAACCGTGTCTTCCGGATACCGGGCAACCTCCGGGAGTAACGAGCCAAGCCCCAACCATACGCGGCACTGGTTGGGTGAAATCGTAAATCCGCGGTACTCGTGGGACTATCTATGGACACACAACAAAATAAAAACAAAAATAACGACTGTCGCTGAAATCCTCCAGGGGGTGGCTGCCTTGGATAGCGAACAACCGGAGGGCGAAGGAACATCTAAAGCGGGGTCACCAACAGGCCCTAAACCCCGCGTTCGTTATAGCGGCGCGGCCAGACGCCGTTTTAAAAAGCTGCCGAAGAGCGAGGGGTCTAACCAACCTGCGCACTCCTGCAGCAAAGAGGTGAGAGGCGGAACGACAACCCCGGTCCTAATGCTCAGACGCAGTAAGCCGGATAATGCTTGTTTGGATCTCCAGGTGGGGGCTGGTTCGGGCGCGAGGTTTAAACTCGAACATAAATTCAGTGCACCCACACCTGCAATCAAATAAACCTCATGTACTCGCTCTCTGTGAAACCAAGGTCAGTTCATCGACCAGCACAGTCAACTATCTTTATCCTGGGTAAGACTCCTATTCCCGATTTAGGCGTAATTTTGGAATCTGTCTTTTTATCAATTTGTCAACGAGAAGAGGCTCTGGAGCCCCCAAACTTTGATGTTACGTAGTTAAAAATAACGACTCAACAAACTACAAGGTTCATCTGTATCCTCTCTCGACCACCAAGTGATACTAACTTTAGAACACTTTTCGCTTCTCTTGCAGACACCATCGATTATTTACAAATTAACTATTCAAATGCCGAAATTGCCATCCTGGGCGACTTTAATGTCCACAACATCAACTGGTTTAGATATTCAAATAACACCGACGAACAAGGTTGTGAAGCTGAATCAGTCTCAATCAGTTGTGGCTTAACTCAGCTTATTGATCAACCAATACGGATCACTGATCGAGACGGGGAATTCGCCAGTCTTCTTGATCTGTTTTAACAACCAATCCGGAGATTTACACGGTCACCGTAAATCCGCCGTTAGGTTCTTCCGACCATAAACTGCTTTCGAAATCGAGTATCCTACCAATCAGTGACAGAAAGGCGCCTAAACCGCGCAAGATTTGGCACTACAAATCTGCTAAATGGGAAGATCTCATGGAATATTTTCGAACTTTCCCTTGGTTGGACGATTGTCTTCGATTTGACGACCCATCTGACTGCGCCAGGGAGATTTCCGATGTTATTTTGGCTGGTATGGAGGCTTACATTCCTTTTTCGAAAAAATGTCCTTCCAACGGCAAGCCGTGGTTTGATCGAAAATGTAAGGAAGCTGTTGCTTGTAAACATCTTGCTTACCGATAATGGCGTGTAAATCCTAACATCATAAATCGTAACACCTTTGGTCGTGCCCGGAACATATTCAAAGAAATTATCGACCAAACCAAGGAGGCACAAAATCAACGAATTAGAAACAAACTTCTCGCTTGTCCCAACAATTCCAGGTCCTTTTGGTCAGTCGCTAAGGCAGTTAATCAAGATTTCACCAAATCCACCATACCACCACCCACACGGCCAGATAATTCTATTGCAACGACACTTGTTGAAAAAGCGAACTTATTCGCTGAACTCTTTGCTTCACATTCTGCTATCGATTTCCAAGGGAAAACACCACCTACTATTCTCATAGTGTAGTCAAGGATGCCCGATATTGTCTTCAGACAGCGTATCATTAAACGTAAAAGAGCTGTTCGTCTGATTGGAGTCCCGGAACTGACCGGCGGCCTTAATTCGCTGGAACATCGAAGAACGGTTGGCGACTTGAAACCTATTCTACGAGTATTTTCATGGAAAGTGTTCGAAGGATGTAACCCGCTTAATTCCTTCCGGAGCGGTGCATGTTAGAAATACATGTCGCGCTAATACTTCACATCTATATGAGGTTCAGCTTGTTACTCCTCGTACAACGCTTTTCAAGCACTCTTTTATATGAAGAACATCATTCCTTTGGAATAATTTGCTTAGGACTGTGTTTCCCACAGAATACAATTTACAACGATTCAAGAACACATATGGAAGCACTTGAGAGAGGCCTATATCCAAAGGATAGAGAATGGCTAGAGAAAGATAGAAGTTATTGAGGCGAAGGAAGAAGTTAGTGGGGTTGTTGCGTACGTACCGTATTATATCATTCTAAAGGTTCTGAACATCCAGAATTTGAACATGGTGTTATTTTTCTATTATTTTTAAATTTAACAGAAATGGTATATCGACAAAAATATCAGGTTTCATTTGCAAATATCTCTGGAGCTTTTAATCTGTTTATTTTGTTGATGTTATTGATTGCGAATTTGCTAATTTGTTGGTGTGAGAAGGTACTGAGTAAATTACTTCTCCCATTTTTTTCTCAATATACTTTAAACCAGTGATTCCCAAAGTGGTTCAGGTGGACCCCCAGGGGTCCACGGGAGACTGGACGGGGGCCTACGTTGGCGTAAAAAAAAAATGGGGGTTCACAAGTTGTAAGTGGGCGTCCACGAAAATTTATCTGGTTTCGATAGTAAAGAACAAAAATGTTGGCTTGGCTTTACCTATCAATGTAGGCAGATAAACGATACTCAAAAAATTAAGGGAGCAAAAAAAAATTCCAAATTTTTCGGTGATTTTTGACAGGCTGTATTTCGGTGAAAAATGGCCGTATTGAGACTTTAAAAAAAAGCATTTTGAAGCTTTAAGATTCTAATTTTCAGATTTTTTGGCTAAATTTTTTTAGGAACTACGGTTCTCATGCAATCCTAACAGATAGCGCGAAAAAAAATAATATTGCAAATATTTTGCTTTTTTTTTGGTCCACGGGCTTGAAAAAATTTTTTCAGTTAGGCCGGCATATGGATCAGATAGCCTGTTTATTTAGCATTAATTTCCTCGTTTTAAAAAACTCCCTTAATTTGGAGTGTATTTTAAGAAGGTCAGCGGCTGTTACTTGCATATTCGACATTCAGTACAACGCGCGTCGAGACTTGCAAAGCGCCGTCCGCCCGCCCGGAACGCAACCCGTTCAGACGTGCAAAGGGACGAAATACGACTTGTGCTGTGCTTGCAATCTTGCATGAACTTGTTTGATTCTTCACCAATATAAATACGAATGCCAAGGACAAACGTTACTCATTTGTTTCCGGAATTTTGAAAAGAAAAGTGTGAGTGAATCAATGTCAGTGTTTGCCAGTGCCGGAAAAAGTAAGTATCTGCCTATTTGTCATTCATACTTTTATTTTATATTGTAATAATATTATATTTGTTAAGTTTGCGTGTAGAGGTACGTAATAAAAATTAAATACTGAACAGGGCCATTATTCGATACTTCTATAAAAGAACAGAAAGCCGAGAAAGATTGAACTTTTAGTACTTTTCATTATAAAATTATTTATTTACCCGACTGTGGTGATTCACTAAAGGAGAGATATATGACTGACCTGCATGTTTGTACATATTTCAGTGCCCCCGCGTAGTTGCTAATGCTAAATGTCTAAAAAATATTTTCATAAATTGTACGTGTCCTTATGTACCACTCGTAACGTACATCAAAGGCATAAATAAATCATTAAAATCGCGGAGTTTTAATGTCAAAATATTCTTTAAAAGTATTTTCTCTTGAATTCACAGAAATGTATCAAAACATAATTAATCAAAAAATATTTTATATTACATTAAAGTAGGTTCAGCCGTTTTGTGAAAACTTCTATATGGGTCTTAGCAGTTTATTGCTTTTAATAATTAAAATCAGTTTTGGTTTTTTCATTGCAATAATTAATTAATCCTATTTTATTCTGTTAAAATAGCCATATCCGGTTAAAGTCGCCTTATGATTACTAAAACAAACATTTTTTTTTTTACAGGTAGGTAACTGATACGAAACATGACTGAATCTAAGAAGAAATGTCGACAGTACAGTGTTGATTATTTGAAATTTAGTTTCCTTCCATCAAAGGCAGACAAACGATTGCCCATATGCCTTTTATGCAACAAAGTTTTGAGCAATGACTCTATGAAATCATCGAAGCTCGAAGATCATCTAAGAAGGTGTCATCCTGATAAAATAGGTAAAGATTTAAAATATTTTCAAAGATTGAAGGAAAAATATGAAAAGAGACCCACCGTGCACAGTATGTTCGCTTCAACATCTCAAAGTAACGATGATGGCTTGCGGGCATCTTACAATATCTCATTGCTTATAGCGAAATCTGGAAAACCGCACATCATCGGAGAACAGTTAATTTTACCCGCTGTTAAAGAGGTTTTAAAAACTGTTCTGCACAAACCTCCATTTGACGTACTCAAAAGAATTCCTTTGAGTAACAACACTGTACAAAGACGTATTGATGAAATGAGCTCTGATATTGAAAGCTTCTTGTGTAATTATCTGCAAACAACTCATTTTTCTATTCAACTGGACGAGTCAACTTTAGCTGGTAATGAAGTATTATTATTGGCATATGTTCGATTTGTTATGGACGAAGAAATTCATGAAGAGCTGCTATTCGCGAAAACTTTGGAGACGGACACTAAAGGCGAATCAATATTTAATGTCCTGAGTGATTTTTTTAAGAAAAAATCGATTCCATTTACAAACATTATTTCGGTGGCAGCAGATGGAGCTCCTGTCATCTTCGGGCGATATCGTGGGTTTATAAGCCATCTTAAAAGAATTATACCAGGAGTAACTGCAATTCACTGTGTCATCCACCGACAACACCTGGTAGCGAAAAATTTCAGTGATAGATTGCGTTTCAATTTGTGATTAAAGCAGTTAACAAAATAAGAAGCAATGCATTGAATACCCGTTTATTTTGCACAATTGTGCGACGAAAATGATGAAGACTTCCAACGATTGCTCTTACATACTGAAGTACGCTGGTTGTCGAAAGGTGCATGTTTAACAAGATTTTACTCAGTTTTTTGAATCAGTTTTAGAGTTTCTGGAAAGTAAAGATCCAGATTTAAAAGAAAACCTGATCAAATTGAAAGCAGACACCGCGTATTTGACAGATTTGTTCAAAAAATTTAATGACATTAACTTGCAGTTACAAGCCTAAATTTAATAAAAACAAAGGATGTAATTTCGGCTTTTCTTGGAAAATTGAAATTTATGAAGCAAAATATTAGTCGGCGCGAATTCTCCCAGTTTCCAAACTTGTCACAGGCAGAATGTCTTGAGGAGGAAATGCCCTGCATGATGACTTCAAAAATAGATTTGAAGATATTCTGACGATGGAAAACCACCATGGATCATAAATCCATTTGATGAAACGGAAGCGGCGATTGTGGTATTACAAGAGAAGCTACTCGAGCTTAGCACCAATGAGGAGCTGAAGGCGAAATTTAAAAAAGGCTATCAAACATTTTGGCTGCAGGCAGAAATACCCGAAAAATATCCTGTGCTGTGGGAAATTGCGAGAAAACTTTTGATAGCGTTTCCCTCGTCATACCTTGTCGAAAAAAGCTTTAGTGTCGTTACAAACCTATTAACAAAAAAAGGAGCAGATTGAACATCACAGAACGGGAGATTTGCTGTTATTCCTTACAAAACTGGAGCCAAATATTGATAATTTGCTGTCAATCCATCAGATACATCCCTCCCATTAAAATTATGACTATTTTTTTTTAATTGTTGATTTGCATTGTTGAAGTAACGGTACATTATTAATGTTTAATTTTAATTCTATTAAGTCTATAATCATATTATTTTAATAAATAGAACACAAGAAAATATATTATTTTTTATTTTTATTTTTACCACTCCGAATTTAGGGTTGGAATTCAGCCACGACGCAAATTTCCATCGATAGATCTAATCTTCACATTTTTTTGACGAGTTTTTGGGAATATGGTAGAAATGTAGCAGCAGGGGGTCCACCGAAACCAGTAAAATTTTGAAAGTGGTTTACGAGAAAAAAAAGTTTGGGAACCTCTGCTTTAAACAATGCATTTGAAGCAGCCATATGCGCATGCAATGCATACAGTTACATAATTTTCTTGAAAAAAAATTAATTACATTGATGAATGGCTGAAACATAATGGTTTTAAAGAAGAATGCAACAAAACCGAAAAGAGAAAACCTTTAAGCATTAAACTACCATCCATTATATCCAGTATATACATTTATGTTAAAATTTCAATGTAGATTTCGAATATTCCTTTTCGAAAAAATCGACAACAATATGGCAAAGTATAAATGCTCGGTTCATATTTAATATAAAGTCTTTATTGTATGCAAATCGACTTGAATACATTAAACGTTAAACTCCATGTAACGAATTTTATATATATTGGAGGATTAACATGGAGCGTTTATTGTTCGCGAAAAACACACACACACCGGCTTATAAATGCTGGGTATTTTGTATGCATATGGGAGATATGAACATCAGCCTTCTTTAGTAATAAACAATTTAAGATGGATAATATTTATATATAGTTTCAGATTGTTATTTAAAGATTTAGTTACTCATCTCGCTAAAAAAAAAACTGATTATAATTTTTTAAATCCGTTTTTTTTTTACTTCCCTTGCTAAAGGAAAGTGTCGTCGTATTCGTAAAAAATCACACGTCGAGATTTTTACATTTCTTCACGTTTCATGTTTCCTAGATCACGAAAAACATGTTATCAAAGAGAACATTCTTTAGCATGGTGTAGTAATAGACAATCGGCTAGGATAGTTCGTTTTTGAATAAAAATATTTCAATTTTAGTTATTGTAAAATTTCGATGTTCTCGGGTGTAATGCGAAGGTTTTAATTTAAATAAACAAATTGCTTTAGCAGATAGTAACATCAAATTTTATATGTTACAAAAGAGAACCTTCCTTAACATGTGTAGTAATAGACAATCGACTAGGATAGTTCGTTTCTGAATAAGAATGTTTCAGTTTTAGTTATTGTAAAATTTCGATGTTCTCAGGTGTAATCCGAAGGTTTTAATTAAAAAAAAAAACAAATTCCTTTAGCAGATAGTTAGGTCAAATTTTATGTATTATAAAAGAGACCCTTCCTTACCATATGTAGTAATAGATAACACAGGGGAACAGCTGTTTTGGTGTCGAGGTTTTTTGAGCTGATTCTATATCAATTTGATGTCCTGAATTCAAATAACGTATTCATTTGTACCTAGGAGCTCAAATTTTTAAGATATACAATTTTAGAGAAATATAAGTTACATTATTGTAACTCAAATCCGTAAGTGTAGTAAACAAAAGTAGATACGAAATTTTTATTTTAGTTATACAAAATACAATATTATGTCGTACTTACAAACAAAAAAAAACATTGAAGAAATGAAATAGTCACTCAACACTTGGAAAGCTTCTTTTCCGCGACATTCTTGAATGTTTTTTTAAACAGTCCCTTTTTAAACTCCAGCAGTAATCTGCCATCATCTGCATGTCCCATCTTCCTTGGTAGCGGTCCTCCATAACTTTAATATCTTGGTGAAATCTTTCACCTTGTTCCTCACTCATGTCTCCTAAATTTTCTGGAAAACGGTCTAAGTGGCTGCGTAAATAGTGTATTTTAATACTCATATTGCACCTTAAGGATTTGAAACTATTAAGCATCTTGTTAACCATTTCAACATAGTTTCGAGCTTTATGTTTGCCTAGAAAATTTTCTACAACTGCAACAAATGATGTCCAAGCTTCTCGTTCAACTTGATTCATTGAATTTATGAAAGCAGGATCCTTAATTAATTGTCTTATTTGTGGGCCGTCAAATATCCCTGCTTTGAGTTTTTCTGTGCTCAACTGATGCATTTTTACCCCTATTTATGCAAAACAAGACCCATTCTTATCAAGAGCCTTTACAAATTGCTTCATTAAGCCCAACTTTATATGTAACGGAGGAAGTATGATTTTTTCTCTTTCAACCAAAGCGTCGTTAATGACATTCTTTTCCCCAACGTCCATGTTTTCTCTCTGAGGCCAATCTTTTCTAACCCAGTGGTGTGTTTTGTCCCTACTATCCCAGAGGCACAAGAAACACGGATATTTCGTGTAACCACTTTGCTGCCCAAGAAGAAAGTTTACCATTTTTAAGTCTACACAAATCATCCATTGATGTTCGTAATACTTTATCTTCTGCAAGACCAAAGCTATGGTATTATATTCTTCTTTCAGTTTCGTTGAGTGAGCTAGTGGTATTGAACCATATTTATTCCCATTATGTAGAAGGACACGTTTTAAACTTCGCTTTGAACTGTCAATAAATAGGCGCCAATCATCTGGAATATATTCAGAAAGTCCCATTTCTTTCACGAGTCCCCTAATTTCGTGACAAAATACAAGATTGTCTTCTTGAGAAAAGAATGGTAGCAGATCTTTTTCTCTTGTACGGTAAAAGGTAATTTTGGTTCCTTGTTCCAGTAAATTTTTGTCGTTCAACCTAGAAGCCAGTACTTCAGAAGCTTTTTTCGATAAATTGAGATCCCTGGTGAGATCATTTAATTCATTTTGATTGAAGCGTTGAGGAACTGATGACGTCCCCTCATAGTCACTGTTACTTTCATTAGCATCAGAACTTTTATTAGCATCAGAAGAGTGATCAGAGGGAAAATATTCGTCATCAAAGATATGTGGTAGCTGATGAAATGTTGGAATCGGTATTTCATCTGAGTGCGGGATAGGGCGTATTGCCGAGTCTAAATTGGGATAAGTCCACTTACTGCGGTTATTTCGATTGATTCCATTAGTATTTACTAAACAGAAATAACAATCATTGAAGTGGTTTTTTGGTTCTCTCCAAACCATTGGTACGCCGAATTTTAGACATTTTCTTTTCCCGGTAGTCCACTGCCGTAAATGCTCTGTACAAGTTTTACATACATATAAACTGACGAGACTTACCCGAGTTAGGTGATTAAAAGGGTCAGTTCAGGTACCTGATAGGCAATGGTTCCACTATTTATAGACTTACCTGGAATTTACTCAATTACAGACTGACAATAAAACCATTGTACCTACATTAATGAATATATAATAATTTTAGAACTCTCATAAATGAATATACTGAATAAAAACCACATTGGTAGATAAGTTGATGTATCTAAAAAAGTAGAGCTGATAGAGAAAAACGGATTGCATGTATAGATTCAGCGTCCCAAATATAGTTAAAATCAGCTCTAAAATCCCAGGCACCAAAACAAAAATATTTTTTTGTTGCCCTGTGTAATCGGCTGAGATAGTTCGTTTTTAAATAGGAATGTTTTAATTTTAATTATTGTAAAATCTCGTTGTTCTCCGGACCGGGACTCCAATCTACAGCTTTGGAGATGACAGTACGCTTATTCTCTTCATTCACTCTGAACGCTCGGACATCGGCGAATATCCTCACACAGCAAGAGGTCGCTCAACTTAACAAAGACCTGGAAGAAATTCTATTTTGGTGTGACAGCAACCATGTGGAAATTAACGCTACAAAAATCCAGGTGGCAATTTTTTCTAAAAAATTAACATGACTGAACCCGACATGGTCATGTCGGGGCACTCCATTCCCCTAACATCGTCACTCAATTTGTTGGGCGTAAATTTGGGCGCAAATATGTCCTGGCATGAATATGTTGCAGACATAGCAAGGAGAGCTTCTCAAAAGTTGTGAATCGCTTTTTCCGCACACATGCCGCTCCTGGAGCGCTTTAGTGAGTTCCCTGTAGCACGTGTGCTAGACCCATAAAAAAAATGCAGGGTTTTAATTCAAATTAAAAAATTGCCTTAGCAGATAGTTACATCAAATTTTAATCTATAATATATATAAAAAAATGCAACGTCTGTCTGTCTGTCTGTCCGTTAGTGCGCTTATCACTGGAGAACCACTTATCCGTTTTACGTACTTTTTTTTAAAAAACATACATATGTTCTCTGGCCAGGTTATAGGCTATATTTTTATTACAGTAGGTAGCATGAGCAGTGACGTAAAATAGTGAATGAAGTCGGAAAAAAGTTTGCCGCTAGCGCGTTCGTTTGCAATACACTGCTTAAACTATTAAATATGGAACAATATTATGTAGCAGAGAATATCTATAATCTATAATATATATAAAATGCAATGTCTCTCTGTCTGTCTGTCTGTCTGTCCATTAGTGCGTTTATCACGCGAGAACCATTTATCCGATTTATGTTTTTTTTTTTAACTCATACATATATTCTTTGGCCAGGTTATATAACACATGGGCTGAAAAGTCCCGGGCCTAACACATAGATGGCGCTAGTTTTATTGCAGTCACCTTTTTTTCAGTTAATACTAACCTTCAAAAGACAGCTGTTAAAATTTCATGATATTCTATTCATTAGTTTGTGAGTTATTGTGCTAAGAGTGACGCTACTTTTGTTATTTTCAAAACAATGGATCAAAAACAATTTCGTGTTTTAATTTTACACTGCTTCTTGATGGGAAAAAATACCGTTCAAGCGAAGCAATGGCTTGAAAAGTGTTATGGGGACTCCGCTCCATCAGAAACAACAATAAAACGTTGGTTTGCTGACTTCAAACGTGGTCGTAGAGACACCGATGATGCAGAACGCAGTGGACGTCCAAATGAGGCGGTAACACCAGAAAACATCATCAAAAAAATCCATAAAATCGTTTTGAATGATCGAAAAGTGAAGTTGCGTGAGTTAGCTGACATCGTAAAGATATCAAAAGAACGTGTTGGCTTTATATTGCATGAGCATTTGACTATGAGAAAGCTCTGTTCAAAGTGGGTGCCGCGTTTGCTCACTGTTGATCAAAAACAAGAACGTGTTGATGATTCTGAGCAGTGTTTGGCCATTGTTAGAGCGGCGCTGGAATGATTGCGTTGCTCTTGATGGAGATTACGTTGATGAATAAAGCTAATTTTGAACCAAAAAAAAACCGTGTTTTCTTTGTTAGGCCCGGGACTTTTCAGCCCATGTGTTATAGTAACAGATAATTGGCTAAGATAGTTTGTTTTTAAATAAGACTGTTTTAATATTAGTTATTGTTAGTGAGTCGGTATGTCGTTCTGTCCATTTGTTGACATGATAACTCATGAACGAAATGAAATATCGATTTCAAATTTATTGCAGATATAGTACTTAATGTAGTAATGGAACATATAGTATTTTGGCAATATCGCTAAAGAATAAGGGCGTAAAAAGGGCGGGGATTAAAAAATGTTGTTTATTTTCTAAATCATTATGTAAATTTGTCTTGATTTTTAGTGTTCTGTACCAAAATCTAGCTAGCTTTTATCGATTATATGAAGGCTGTCGACTCCCTGGAATATTGGGCAATTATGCAGTCCTTAGCTCATGCCAGAATAGACTCAAGATATACCGAACTAAAATTCATATATGAAAATGCGATATTAACGGTTAAATTAGATGAAGATATAAAAACAGAACCAATAAAGGTCAAGAAGGATGTTAAGCAGGGCGACATAATTTCACCAAATTTATTTACCCTAGCCTTGGAGGATGTGTTTAAAAGTCTTGAGTATGAAGAGAAGGGAATTAAAATCGATGGCATGCCCGACTCACAGAAGAAAAATCTCCCCAAAAGCTGGTCAAAATATGAAGGTTTATATACGATTTCGACAAAATTCAATATATCAGGGTTTTAGGGACCGCTGATCACCAATATGAAGTTCAGATTTCCAAAAACAAATTGGCGGCTTCAATATGGCGCACTATATTTTTAAAAACGTGAATATTTTTATAAAACCCTGTATACATAGGTTTTTGGGGTCGCTGATTACGAATATGAAGTTCATATTTCAAAAACAAAATTGGGGCTCCAAAATGGCGAATCGTCCCAACCCAGTAAAGGACGCTCTGAGGTGTCCGTTTCTGTTGGTTCCGTGTTTTCCCTTTCATATTTATTTATCAACGGCATACAAACGTTGAGCCAATTATCAAACTTTGCAAAGAAATGCGTTTGAATTCTGTGGACTTTTTGCCATTTATTTCGGAATTTTGTCATCAGTTTGACAATCGATTTCTTCAAATTTTCTGGGAAAATATGCGAAGTTTTTTTGTCACTTTCGCTACAATAGTGACCATAATTACATTTATGTTATCAAATAATTGGTTTTTGACAAGTAGGAAAAGGTCTTTTCTTGTAAAAAAAATTTCATTTTGTCGCACGCATTTTCTGTAAAAATAAGAAAATGCTTACATTTTAGTTCAATATTTTCCACTAATTTTGAGTAATTATTGTAAATAGTTAAATAAGATTGGAAAAACTTGCAACAATGTACTAAATTTTTAAAGTATTTTTTCTATTTTGCGACTTTTTCCCGCATTTTTAAACAATTTTACCATTTTGGCTACAACTTCCAGAATTTTTAAACAATTTGCTACATTGTGCAACAATTTTCAGAATTTTAAAATTATTTTTCTAATTTAGTAACATTTTATTGAAATTTTCAAGTATTTTTCAATTTTAGCAACAATTTCCCCGAAGTTGTAAACAATTTGCTACATGCTGCAACATTTTCCCGAATTGTTTAACTAACTTTCTCATTTTGCAACATGTACCCGAATTTGTTAACTATTTTTCATATTTTGCAACAATTTCCCGAATTTTCAAACAATTGGTTGAATTTTATAACATCCTGAATTTTTTAACATTTTTTTAAAGTTTGCAACACTTTTTCCGAATTTGAAGATGAACAGTCCATGGCGTCCACGCACACCTTCGCACACAAACTAACACAGATACCAAACTTGCAATATCAGGCACTCAATTTTTCGAGGACACCTTTTTAGTGTTCCGTACGGAACACTTATAAGATCACTTCGGTGTCTGTCTGTCTGTCTGTCTGTCTGCCTGTCTGTCTGTCTGTCTGTCTGTCTGTCTGTCACACCCGATTTTCTCGGAAACTGTTTGACATAGAAAGGTGAAATTTGGTAATAATATAGGAATTGATGGCCTCATCAGAGCCATGTAGTTTTGAGAATTAAATTTTGACTTAAGGGGTTAGTTTTGGGGGGTGAAGTCGGAAGTGAAAAAAAAAATTTTTTACTAGGCCATCGAGTGTGGTGTCAAATGAAAGCTTGTGAAAACGCGAGTAAAAAATATATATATAATATTATACTTGCGCGCACTTTTCTTTGTATTATTTTTAAAAATTCGCGAAAAATCGCTGTCCCGGGCCTTATCTCGAAAAGTACTTATCAAAAAATTTCGAAAAAATTCTGGAATATTCTCCACGGGGTGTAGATTGAACGAAAATTATCACGAGCGCATTACCTTTAATAATTTATATGGTATATAAAAAAAACAAAAATTTCAAGGTCATCAGATTTCAGTAAAGATTGGACACAAACTTGTTGAAAACTCATTTGGGGTGTGTTTTGTGAAGTCACTGATCATTTTATAACACCGTAACATAAATTTTGACTTAAGAGGTTCGTTTTGAGGGGTGAAATCGGAAGTGAAAAAAATTTTTTTTACTAGGTCATCGAGTGTGGTCTCAAATGAAAGCTTGTGAAAACACGAGTAAAATATATATATATATATATATATATATATATATATATATATATATATATATATATATATATATATATATGTATATATATATATATATATATATATATATATATATATATATATATATATGTATATATATATATATATATATATATATATATATATATATATATATATATATATATATATATAATGTAATACTTGCGCACACTTTTCCTCGTATTACTTTTAAAAAATCGCTGTCCCCTACCTTATCTCGAAAAATACTGATCAAAAAATTTTGAAAAAATTCTGGAATATTCTCCACGGGGTATAGATTGAACGAAAATTATCACGAGTGCATTACCTTTAATAATTTATTTGGTGTACAAAAAAAAAAACAAAATTTCAAGGTCACCAGTTTTCAGTAAAGATTGGAAACAAACTTTGTTGAAAATTCATTTGGGGTGTGTTTTGTGAAGTCACTGATCACTTTATACCACCCTAACAAAAAATTTTACAATCAATCAACGTACGGAACACTAATTGTGCAAGTTCAACTTGCACTTGACCGGTTTTTTTTTTTTAATATATTGTTGTAGTGTTTGGACTAAGTTAAAAGTTTAAGAAAATCAAATTCAGTATTTATTATAGAACTAGGTGTTAGAAAGGGAATTGCAAGCTGGGTATGGTTTTTTCAGCAGATCTTGTTACACGAATCCATATTTTAATATTTTATAGCTAAACCCATCCAAAAAAACTCTAAAATCCGGTATGCAAATTTCTGAACAACCGACACGTAGTCAAAATTGAAAAGAAAAACCAGTAAGGGGCATTGTATGTGATTTTTGATTTATGATATTCTTAAATGAGGGGTTGAAATTTTATATTCTCGATTTTACCCTTTTCTAAATGCCGCACTGCTCATTTGCATACTCAGATTTAGATTTATTTTGTTATACAGGTCCGAACTCATTTGTCGTCCTTGTAAATCAAAGAATCACGGTCATTTTCAATAACCTTGTTAGTTTCAGACTTCAAACCAATATATTGAGCAACTAATTCCACACGAGGATGACCTTGTCCCTAGATGTGTTTACGTTTGGGGAACATTAAACTTTTTCAGGTTGGAAAAATCGACTTTTTATAAAGCATTTTATTCGAAAGTATTAAATTTCAATAATATTCGCTGAAAATTTCAGAGGAATATTTCAAATACTTTCAAAATTATAGACGATTATAGTTCCAAGTGTAAGGCAGGCCAAATCTACCGCGTGGCGTGCCAACTTACCTTTCAGCCGTTTACAAAGTTTTGCTCTACCTGCGTCGAACATCTGCTGCTACTTTTATGAGTCTAAGAAAGATAGAATCAGGTAAAAGGAGAGCTTACTGATGGATATAACATCTTTTCAGTTTGAGGTAAAATTGTGGCCCCAGAGCAAATCGTACGCTGGTCTGCTCAGTTCGAAAATATCGCTCATAGGGCTAATATTACTGGGTAAACGTCTCGGCTAATATTGTGCAAAATGAATAAAAAATACGGGAAGTTTAATTCGAAGCGAACGTGCAGACCACGTAAGAGACAGTAATGAAAATTGGATCGGGTTTAAGCCCTACACTATGTCTAGATCGCCCCCTCCCCCCACTTGATGTAGCCATACCCTTTACAGTACAAGATTTATAGATATGAAGTTAAAGGACCTCTTTAGCATGGTGACATGCCGAGAAGAGGCGTACTAACAGAACTAGAAAATACATTTTTCTTTGTTCAGGAACTCTAACATCGGCATCTCGGTAATAAATAAAACATTTCAGACGTACCCAAATAGCAAAGCTGGCCAACGGTCCGTCATACGAAACGCGATGGAACGGCTTGAAAATTTATCAAAGATACGGTCCTGTCCAATCAAAGTGCATTTTCCTTTTGATAGTAGTTGAATCATACTTTTTGATGATTAAAATTAATCGGGCGATATTTGATTTCAGAATTAGAATTTAGATTTATTAGGTCCATCTGCATGTCCCCGACGGTTGTTGTTTGTTTAGGGAATTTTACTTTTGGGATACGGTTTGTGGTGTATAACCAGAGATGTAGACCCCATTTTTTTATATGATCCATAGAACATATTTATAATTTTAAGAAATGAAATTACAAAATTTGAAATAGGTTTTTGTTTCCTTCTCCATTAAAACATTGAGGATTATGTGACGTAAACGTTTTCGTCTGTGTGTAAATAGAAAAATTTGAAATACGTAAATTATCTACATAACTATAAAGATCATCTTTTAGAATCTATCTGTTTGTCACTATATATATATATATATATATATATATATATATATATATATATATATATATATATATATAAACCCTGAAACGCACTACAAACAGATTAATTATTTATTTAAATTTAATTCTTCTAATTTCATCTTTTAGAACAAATTTTGAAGAAGACCTCTTCTGAAGGTTGAAACGTTAATAAATATTTAACAAATCCAAGAATAGTTTTAATGAACTCGTAAAATTAGAAGAATTTAATTTATATAAATAATTAATCTATTTGTTGTGCATTTTAGGGTTAAAACATTTGTAGCTTTTTGCAGCTTTGAATTTACTTAACTGTAAAAATAATGAAGGAATTACCTTAGGAAGTAGTTCATTATATTGAGGTATTTATTTTAAATATTGTCAAAAACACATTTTACTTATTACAACACTTAACATGAAGGACTTTATATGACTGATAGGTAGATACGGTTTAGATTGTTTACGTCCGTTTTTCCGTTGATTGGAGCGGGTGTTTTTTGTATGTGAATGGATTCCGGCATTTCCCTTTTTTGGTATTTATTTCGGTTTTGATAATTTTGATGATTTACAAGTCAAAGGTATGAATTTTATTCACTTCATGATTTGTAAGAGGTGTACCGTTTTTTTTTTGTCGTACTTATGACCCTTGATTCTATTTTTTAGATATTGGCTTGTTTGTCCGTCGTATATTCCTTCCCAGTTATTACATTTGATTTTACAGACTACGTTACTTTTTTTTATTATTTGAGATTTTGGTTTTAAGCCTGGAAAAATTGAATGAGGGCAGATTATATGATTTGTGACATAAATGAATTTTGTAGTTTTCAAAAAGTTGTTTTGTGTGGTTGGAATAGTCCATTTATAAAAGGTAAAGCAATATATGTGTTATGGTTGTTTTTAGTTGGTTTTTTACTTGTTATGGTATTGTAAAACTTATGTTGTTTGAAGACTTTGTTTATAAGTTATATTTATTAAGCGTTAATGCTTCTTTAGCTTTGATTATCGCATTCTTTCTGTATTCTATGTCAGAAAGCTTGATTGCTCTATCTGCTAGACCTATGATTACAGATTTTGTTTGGGAATTCGGGTGGTGTGATTCAAAATTAAAATATCTAGAAGACCATGTTATTTTAGTATACCATTCAGTTTTTATATTTTCATTAATGTAGTGTAAAGTTACGTCTAAGAAATTTATCATATTGTTGTCTCCTGTTCCGAATGTGAATTGAATATTTTGGTGGTATCCGTTGAATTTTTGTAGGATATAATTAATTTCGCTTTTAGGTATTAGCAGTCAAACAATCATCGACATATCTGCAAAAGAATGGAATGTTGAAGTTTAATTTTGATATGACATCGGTTTCTAGGTCTTCTATTACTAATTGTGCAATCACGCTAGAAATAGATGCTTCCATTGCACACCCATTTATTCGTAAATTTTATTTTCGTACTGGAAATACATCGATTTGAGAATTAGTTCTGTAGTACTAATAAATTCACTCAAAGGAATGTCAGTGAATTGTTCAATTTTATTCCAGTTTTTCTTCATGGTTTTAACTGCTAATGTTATAGGTATACTGGTATATAGTGATACGACGCCCAGTGATAGAAAGATATAATCATTCCGAAGTTTTATGTTTTTTAAGTTTATCTTTAAAGTGGAAAGGATCTTTAATGTAGTAGTCATTCTTATATAAAATTTTGTTTAAAAATATCTTTCAAATGTTCGATAGTGAGACAAATAGGTATTGGATACTTGATACAATGGGTCGTAATGGAACGTTTTCTTTATGGAGTTTAGGAAGACCATATATTTTTGGAGGAACTGCATTCCGGATTTTCAGTGATTTTGCAGTGTTAGGAGATATATATTGGTATATATGGTAGATATATGAGGTTATGAGCGTAACAGTGGCCTAACCCACATTCCTTATTATTCTATTGAAAATTTAATGTTTAAGTAGTCCAAAATTACAACAATAGCAATTATTTATGACAGAAAAACAAAATTGTTGATTATCAGAACTTATTACTGAGAAAAATTTGCAAAAAATATTACAAAAAAAGAAGTTGCATTTATCTCCAATAGGGATGCTTGGGGGTTAGGCCACTATTGCGCTCATAGCCTCATATATTGGATCCGATATATATATATATATATATATATATATATATATATATATATATATATATATATATATATACATACATATATATATATATATATATATATATATATATATATATATATATATATATATATATATATGGCCAAATTATTAGACGCACTGCAAGATTTCATGTAAAATATTAATTACCGAGTTTTATTATTTTAAATTGATTTGTTTTTTATTTTTATATTATCCAATCAATTACCTATTTATTTGACATAAATAAAACAGCATTAATTTAGAAAAGCATAAGTTTATTAAGTTTTAAAGAAAAGTGAAATTAATGTTAGTAAAAGTCAATATTTAGTTGAGCCACCTTTAGCCGCTATCAAAGCTTTAATTCTGCGCGGCATGCTATCAATGCAAGATTGTACTGTCTCCTGCATTTGAGGATGATGATTCCACACATGAATAATCTTTTCTAGGAGCTGGTTTTTGTTGGTAATCACATCTTTAGCCTCTTCTCTTTTCATCAGCTCCCACACATTTTCAATGGGGATTATATCAGGGCCAATCCAACAGAGGGATATTTTTTTCTGCCAAAAAAGCTTTAACAGACCGAGCAGTGTGGCAGGGAGCTCCATCTTGCATGAAAGTGAATGGTTCCCCATTTGGAAACCATTCTCTGAGCTGCGGAATCAACCGATTTTGTAATACTTCTTTGTACTGATCTTGCCTCATTATTCCTTTGACGACGTACAGACGTCCAGTGCCCTTGCCGCTGATGACTGACCAAATCATCACTTTGGTGGGATGTTTAACCGTCGGGACGACACAATCAGGATGAAACTTTTCTCCATGACGACGACGCACATACTGAGCCTTATTCTGCAAAATTTCGAATGTGCTTTCGTCACTGAAGCAGACCTGTCAAAAATAGGAAAAAATATATAAACTTCCATGTTTATTTTGCTTTATTTAACTGAAAATGATAATAATGTATCAATTATTGATTAAATTGCTGTATCTTACCGATCTCCAGAAGTCCACATCTTTGTCTTGCCATTGTTTGGCCCACTTCAGGCGCTTTGCTTTCATTGCAGCTGTTAACTTGGGCTTCCTGGCGGGGCGATAGGCCTTAAAATCTAATTCTTTCAATTTTCTTCGAACAGTGCGGTCAGAAGCATTTACGCTAGCATCCTGGAGTTGTGATTTTATTATGTTTGTGGTAGCAAATCTGTTTTCTACACAAATTTTCTTCAAACATCTCTCTGACCGTGGAGTGAAAAAAATTGGTTTTCTACCGCATCTTTTCTTTCTTTTCGGGCTTAATTCCTTCCCTGACTCAATTTTCTTTTTTATGCGTCGTACACTAGCTTCAGAAACCTCCAATCTTCGTGATATTTCTCGGTTTGTAAATGTTTTCGCAATCACAAGGGCCTTCACTTCAGCTTTTTTACGTGGTGAAAGATCACCTTTTCTACTCATAATGAAAATAGTCCAATTACTTTTCTAAAACACTGCATACAAAATAAACTAATAACTGAGTAGTATAAAACTGTTAAACAAACAATCACAGTCCATAAAGCCACAGAAACACGTCCGTACCTGACTCGATTCCGATCGCGACTGATACAGGTTTGTACTTATTTACGTTCATGTATCACTTTGTCAACACAGTGTTGCCATATGTTAAAAATAG
This sequence comes from Pachyrhynchus sulphureomaculatus, assembly GCA_019049505.1. Lineage (NCBI taxonomy): Eukaryota > Metazoa > Arthropoda > Insecta > Coleoptera > Curculionidae > Pachyrhynchus > Pachyrhynchus sulphureomaculatus. The sequence goes on from CM032448.1 coordinate 2,129,480, forward strand.
ATACAAATATGTAGTCTACAACAATTCTTTTAAATAAAAATCAATAATATTGTAGTTTAAATATACCATTATTGCATAAAAACTCTTAAGAAACATAAAATTACTAAAAAAAAATACAGTGCGTCTAATAATTTAGCCAGGGACTATATATATATATATATATATATATATATATATATATATATATATATATATATATATATATATATATATATATATATATATATATATATATATATATATATATATATATATATATATATATATATATAGGGATGCTTGGGGGTTAGACCACTATTGCGCTCATAGCCTCATATATTGGATCCGATATATATATATATATATATATATATATATATATATATATATATATATATATATATATATATATATATATATATTTTAATCAGCCGGCAAATCCCAATCAGTTACAGTAGTACCTATAATTGAATACAGTATACAACCATAACCTAAAAATTAAAAATACATGGAGGCCTTTTCCGAAGTATATATAAAAAAAAAACAACAAACAACGCTAAAAAGACACGTTTAGAAAGAAGAAAATATTATAATTTTAAAAAACTAGGCATTCACACAAACTTATATTTAAACACACATATTGTTGCTGGTAGCACTTCCACACTCCTTAAAGATTGACCCACTTTAAGAATTTTTTTAAACTATATAGTGATATGTGAAATAAATCTATATTTGCCAAATTGCAGTTCATCATTATTCTATTAATACCACCATATTGACTATGCACGGTTCTATGCTGACGAACCTCAAAACATCTTTGCTTTCGAAGTGATCTCGGTGGCACATGAAAATTGAGTATAGAAAGTAATTCCGGGCAGTTGCACAGCCCATGCAACAATTTATAGACCAGTATGACATCTGCCGAGTCCCTTCGAGTTTTCAAGGATTGAATAAGAAGACGATTTTCGAGTTGATTATAATCAATTGAATCGACCACTATATGACTCTTAAAGACTAAGTATTTGAGAAGTTTATTCTAAACTCCATCAAGCGATAAGAAGTAGGGCGATCACACACTAGAACAGTTTTCCAAGTGTGGTCTCACCAGCAAGATATATAAAATTTTTATGGCTTTTACATTACCTTCAGCCCAACATTCGCATTTGTTTGTGCACCACTCAAAAAATCTGTTGAGATCACTTTGTAGCCTTAAGGCTGAATCAGAATCCAAAATAGGTGAAAAGATCTTGATGTCATCAGCATACATTAAAAAATCACTAAACCTAAAACATTGTGTAACATCATTGACAAAAATATTGAACAGAATCGGTGCCAAATGAGCACCCTGAGGAACCCCAGAGTTGACCCTCATAGGACTAGATAGAAAGTTATTGACTTTTACAATTTGAAGATAAGACCTCACCCAATCCAGTAAATCTCCAGGTATACCATAAGCATCAAGCTTCTTTACAAGAATATCAATGTTAAGCCTATCGAAAGCCCTGGCAAAGTCAGTGTAAATAGAGTCAATCACATAGCCAGACTCCCAGGCCTCATCAATACGCTCACGCTACACAAGAAGATTGGTAGTAATAGATCTACCCTGCGAGAAGCCGTGTTGTTGGGTAATAATAATATTTTTAAATATTTCATTTAAAAAAATCAGACACAAGTGATTCAAATAACTTAGGTATTAGCGATAGTAGGGAAATTGGCATATAATTCTCCACTCTGTCCCTATCACCGTTATTTTTGTAAACTGGCACCACATATGAGGTTTTCCAATATTCCGGAAACAAGCCATTCGACAGAGATTTGTTAAATAATAGCCATAGAGGCCTTGACAAAGAAAAAGCACAATTCTTAAGAAATAGTCCAGAAATTTTATCAGGACCAGGACCCTTAATTAAATCAATAGTGGCTAATTTGTTATATATGTCTAAAATTTTGGCATATTATGAGCTCACATTTATATATATATATATATATATATATATATATATATATATATATATATATATATATATATATATATATATATATACATATATATATATATATATATATATATATATATATATATATATATATATATATATATATATATATATATATATACATACATACATATAGATATATATATATATATATATATATATATATATATATATATATATATATATATATATATATATATATATATGTAGCGTGTGAAAAAATGTTGCCCCAAGCTTGGGCGTAATTTTGTAAGGTGTGAACTGTCCTCAGTTTGAGGCATCTTTTTTTGTACCCTGTGAGAAGTTGTTTGTCCCACGCTTGAGCGCAATTTTGTAACATTGGAACTTGCCCGCACGTTGTGGTGTCATTTTGTAACTTATGAAAAGGTGTTTAATTGCGCCCCACGTACACTGCGTCATTTTGTACCGTTTGAATATTGGACACCCCAAGCTTGAGCACAATTTTCTTGCAGCCCCGCTTTAATTTCTGATAATGAATTGAGTGACTAATGATTTTAAAAGAACTAAAGAAATTAAAGAAACACTAGCTCAGTTTTCCTTGGTAGAGAGATATGGGTAAGAGATAATTTTTGTACGTCTTTTTGGAATTAATTTCTATTTTTTTTAAAAGGCTTTAGCTGTACCAAATTTTTGGGCACCATCCATTTTAAAATAGAAAGGATCTAACTTCAGCTAAAAAAATGGAAAAATGCTGAAGGGTTTTATGGGTATTACTAAAAAGAATTAGTCTAGTACAACTTATCCTGAAAAGAAAAATAAATATTCAGTGAGACACTAGCTTTAATCAAAAAAGAAAATTTATTCTTGTTTTTAAAATGAAAAGTTCTAACCTTTACAGTTTTACCTAACAAATTCTAGCCTAACTAGTAGTTGTTACATTAAAATTTCAGACTATTATAACCCCCGAAGACGAGAAATCGTGCTTTACACTTCACTTTTTAGTCTGTTTTACGTTGCAGTTAAGGCGCTACTCTCGAATAAGTCTATTGAAGGGAGTTTTGTTGACTTACTGTTTTTTATTCCTGCTGTGATCGACTACGCCCGATTTCACACTTTTTCTTAACAAACACTTAGAAAGCTCACTACGGCTTTTATTTAAGATACTGGTGCTTTTACTTAGCGGCTCTGATGAAAAAATTAGCCTACTTCGGCTAGATGGAAAATAGCCTCTCGGCTAGACGGTACTGCCTGGCTGCGGCTAGATGGAAAACAGCCCGGCAGCGGCTTGATGGTACTGCCTGGTTGCGGCTAGATGGAAAACCACCTCGATTTACGGTCTGCGGAGCCTTAAATAATCGTGCGACTTTTGCCAGTAGTATCACGACGCTCCAATCAAAACTGCGGATCAAATATTTCACCAATCGCGCGCGGCGGTAGGTTCGGTCAGGAACCCGCACAATTCACTATATACCGAACGTCTGGGAATCCCTGTTTAATATACCGTTCGATACCAAAATGAAAATAAGTACAATTTGAAATGGAAAAATCAGTAACATTACATGGTCTTAAAATCTAGGAAAAAATGAATGTTACAATATATATATATATATATATATTATATATATATATATATATATATATATATATATATATATATATATATATATATATATATATATTGGATCTAGGCTTAAAACCAAAACCCCAAATAATAAAAAAAGGAACATAGTCTATGGAATCAAATGTAATAACTGCGAAGGAATATACGTCGGGCAAGCAAGCCAATATCTAGAAAATAGAATCAAGGGCCATAAGTACGACAAAAAACAGTACAGCTCTTACAAATCATGAAATGAATAAAATTTATACCTTTGATTTCAAAAACATCAAAATTATCAAAATCGAAATAAATACCAAAAAAAGAGAAGTGCTGGAATCCATTCATATACAAAAAACGCCCACTGCAATCAACGGAAAAACGGACGTAAACAACCTAAACCGTATCTACCTATCAGTCATATAAAGTCCTTCATGTTAAGTGTTTTATTTGTACTATGTAAAAATGTGCTTTTGACAATATTTAAAATAAATACCCCAATATAATGAGCTACTTTCTAACGTAAGTCCTTCATTTATTTATACAATTAAGAGTTTTAAATTCAACACTGCAAGAAGCTACAAATGTTTTAACCCTGAAATGCACGACAAACAGATTAATTATTTATCTAAATTTAAATCTGCTAATTTTATCTTTTAGAACAAATTTTGAAGAAGACCTCTTCTGAAGGTCGAAACGTTATTAAATATATAAACAAATTCAAGAATAGTTTTAATGATCTAATTCCAAGAACACGTAAAATAAAAGATATATATATATATATATATATATATATATATATATATATATATATATATATATATATATATACATATATATATATATATATATATATATATATATATATATATATATATATATATATATATATATATATATATTCTTTAAAGAACATTATAAAGATGAAGAGAAAAAATTCTTGGACATATTCTGACATTTAGTAGCAAATTGTCAAAGATAATTTTTTTTATCAATCCTAGTAGTGTAAGCATCCGAAGAGAGGACAGAATGCCCAATAATCCGAAAAATTTACCAATTTGGCAACGCGACATACTTAGCTTCTCCGTTTGCGTTGCGTGGGCTATATAGGGCAATTAAAACTACAATTTAATCGAGGATTTTATAGCGGAAAATGTTTACAACGGTGCGCCGAATAGCCACATAAACATAAAATTATAACTAATGATAATATCAGCTGATTTTATGGGTATAAACGCGATATTTCGCTCGGTAACGCGGGTCTTAATATGGAAAATATGTATGGACTGGTGTCGTTTTATTTATACGGGATCTGGGGAGATTGGAGACGTGTTGAAAGCGAAGATAGAGATAGTTACTACTCATTCTTCAAGCCTCACTACCATAAGCACATTATTTCTCTACGTCTCTATTTGTTATTGCATTTCAAAAACCGTCCAATTTGTGTAATAATTTTCTTTTATGAGGCATGTCTCATATTGAGTTGCATTAACCTATTTGTCTCGAAACTTCTGGCTGCTATTTAAAGGCACGAAAGTCTTCATTGACTTTCTACATTCCTGGGTCTATGTGCAAGCAATTATTGAATCGATTATTATCGGTAAAGAAGCCATAGTACTTCACCATAAACCTGAGAACAAATGCGGTTTGATCCAGAGACGTTATAAGGGAGAGGCACTTCCAAGAAAAGTAAGAGTAACACAACACAATCGACTCCCAAGATCATGTGAGAAATTTTCTGAAATTCACATAGATGTTGGATTTTAAAAAACCAAACATAAACAAATAAACGGGACTTATTGTACAGGGTGAGTCAACGATAGAGTAAAGTTCGTTATCTCATTTGTTTTGGGAATGACGAAAAAATGTTAAATACGATAGTTTTAGGGAATGTTAAGGTGCACAGTTTAAAATTATTTTTGAGTACACTGGTCGATATAACATTTTTTTTAAATGGAACATCCTATTTTCTAATTTATTTTTATATTTTGCGTAAAATTTTATAACTTTTTTATTAATAATATTATATACCTAAACCTAGTAGTTTTTCTAATATTTCAATTTTTTTTTTTAAAAATACTAGTTTTCAGTTTTGTAAAAAATTTCCAGTAGCGCCATTGTTTCTGAAGGTGGAATACTCATAATTGGTATAGACGTTCTATAGAGATGAAAAAAACAATAAGTTTAAAGAAATTTGAGTTAAATGCTACAGGGTGTTCAAAATGACTTTATATATTTCGACTATTTTAAACTGAAAAACCTCAAATTTTTTAAACTGCACACCCTGTATATTATTATTTTTTCTGATAGATTTTACAAAATCCTCCAACTTTTATTAAGTATATCATGTACCTATTTCTAATAGTTTTTCGATTTATTTTGAATGTTTCAATTGTTTCCCTTATTTTTAATACATTTACGCTATTATGAAAACATAAACAAATAGTTAATAATAATTTTAATATAGTTTAACTTATCTAATGATTAATTATTATGACGTAATAAATGTTCAAAAATATGCCCGTCTACTTGAATACACATGTTTAGTCGTTTTACTATTTTTTTCTTCACTTTCCTTAACATAAAGGGCGTTATTGTCCTCCACGCATCCCGTATCCTATTTTCCATATCTACTGGTGTTGTAGAGGGATTCACATAAACACGATCTTTAATGTAGCCCCACAAAAAGAAGTCTAAAGGTGTTAAGTCACATGATCGAAGGGGCCACTGAATGAATCCATCCGTCGTTCAAAATCACGGTCTTGAAGTTCTTCGTGTAGTTCCATATGAAAGGGATGGTACTTGTGTTTTCTCGTGGTGCGATTAGCCGTAGATCGGGATGTATCAGATAAGTCAGCTAGTTGACGGCTGCTGACCTGGGGATTATCTTCAACATGAAGTATTTTTTTTATGGCTTTGAGACAAGTCCCATTTAGCCATGAGTTTTTAATTTATTTGTAAGTGTAATATTAAACCTAACTTAACCTAAACACACAATACACACTTATGTACAAGGAACAAATCATAAACACCCAGCCGTCACACGGAATCGAACCGCTGACCTCTCGAACAACAGCAGGCAAAGCTATCGCTTAACCCACTGCGCCAATCGGTCCGTCTCAACATAAAGTAAAATCTGCATTTTTTTTTTCTTCATTGGTAGCATTCTGGCTTATTACTTTCCGTTTTGTATACCCAACGCTACCACTACCATCAAACCGTTCCATTAAGTACTGAAAAGATTTTCTAGATGGTATATGTCTATTAGGGTACTTCGCTCCGTAAAGCCTTACTGCCAAAAAAACAATTTTTTCCCGCGTCGCTCAGTATGTAAACCATATCAATTAATTCATTTTTAGGAAAATCCATAACTATTACCTTTGTACGTCACTTACTACAACAAATTAAACTATTTTTACTTGCTTAATAGACATGTCAAAATTTGACAATGCCTACATTTTTGTTTTGTCTTGGCACCTATGATGTTATAGCGTAAATGTATTAAAGACAAGGGTAAAAAATGAAAAATTCAAAATAAATCGATAACTATTAGAAATAGGTATATGACATACTTAATAAAAGTTGGGGGGTTTTGTAAAATCTATTAGAAAAATAATAATATACAGGGTGTACTACTTAAAAAATTTGAGATTTTTCAATTTAAAATAGTCGAAATGTATAAATTTATTTTGAACACCCTGTAGCATCTAACTCAAATTTCTTTACATATATCTTTTTTTCATCTCTATAGAACGCTCTTACCAATTATGAGTATGTCACCTTCAGAAACAATGGCGCTACTGGCAATGTTTTACAAAACTGAAAACTAGAATTTTAGAAAAATTACTAGGTTTCGGCATATAACATTATTAATAAAAAAGTTATAAAATTTTAGGCAGAATTTAAAAATAAATTAGAAAATAGGATGTTTCATTTAAAAAAAAATGTTATATCAGCCACACTTTTTTGAAGTACCCTGTATACTCAAATATAATTTTAAACTATACAACTTAACATTTCCTAAAACAATTGTGTTTAATATTTTTTCGTCATTCCCGAAACAAATGAAATAATGAACTTTACTTTATCATTCATTCACCCTGTACATAGTCATAATTTTAATGACGATTTTACACACAGAAAATAAAGGTCATAAACTCTCATTATTAGAATCATTAGAAATTAATAAATACAAAAGATCAGCTAATATACTGAATGATTAATTGGAAATATGTAATAATCTTTTGTTAAACCTAATCTTCTAATCTGTAGTTAATCGTTACTCTTTAGTTGAGAAATTATTATAAATACCCGAGCATTAATTTAGGAGGTCACATTTAATAAAGTAGCAGTGCTGCGAAACTTATCTTGTTCGATTCATTAATATAATAATTATAAAAGATATTTTTTCAAGTCTGAAATCTGAACCACAAATCTAAAAACTTTTTATTCCCACCATCAGAATTGAATAAACCCGATTTTGATCGTGACGATCAAGTCAGTTACATGTACGATAAGACGCAAAAATCATATATCTGTTCAGGTGACTCTTCAACGAGCAACACAAAACCGAACATATATGCAAAAAGAGTATTGCCATGCATTTAGTGGGATCAGGGGGGGCGTGATCCACTATTAAATGATCTATTCTAACTAGACCATCAGTTCTGAGCTCTATCAACTGCTGATCCAGGATATTAATGCACTTGAAGAAAAGACTGTTGCTGCTGATTGGCTGCAGAAGAAGCGCGGTAAGACTGCCGTAGGGCAATGTTCAGTCAGCACACAGCCAAAGTGACCCTGAAAATTATCACAGATTTGGGTTGGGAAATTCTCCAAACTCAATTCTCTTGAACTGGGTTTTTGAATAAAAAATTATTATCAATTTTTTTACATTATTTTAAAACTTTATCATAAATACTATTGATAATCGATGCGAAAAACTTCTTAAAAATGTTTTGCAGTTAATTATAAATAAATTAAAATTTATAAAATTTCAAAAAAAATCATGTGACTACAAAAGCGCCTTAATTGGCTGCCATGTTAAGTATTTTCTCGTAAGTACTGTCAACAGCTTCTATCTGTGCATATACTGTCGAAATTATTGAAGTTTAGTGCAAAAAAATTATCGTTGGTTATTAATTGAATTTAATCTAATTTAATTCAGTAATGTGTGACAGTTTACGATGTCCATTTTATGTCCAGTGTAGAACCTAGCTGGGTATATAAATTTTGAAGCACTAAATAAAACAAAAAACATTCGATAACATTATTCTGATATGAATGATTATTAAATACATCTGTATCTATAATATATATAAAATGCAACGTCTCTCTGTCTGTCCGTTCGTGCGCTTATCACTTGAGAACCACTTATCCGATTTACGTGTTTTTTTTTTAAACCATACATATGTTCTCTGACCAGGTTATAGGATATATTTTATTACGTTAGGTAACATAAAAAATAAGCAGTGACGACAATAATGAATCAAGTCGGAAAAAAGTTTGCCGCTACCGCGTTCTCTTGCAATACAGTGCTAAGCCATTAAATATGGAACAATATCATGTAGCAAAGAATATAATATGTCTAAAATGCAACATTTTTTATCTGTCTGTCTGTCCGTTAGTGCGCTTATGACTTGAGAACCACTTATCCGATTTACATATTTTTTTTTAATTCACACATTTGTTCTTTGGCCAGGTTATCTTCTATAACATATATAAAATACAACGTCTCTCTGTCTGGCTGTATGTTTGTCCGTTAGTGCGCTTATCACTCGAGAACCACTTATCCGATTTACGTTTTTTTTTTTTTAATTCACGCATTTGTCCTCTAGCCAGGTTATCTATAACACTGGCCTACACACATTTTGGTGCCTAGAATGTTAGACCTGATTTTAAGTATGTCTGATAAGGTGATGTCAAAAATGTTACTGTTTTTTTTGTAACAGCTCTAATTAATGCGATAGAAAAAAATACATATTTTTACAAAAATATGGCTTTATTTTAACATTCTACATGAAGAAATTGTTTTTTAAATGATTTTTTTGTGTGAAATTGTTTTGGGCAATCTCGGATAAATCCCTAGCAATAGTCTGCCATCCTATGAACGTCCCATCTGCCTTGATACCTGTTCTCCATTGTTATTACATCTTGTTGGGAACGTTCTCTTTGTTCTTGGCTCAAATCTCCTAGGTTATGTTGAAAATGATCTATATGACTATTAAGGTAGGGTATTTTTATGGTCATATGACTATCTAAATTTTTAAAGTGATGAAGCATTTCACCAACTAACTGTACATTAGTTTTCAGCTTTGTAATTTCCGAGGAAATTTTATACAACCGCTATAAAAGATTTCCACGCAAGTCGTTCAACTTCAGTCATAGATATCTCAAAATTAGTGGAGTCTTTAATTAATCGACGTATCAAAAATGCCTGCTTTTAGTTTTTCAGTACTTAATTCAGGAAATTTTTGAGAAAAAAATGGAAACATTGACCATTTTTGTCCCGAGCTTTGACATACTGCTTCATTAGCCCTAATTTTACGTGCAAGGGTGGAGGAATAATTTTTTCTCCCGGAACCAAAGGCTTATTTATCACATTTCTTTCACCAACTACCAAAGCATCTCTCACAGGCCAGTTATTTTGTATCCAGTGTCTTGATTTGGCTCGACAGACAAATAAAACATGGATATTTTAGATAGTCACTTTGTTGTCCTAATAAAAAATTAACCATTTATGTTGAACATATTTTATTTTCTGTAAAAGTACTGAAATCACTTGATATTCTTCTTTCATACAAGTAGAGTGGGCAATCGCAAGAGAAACATGCTTATTGCCATTATATAAAAGTACAGCTTTTAGACTTCGTTTTCTGCTGTTAATGAAGAGACGCCAATCACTTGCCTGATAGGTCTCAAAGCCCATGAAAGTGAGTAAGCCGCTCACATCACTACAATATACTAAATTTTCATCAGAAGAAAAAAATTACAATAAATGTTGTTCTTTCATGTGATATGAAGAAATTTTTACATCAGAGGATAGGCAATTTTTTCTTTTCATCTTGATGTTAGCAATTCGGCACGCTCTTTTGAAAGATCTGAGTCTCTGATGAGATCATTAAGCTCTTTTTGTGAAAATAAATCAGGATTTGATGTTTCTGCACAATATTCACTTCCTTGAGAAGCACTGGGTTATTCAATTTCTTCATCCCGAAATTGTGTTAGCTGATGAAAAACTGGTACTGGAATGTTTTCTGAATGGGGTGTTGGTCTTCTTGCTGAAGAAATATTGGGATATTTGCCTTTACGATGATTGGTTTTATTGATGCCCACTATATTTGTCATAGAGAAGTGACGTCGTGATGATTTTTTGTTCTTTCCAAATCACGGGTACTCCAAATTTCAGAGATATACGTGTACCTTTCTCCTATTGTCGCAGATGTTCAATGCACATTTTAGATACACTATGAGGCACCCACGCTTTATCTTGATTGCGAATTTCTATACCGAAGTAAGCAAATTACAAACGGGTCACAGTACCTATTACCAATTTTCGCTGATTTTTCAAAATATATTCAAGACAAATGTTGTTACATTTCAGGATCGTTAACACGTCTAACTTACTAGCCATTATGAAATAATGAGATTAATTTTATCAGTGTTATTGTAAAACTTGCTGCTTTCGAATAAGACGGCTAAAAATAAAAAATGAGGTTAAGTAGTAAACTAGAGCTGACAGGGTAAAATCAATTTTGTCGATGTATAGTATATTACCTTCCTTATCAACTATTGATAAAAACAGAGCTGCACCAAAACAACATTTTTTTTTGTAGACTTGTGTAAATGTTCTATAATACCATATATATAAAATGCAACGTTTCTCTGTCTGTTCGTTAGTGCGCTTATCACTCGAGAACCACTTAACTCATTTACGTGTTTTTTTTAGGATTATACATATGTTCTTTGGCCAGGTTATAAGATATATTTTATTACGTTAGGTACATAAGGAATAAGCAGTGACAATAATAGTCGGAAAAAAGTTTGCCGCTAGCGCGTTCTCTTGCAATACACTGCCTAAACCATTAAATATGGAACAATATCATATAACAGAAAATAAAATATATATAAAATGCAACGTCTTTCTGTCTGTCCTTTAGTGCGCTTATTCCTCTAGAACCGCTTATCCAATTTACGTGTTTTTTTAATTCATACATATGTTTTCTGGCCAGGTTATATAATAATAATAATAATAATAATAATAATAGGATACCGGGCGCCCTCCGGGAGTAAGTAGCCTTGCTGTGGCATCCAGGCTCTGCCGCAGTCGACCTTTCTTTCCTAGGATACTCGTGGGAATACTATGTTAAACAATAATAATTATAATAATGAAAATGGAAGGGTGTTGCGGAGGCGGACCCCTGTCGTACAAACAGCTACAGCAACACCACAACAACAACTACAGACGAACCAAACAACCGCCTCAGTCGAAACTACTCCCGACAGTTTTACCAGATCCGACATTGTAGGTGATGGAAATTGCCTATTCCGTGCAGTTAGCTTATACTTATATGGCCACCAGAACCATCATGAGAAACTCCGAGAGGTTGCTCTAAGATATTTACAACAAAACTGGTCGGAACTTCACACATTTTCATTAATTGAAGTCGACGATATAAAAGACTTCAATAACTATTATAATTATATGCGAAAAAATGGCACCTATGGAACGAGCCTAGAGATACTTGCCCTCTCGGAAACACAAAATAGCAACTTTCATATCTTCTCAAAACAACGAAGAACAAGACATACAAAAATAACTTTTACGGACAGACCAACAATAATAAGCACGGGAAAATACAACAAAACCATTTACCTTCTACTAACAGGCAACCCAATGTCGGGACACTTTGAGCTTCTGACACCACAAAACACTGAAAACATTCCAGAGAACAACAGACCAATAAAAGAAGCATCGGGCGAGCGACGTAACGGTCGAGGACGTCGCGGGAAATGGCAGCTCGACCAAAACGATGAAGACCAGGCAACCGAAAATGGACCTGCCAAAAGTGTTGTGTTGGCGACTAAGCCGACACCCACCAAGGCGGGAAAATCACAGCAGCGCATGAGTTGCACCACAGGAATCAACGAACACGCCATGCGTTGCTGTAATGAAAACATAAAACCTGACAAAGAAATCACTGAGAAGAGAATCACTCGCCGCTTGGACCCACCAACATCAATCCCAAGCGCAACCGACGTAGATACGGGACAAACACAACCACCAAAGCCAGGGCAGGGCCCGTATGTATTGCAAGGACAACATGCAACTACCAAGGCTGGAAAACCAAGACAGCGGTTAAAGTGGACGGATGAGATGAATAGGATGGTGATGCGCTGTTACTACACCGCCACCAAACTCGAAACAATAACATCGGGCTACAGACAGCAACTGCACAGACTTTTCTTGACCGAATATCCACATCTGCAATTACTTGTTTCAGAACAGAGAGTAGTAGACCAAAAAAGAGTTATTACCAAGAACAATCGTCTCACACCTCTCGAATTGCAAACCATCAAGGACACAGTGGCTGTTGAACTGAACACAGACCAACCAAACAATAGAAACAATAAAGCAGATTCCGATCCAGCCTCACACACACAACCACCCAGTCGAACACAACAATACCCACCACCCAGGAGGAGCATAACGCAAAATAATATTGCGAGTACCGCGCAACACCATATCACAGACAACAACATGAATCACTCGCCACCCTCAACGACATCCACACAACATCACCCCGAATCACCTCTCATACAAACACTTAAAGCAAAAATGGAGTCACATCTAGCTCGATGGTCAGGCACCGACCCCACAACAAGAAATCCCATCCCTCGTTTAATCTTCAGACAGAGCACGCAACCAATCCTCAACACACTAAACAAGCACATAATACCTCAGTATATAACAGACTCAAGCACAATCGAAGACATTCACACAATAATATACGCAGCAGCAATCACCACTCTAACACAAAATAATCAAAAACTCCCTCAACGACAAGGAAACCCCAACATGACAAAACCAAAATTCGAATGGCAAATAAGAATAGAAAACAAAATCAACAACATCAGGAGAGATCTAGGACATCTTACCCAGTTTATAAGCGGGAACGCGTCCAAACGTGTCACACAGGGGGCAAACAAGATCAAATCTAAGTCTCCCAACAGAACACTGCCAGAAATCCTCGATACCTTGAAACAAAAACTATCTGTATATGCCGCAAGACTCCGTAGATACAAAGAATCAAATGAGAGGAAAGACACCAACAACCTCTTCCGAAGAAGCGAAAAACAGTTCTACCGGAAAACTATGTACAACAGACAGATAGCAGTGACTGAACCACCAACACAAACAAGAACTCACAGATTATTGGAAAAGTATCTGGTCAGAACCCAAACAACACAATAATAACACCCCCTGGATCAAAGCCGAAGAAGACAAACATAAACATGTGACAGAACAAGCAAATACCACACTTAATACACAAGAAATTACAGAAACTATCAAACACACACACAACTGGAAATGTCCTGGAATAGACAATATACAAAACTTCTGGTACAAACAGTTTACCACCACACACGAAGCACTCACACACCAAATCAACAAAGCCATTCTACAACCACACACATTTCCCACTTTCCTCACACAAGGAATAACATACGTTAAACCCAAAAGCTCAGACACCACAAACCCGTCAAACTACCGACCTATCACCTGTCTTCCAACCCTATACAAGATCATCACAGCCACAATATCGAAGAAAATAGAACAACACCTAACAGACAACAATATCCTCACAGAAGAGCAGAAGGGATGCAGGAAAAATAGTCGAGGATGCAAAGAGCAGCTGATTATAGATAGCGTGATTATGGGACAAACCAGAAAAGAACACAGAAACCTTCACATCGGTTACATAGACTATAAAAAAGCCTTCGACTCCATACCCCACAGCTGGTTAATCAGGGCCCTAGAAATCTATAAAATCAACCAACACCTCAGGCAGTTTCTCGCGCAAATTATGAAAACATGGAAAACCAAAATACGCCTAGAAACACAAACCGAACGGATCCAAACAGAAGAGCTGTACATCAGACGGGGTATATTTCAGGGAGACTCGCTCAGTGCTCTATGGTTTTGCCTCTGTCTCAATCCACTCTCAAATATACTAAACAGAACAGAGCATGGCTTCAATATCAGACACCAAAAAGAGAAGCAACATAAAATAAACCACCTCCTATATATGGACGACATAAAACTCTACGCTGCCACACAAACACAGCTGAAAGAACTCCTCAAAATCACAGAAATATTCACCTTAGATGTCAATATGGAATTTGGTATAAGTAAATGCAAAGTGCTCCACATCAACAAAGGCCAATGGAAGCACCACCATGAGACAGAAACCATCAACAATGAAACGCTCGATAACATGTTCGATAAAGAAACATACAAATATCTAGGCTTCCAACAAAGCACCCAAACTCAACCACACTCACATCAAAACAGAGCTCAGAACCGAATTCAAAAACAGACTGACGAAACTTTTTGCAAACAAAACTCAACTCTAAGAATCTCACTAAAGCCATCAACACGTTCGCTATACCTATACTCACATATTCATTTGGTATCATCAAATGGTCACAAACAGACATAGAAAATATTCACATCCTTATACGATCTCAATTCACCAAATACAGGAAATTACACCCCAACGCATGCAAAGAAAGACTTACCATCGAGAGGAAGGCAGGAGGAAGAGGAATTATAGACATCAGATCATTACACACAAAACAAATACAAACACTTAGGAAATTCTTTCACAGCAAGCAAACCAGCCTCCACACAGCGACAGTGAAAGCAGACAAAAAACTACACACCTCTCGACTTAGCCCGGGCAGACCACTCAGCAGACACACACAGTCACACCCAATTACAACAGGAAAAGATGAAAACGTGGTCAGAGAAAACACTCCACGGAAAACACAGATACCACATAGAACAAGACCACGTAAATAAAAAACAATCATACACCTGGTTACGGGATGGGCAGCTATTCCCTGAGACTGAAGGCTTCTTACTTGCCATCCAGGATAAAGTCATATTAACCAGAAACTACCAAAAGCATATCATCAAAGACCCGACTATTGCAGAGGACAGATGTAGGAAATGCCACCAGCAGAAAGAAACGATCGAACACATAACGAGCGGATGTAAAATATTGGCCGGAACAGAGTACACAGCCAGGCATGATTCAGCTGCCAAAGTGGTTCACCAAGCACTAGCCACAACATACAGACTCATAGAAAACACAGATCCCTACTACAAATACACGCCAACATCCATACTTGAAAATGAAGATTACAAGCTCTACTGGGATATCGGTATCCATACAGATAAAACAGTCTCCGCCAATAGACCCGATATTACTTTTCAGTGCAAAAAAAAAAGGAAAAGTCACCTATCTGATTGACATAGCTGTCCCCAACGACACAAACATCCAAGCGAAATACACAGAAAAAATTTTCCAAATACACAGACCTTGCAACGGAAATAAAAAGGCTATGGAGACAGGAAAAAGTCATCATTGTCCCCCTCATTATATCAGCCACAGGCCTTACACCAATAACATTCACACCACATTTAGTGCAATTGGGACTCAACACGGACATACACAGAAACATTCAGAAGTCAGTGATTTTGAAAACATGTAACATTGTCAGGTCATTCCTTAATACGGAATGGTAATAGCGTTTGTGCTGACTTGGTTTTGGCCCGTCAGCCAAACATGGAACCACATTTATCAAATGTGAGAAAGAAGAACTTTTTGTAATAAATAATAATAAGATACACAGAAAAAATTTCCAAATACACAGACCTTGCAACGGAAATAAAAAAGGCTATGGAAACAAGAAAAAAGTCATCATTGTCCCCCTCATTATATCAGCCACAGGCCTTACACCAACAACATTCACACCACACTTAGAACAATTAGGACTCAACACAAACATACACAAAAACATTCAGAAGTCAGTGATTTTGAAAACATGTAACATTGTCAGGTCATTCCTTAATACACAATGGTAATGCGTTTGTGCTGACTTGGTTTGCGCCCGTCAGCCAAACATGGAACCACATTGACCAAATGTGAGAAAGAAAAACGAGAACAGTCATAATAATAACAAATACACAGACCTTGCAACGGAAATAAAAAGGTTATGGAAACAAGAAAAAGTCATCATTGTCCCCCTCATTATATCAGCCACAGGCCTTACACCAATAACATTCACACCACATTTAGTGCAATTAGGACTCAACACAGACATACACAAAAACATTCAGAAGTCAGTGATTTTGAAAACATGTAACATTGTCAGGTCATTCCTTAATACACAATGGTAATGCGTTTGTGCTGACTTGGTTTGCGCCCGTCAGCCAAACATGGAACCACATTGACCAAATGTGAGAAAGAAAAACGAGAACAGTCATAATAACAATATACTCACATATTCATTTGGTATCATTATACTCACATATTCATTTCATATTCATTTGGTATCATCAAATGGTCACAAACAGACTTAGAAAATATTCACATCCTTATACGGTCTCAATTCACCAAATACAGGAAATTACACCCCAACGCATGCAAAGAAAGACTTACCATCGAGAGGAAGGCAGGAGGAAGAGGAATTATAGACATCAGATCATTACACACAAAACCAATACAAGCACTTAGGAAATTCTTTCACACCAAGCAAACCAGCCTCCACACAGCAATAGTCAAAGCAGACAAAAGTATACCCCACTCGATTTATCCCGGGTAGACCACCCAGCAGATACACACAGTCACATCCAATTACAACAGGAAAAGATGAAAACGTGGTCAGAAAAAACACTCCACGGAAAACACAGATACCACTTAGAACAAGACCACGTAAATAAAAAACAATCATACACCTGGTTACGGGATGGGCAGCTATTCCCGGAAACAGAAGGCTTCTTACTTGCCATCCAGGATAAAGTCATATTAACCAGAAACTACCAAAAGCATATCATCAAAGACCCAACTATTACAGAAGACAGATGCAGACAATGCCACCAGCAGAAAGAAACGATCGAACACATAACAAGCGGATGTAAAATATTAGCCGGAACGGAATACACAGCCAGACATGACTCAGCGGCAAAAGTAGTTCACCAAGCACTAGCCACAACATACAAGCTCATAGAAAACACAGATCCCTACTACAAATACACACCAACATCCGTACTTGAAAATAAAGATTACAAACTCTACTGGGACATCAGTATCCATACAGATAAAACAGTTTCCGCCAATAGACCCGATATTACTTTTCAGTGCAAAAAAGAAAAAGACACCTATCTAATTGACATAGCTGTCCCCAACGACACAAACATCCAAACGAAATACACAGAAAAAATTTCCAAATACACAGACCTTGCAACGGAAATAAAAAGGCTATGGAAACAAGAAAAAGTCATCATTGTCCCCCTCATTATATCAGCCACATGCCTTACACCAACAACATTCACACCACACTTAGTACAATTAGGACTCAACACAAACATTCAGAAGTCAGTGATTTTGAAAACATGTAACATTGTCAGGTCATTCTTTAATACACAATGGTAATGCGTTTGTGCTGACTTGGTTTGCGCCCGTCGGCCAAACATGGAACCACATTGACCAAATGTGAGAAAGAAAAACAAAAACAATCTATATAATATATGTTATATAAAACGCAACGTCCCTCTGTCTGTCTGTCTGACCGTTAGTGTGCTTATCATTTCGAGAACCACTTATCCGATTTACGTGTTTTTTTTTTATAAAATACATATGTTCTGTGACCAGGTTATAGGATATATTTTATTACTGCACCGGCTAAGATCAAAGAAAAATGTCAGTAAATTCGTTAAGTTTAGTTGGATCATCGGCAGCTGAATGTTGCCCAGAAGCTACAAAGTTTTTCAGATTGTAGCAACATCTATACGTATTTTTTACAGTATCAACAGAACGTACGAAATTACTGCAATTACTGCAATTTTTGACTAAGCCTGAAAATATAACTGTAAAAAATTTGTACATACGCAATGATCGGCCAGGGACGATGCCTGTGCCAGTCTTCATAAAAATTGGAACTGAATAATAGCGGCTCTTGAAGCTATAAAAAGTGACACTGCCCACCAAAAACCTTTGGTTAAAAATGAAGCTACTCCTGTAGCTAGTATTGGCTCAACTAAATTCCCTAGAAAACGGCTATATTATCGGAATTTTGGGGCTCTATATTAAAACGATTTAATATAGTTTCCAAAATTGTACAAGATGTCGACACAGACGTAGAGGTAGTTTCCAGGCCCTACGACTCACTCATCAGTTTCGTAGAAAATAAACGGGAATCTTATGATGCTTTTGAAGAGGCTGGTAAAAAAAATCCTGAGAAAAATACAGAATTTTGCATTCTTATGCAAATTGGATACAATGTCTGAAGCGGAAGTTAGAATTAACGCCATAAAATTCCGAAAATTATACCCGATTGATCTTGCGAATGAAATTATCTACATTTCCGGATAAGCGAAGAACGTTTGAATAGTTTAACCATCCTTAATATAGAAGTTAACTTAACACAATTCGTTAATTATGATAGTGTTATTGATGAATTTGTCGACCAGTTTGCGCATCGCCAAAAATGTAAATACAGTCGACACTGTTTATAGTGAAACTCTATATAGTGAAAAACTCCTTATAGTGCAATTTTTTTCAAGACCTAGAATATTTTAATGAAATTTCATGTAAAAAGCCCTGCATATTGTTAATCTGTAAAATAGTAACACTCTATATAATAAAATTTTTACCGGAATTTTATGTATAAATTTTTATGCATTTATTGAGATCTTGGCCATTTCGGGTTTCCCATTTTTATCTAACATTAGCACGAATTGCATTTTTATGACGCATTCTTTTGAAAAGGTTCTTAACGCGTTTATAACGCCTAATGGTTGGCAATAAATCAGGTAGATTTCTGTGAGAAACCCGGAGAATAACCCATTTTATAAAAACCCGGGGAAAAACCCATTTTATAGTCAAGTCCTAGTAATTCGCAAATTCAGGTTCAGTTTCTTTTTGTTTAAGAATCAAGTAAGGTGTCCAAGCGAGCGAGTGTGTTTAAGTTTAGCTGAGAAAATTAAAGTTTTGGAGGAAATTGATAAAGGTTGCAAAAAAATTAACGTTGCTGCAAAATTTGATGTTTCTCCAAGTTGCGTCTCTCTGATAATAAAAAGTCGCGACAGTATCATCAAGAAACCTAGTGTTCCAAGCAGTCGAAAACGAGTACGGGTGAGTACTTACGAGGATGAAAATGAAGCAGTTTTACGATGGTTTTACGTGTCCCGTACGCATCAAAACGTACCATTATCGGGAAATTTAATAAAGCAAAAGGCTCTACAATTTGCTAAAGAATTTAACTGCGTGAATTTTCAAGCTAGTGAAGGGTGGTTGAGTGCCTGGAAGACTCGCAATTCAATTGTTTTCAAGACGGTGTCTGGCGAGAGTGCAAGTGTTAGTCAGGAGGACTGTGACATTTGGACTGAAACTGTTTTAAAAAGTGCATTGAAAAAGTACGAGCCAA
This sequence comes from Pachyrhynchus sulphureomaculatus, assembly GCA_019049505.1. Classification (NCBI taxonomy): domain Eukaryota; kingdom Metazoa; phylum Arthropoda; class Insecta; order Coleoptera; family Curculionidae; genus Pachyrhynchus; species Pachyrhynchus sulphureomaculatus. The sequence goes on from CM032448.1 coordinate 2,149,730, forward strand.
AAAACGTTTTCAATTTTGATGAAACCGGTTTGTTTTTTAAAATGTTTGCCAAATAAAACTTTTGCTTTTAAAAGTGATAAATGTTTTGGTGTTAAAACAAGTAAAGAAAGGGCGACACTTATGGTTAGAGCAAACATGGATTGCTCAGAAAAGCTGAAATTACTACTCATAGGTAAAAGCAAAAATCCCCGTTGTTTAAAAGGAGTTAAATCTCTGGAGTTAGATTACGCCAATAATAAAAAGGCATGCATGACTTCTGAGATTTTCGAAAGATGGATCAAAGAACTGGACACGACAATGAAAAGCCAAAGCGAAAGATTGTGATGTTTATAGACAATTGTCCTGCACATCCAGTTACTGTAAGTAAAAAATTAAGGAATATTGAATTGATCTTTTTTCCACCAAACATGACCTCCAAATTGCAACCTATGGACCAGGGTATTATAAAAAACATAAAACATCATTACCGAAACAGAATTGTTCACAAAAATAGTTAATGCGATTGATAACAACCTTCCAGTCCAAAAAATTGATTACCCTTAAAGAGTGTATAACCGAAGTCGCTAAAGTATGGAGTGAAAATGTTTCTCAGAAAACTATCAAAAACTGCTTTTCAAAAGCAGGTTTTACTGAAAAAAATTGGCGAATGGGAAGAAGAAGACGAAATGGATCTCGCTACCTTAAAAAGGCAATAGAGTATTCTACAAAAAACTGCTACCGTCGATGCAGATTTTTTACTTGAAGATTTCTTAGAAATCGACAATGATGTATGTATTTAGCCCTGTACATGCTATGTACTATTTAAACTTTCAAATGTTTAATAAAATCTTTTCTAATAATTCAATTTTGCAATTTTTTTTGTTGCTTGTACCTTATAAAATACAAGTAAATGATTACCAATATAAAATACATACATAGCAATATATACGGATTTTTTCTTTATATAGTGAAAAACTTTCTATAGTGAAATTTCGGTCAACATTTTGGTCTTTCACTATATACAGTCCCTGGCCAAATTATTAGACGCACTGCAAGATTTCATGTAAAATATTAATTACCGAGTGATATTGTACCGTTTTATTATTTTAAATTGATTTGTTTTTTATTTTTATATTATCCAATCAATTACCTATTTATTTGACATAAATAAAACAGCATTAATTTAGAAAAGCATAAGTTTATTAAGTTTTAAAGAAAAGTGAAATTAATGTTAGTAAAAGTCAATATTTAGTTGAGGCAGCTTTAGCCGCTATCAAAGCGTTTAATTCTGCGCGGCATGCTATCAATGCAAGATTGTACTGTCTCCTGCATTTGAGGATGATGATTCCACACATGAATAATCTTTTCTAGGAGCTGGGTTTTGTTGGTAATCACATCTTTAGCCACTTCTCTTTTCATCAGCTCCCACACATTTTCAATGGGGCTATTACCCGGCCAATCCAACAGAGGGATATTTTTTTCTGCCAAAAAAGCTTTAACAGACCGAGCAGTGTGGCAGGGAGCTCCATCTTGCATGAAAGTGAATGGTTCCCCATTTGGAAACCATTCTCTGAGCTGCGGAATCAACCGATTTTGTAATACTTCTTTGTACTGATCTTGCCTCATTATTCCTTTGACGACGTACAGACGTCCAGTGCCCTTGCCGCTGATGACTGACCAAATCATCACTTTGGTGGGATGTTTAACCGTCGGGACGACACAATCAGGATGAAACTTTTCTCCATGACGACGACGCACATACTGAGCTTTATTCTGCAAAATTTCGAATGTGCTTTCGTCACTGAAGCAGACCTGTCAAAAATAGGAAAAATATATAAACTTCCATGTTTATTTGCTTTATTTAACTGAAAATGATAATAATGTATCAATTATTGATTAAATTGCTGTATCTTACCGATCTCCAGAAGTCCACATCTTTGTCTTGCCATTGTTTGGCCCACTTCAGGCGCTTTGCTTTCATTGCAGCTGTTAACTTGGGCTTCCTGGCGGGGCGACAGGCCTTAAAATCTAATTCTTTCAATTTTCTTCGAACAGTGCGCTCAGAAGCATTTACGCTAGCATCCTGGAGTTGTGATTTTATTACCTTTGTGGTAGCAAATCTGTTTTCTACACAAATTTTCTTCAAACATCTCTCTGACCGTGGAGTGAAAATTGGTTTTTCTACCGCATCTTTTCTTTCTTTTCGGGCTTAATTCCTTCCCTGACTCAATTTTCTTTTTTATGCGTCGTACACTAGCTTCAGAAACCTCCAATCTTCGTGATATTTCTCGGTTTGTAAATGTTTTCACAATCACAAGGGCCTTCACTTCAGCTTTTTTACGTGGTGAAAGATCGCCTTTTCTACCCATAATGAAAATAGTCCAATTACTTTTTTAAAACACTGCATACAAAATAAACTAATAACTGAGTAGTATAAAACTGTTAAACAAACAATCACAGTCCATAAAGCCACAGAAACACGTCCGTACCTGACTCGATTCCGATCGCGACTGATACAGGTTTGTAGTTGTTTACGTTCATGTATCACTTTGTCAACACAGTGTTGCCATATGTTAAAAATAAATACAAATATGTAGTCTACAACAATTCTTTTAAATAAAAATCAATAATATTGTAGTTTAAATATACCATTATTGCATAAAAACTCTTAAAAAACATAAAATTACTAAAAAAAATACAGTGCGTCTAATAATTTGGCCAGGGACTGTAGAGTGTCAACTGTATTTAATAAATGGTGTTTATTCTTTTGTATGGCTTTTTTGCATTATTAAAAGATTTTTGAGTTTTTTTTTCTTATTTAACTAGCTAACCATTGAGGCCCAGGGCGCCAAATCTTAAAATACGTCACTGAACATAAGGAATAAGCAGTGACGAGAACAGTAAATCAAGTCTACGCGAGCGAAGCCGTGGGCACGGTTAATTATATTAAAATACTTACATTGAAGTGATCTTCACAACAGAAAAAATTTGATGTTGTTTTAGGATTAATACGTCGTGCTGCTTGCTACCATTGATTTCGACACATGTGGCACATTTAAAAACATTTTTTCGGGAGTTGTTTTTGTAGTATTCGTACAAAATGGTACGAAACAGGCACGATTTTTAGATTAGACATTTTCAATAAATTTATCAATATACTGATGATAATAACAAGAATAATTGACTGAAAACTAAAACACTCGTATCAGCTTTCTGTGATGTTGAGGAGAAATAAACATTGTGACGTCACACGCGCTCGGGTTTTTTCGGAAACTGTCGGCAAGTTATCGGTACTAAGTTTAAAAATTTATTTTTAATTCGTTATGACTTTTTAATTATAACGAAAATAAAAATAGTTTTGTTATAAAACTTATATATGGTCTCTGATAATTTTTTTTTCAAAACCCCAATTATGATCATTTTTCCTATCCAAAATCCGACAGTTACCTGGGACTTGACGAAAATATGTAGAAAACGACGGAAATTACTTAGAAGATTGAGTTCGTATTAATTTTTATATAAGTAACAGTCAAAATGAGTCCATAAAAACAAAGGCGATAAATATGTACACGGCTTGACTACAAATCCTTCGTCGTTCGCATTTTACTGCTACATTTATTACTCCGACAAACAAGATTATTGACAGTATTCAATATAAACGTAAATATATTCAATCCCCTAGACCATATTACGGCAAAATCATCGTAAAACACCTATAAATGCCTCACCAAAGGCTCGATTTCTCCGCTGACTGTACCTGGCCGTTTCCGCCATAGGTCAATATCACAGGCCAGTGCCGCCTACATTACTAACGGAGTATTTGATTGGTCTGTGTAGGGATCGCGTGCAACAGTTTATGTTGATTATTGTCAAGTAACGTATGCAACAAAAGATAGTTGTGGAAAGTGCACACTTACTGCATATATATGTAAGTGCGGGGGGCGTTCGGGCATACCGGAATGACGAATTTATGTTTTTATTTAAGGCTCTCCAGTTCCGTCAGGGTTTGCTCTTTGCAAGTGCTGTGGATTTCGTTGATACTTTCACCACCAATGCCCGGTGTATCACAGAACAGTTGTCAGAAGCGACCTCTCTTGCCAACGAGAAGAGACTCTGGAGCCTCCACTTCGATGTTATGTGGTTAAAAATAACGGCTTAACCAACCACAAGGTTCATCTGTATCCTCTAACGACCACCAAGTGATACTAACTTTAAAACACTTTTCGCTTCTCTTGCAGACACCATCGATCATTTACAAATTAACTATTCAAATGCCGAAATTGCCATCGTGGGCGACTTTAATGCCCACAACATCAGCTGGCTTAAATATTCAAATACTACCGACGAGCAAGGTAGTGAAGCCGAATCATTTTCAATCAGTTGTGGCTTAACTAAGCTTATTGACGAACCAACACGGATCCCTGATCGAGACGGGGAGTTCGCCAGTCTTCTTGGTCTGTTTTTAACCACCAGTCCGGAGATTTACATGGTCAGCGTAAATCCGCCGTTAGGTTCTTCTGACCATAAACTACTTTCGAAATCGAGTATCCTACCAATCAGTGAGGGAGAGGCGCCTAAACCGCGCAAGATTTGGCACTACAATTCTGCTAAATGGGAAGATCTCATGGAGTATTTTCAAACTTCCCCTTGGTTAGATGTTTGTTTTCGATCCGACGACCCATTTGACTGCGCCAGGAAGGTTTCTGATATTATTTTGGCTGGTATGGAGGCTTACATCCCTTTTTCGAAGAAATGCCCTTCCAACGGCAAGCCTTGGTTTGACCAAAAATGCAAAGAAGCTGTTGCTTCTAAACATCTTGCCTACCGACAACGGATGGGACAGACAGACGGACACCGAAGTGATCCCATAAGTATTCAGTGCGGAACACTGAAGATCAATGTTTGTTGCCGATTATTAAGTTGAAAATGTTTGAGTAAGAACAAAATCTTCGTGGTAAAAATTAAATTAAGACAGAATGTGAACCTTTTTTGATAGTTGTTCAAATTCATAGTTATTTTACTTTATTGGTTTTAAAAACGGAATTGTGTTAAATTTTGTAACATTTTATTTTTAAGTGAAAGGTTTTAACCAATGAGAATGATTCTTGATTTCTTTTAGTTTCCATTATTTCCAATTTACTGTGAGATTGGTATAGAAAATCTAATTTAGGGGTATAATAAAAAATTGCAAATTTGTGTACATTACTGTTGAAAAGTTATGTCTTTTTTGAAATACGAGGTGGATTGATAAGTCTGGTAAATTTCTACGAAATGGGGAGTGTGTGTGTTCAAAGCTTCAAACAGATGCAACGCTGTTTGTTGGCAGCTATCGTAAGTGATCGGTGTTACACGTTTCGTAGAAATGTATATATAAAACCAACAATCGGACAGTGATAGGACATTTTTAATTAAAAAAGTGGACTGCGGTCCAGATAGAAACTGAACTGAGGGAAGTTCATGGAGGCTCTGCACTAGCACTCAAGGCCAACAATCCTAACACCATAAACCGTAACACCTTTGTTCGTGCCAGGAACGGATGCAAAGAAATTATCGACGAAACCAAGAAGGCATACAATCAACGAATTAGAAACAAACTTCTCGCTTGTCCCAACAATTCCAGGTCCTTTTGGTCAGTCGCTAAGGCAGTTAGTCAAAATTTCACCAAATCCACTATACCACCACTCACACGGCCAGATAATTCTATTGCAACGACACCTGTTGAGAAAGCGAACTTGGCTGAACTCTTTGCTTCACATTCTACTGTCGATTTCCAAGGAAAAACACCACCTACTATTCCCATAGTGCAGTCAAGGATGTCCGATATTGTCTTTAGATAGCGTATCATAAAACGTATTTTGGCCCGCTTAATTCCTTCCAGAGCGGTGCATGTTAGAAGTACACATTGCGTTAATACTCCACATCCGTATGAGGTTTAGCTTGTTACTTCTCGTACAACGCTTTTCAAGCAGTCTTTTATATGGAGAAAATCATCCCTTTGGAATAATGTGCCCAGGACTGTGTTTCCACACCGAGTACTATTTACAGCGATTCAAGAACAACATGAATCGCTTTCTCCCTCCGCACACGTGTCGCTCCTGTAGCGCTTTAGGGACTTCCCTGCAGCACATGTGCTAGACCCATAAGAAAAAAAAAAACACAATATTGGCTCCTACTCACTTTCTCCCCTTATATTAATCGTCTGCTGAAAGAGGTTAACAATCCAATCTATAACATCTTTAGCAGGAGTGTTATCCTGAGGATGATCACAGGAGCCCCTTGGTTCATGCGAAATAACCAGTTACTCAGAGACCTCGGTGTGCCAACCATAAAGGCAATCTCAAATGAAGTTTCTCGTCAAGGCGTCCCAGCATCACAATCCGTTCATCAGGGACGCCTTCCTAACCCTCCCCCATGCTCGCAACCCATTCTCGACACCCCCCAGACCCTTTCTCGGACGAATATGATGACCTTCCCAACCCATCATGACAGAAGAATGTAAAACTAGGTTAAGTTAGCATAGATTATTTTTTTTTATGGGTCTAGCACACCTGCTGCAGGGAAGTCCCTAAAGCGCTCCAGGAGCGGCGTGTGTGCGGAAAAAAGCGATTCACGTTGTTCTTGAATCGCTGTAAATTCTACTCGGTGGGAAATATGGCTCTGGGCAAATTATTCCAAAGGGAGGATGTTCTCCATATAAAAAACCGCTTGAAAAGCTTTGTACGCGGAGTAACAAGCTGAACCTCATACGGATGCGAAGCACCAGCGCGACGTGTATTTCTAACATGCACCGCTTTGGGAGGAATTAAGCGGGCTACATCCTTCGAACACTTTCCATGAAAATACTTGTAGAACAGATTCAAGTCGCCAACCGTTCCAGCCAATCAAGGCCGCCGGTCAGTTCCGGGTCTCCAATCACACGAACAGCTCTTCTCTAAACAGAATTCAACAAATGCAGTGTATGTTTGGGAACGGTGCCCCAATTAGCGCGACGTGTACTTCTAACATGCACCGCTCTGGGAGGAATTAAGCGGGCCACATCCTTCGAACACTTTCCATGAAAGTACTTGTAGAATAGGCTCAAGTCGCCAACCGTTCTTCGATGTTCCGGGTCTCCAATCAGACGAACAACTCTTCTCTGAATAGAATCCAACAAATGCAGTGTATGTTTGGGAGTGGAGCTCCAAACATGGGAGCAGTATTCCATAGTTAGTCGAATTTGAGCTTTGTAAAGAATTGACAGTTGTTGTGGAGTGTAAAGCTTTCTGGTTCGAAATAATATTCCCACCTTTTGAGAAGCTCTCCTTGCTATGCCTGCAACATGTTCTTGCCAGGAGATATTTGCTCCCAAATTAACGCCCAACAAATTGAATGACAATGCTCGGGGAATGGAGTGCCCCGACATAACTACGTCGCGTTCTGCAATGTTAACTTTTTAGAAAAAACTGCCGCCTGGGTTTTTGTAGCGTTAAATTCCACTTGGTTACTGTCACCCCAAGATAGAATTTCTTCCAGGTCTTTGTTAAGTTGAACGACCTCCTGTTGTCTGCAAAGCTGTAGATTGGATTCCCGATCTTTTGCAGTAGATCGTTAATGTAAATGAGAAAGAGAGTAGGAGACAGTATGGAGCCTTGGGGCACACCGGCGTTAACAGTGAAGATGTTAGAAAGAAATCCGTCGACCGCCACTCGTAAAGAACACTCTTTGAGGAAACATGACACAAATAAAACTTTTCAGACATGCCACAAGAGCGTAGCTTAGCCAACAGCCCATCGTGCCAAACACGGTCGAATGCCTTAGATATGTCAAGAGCAACCGCTCGAGATTCTCCAAAGTGTTCAATTGCGTTGTTGCAAACATGTGTTACATAAGTCAGAAGATCTCCTGTTGATCTATGTTTATGAAAGCAAGTTAAGTTAGGTTAGGTCATAATTATATTAAAAAAACATATTTTCTAGGTTAAGTTTAAATTAGGAACACTATTCTAAATACTTAGGTTAAGTTAGTAGTAAGTATATTTTCATATCATGTCAACCAACGTTCATTTAATAGAAGTAAGAGGCTAGACCTTTCTCGTAAGTCACACAATTTTTGTTCTTCAGAGACAGTAAACTCTAAATTGCTTATAATTTTTGGTTTTTATTCTTCAAGGAACTCGTCAAAATTGAGCAATCGTGCAACGAAGATCGATCGATTTTTACTTCCACGAAAATGGAACTATTTTGTTTGCGTTAGGTTTTTGAAGACTAGCTCCACTCATCTCCAAAGACACCTGCAACTCATCAGCAACCTTGATTCCTCGGAACACCAAAGAACCAGACCAAAGACGACTCGAGTCTGTTCTATAAGTATTTTCAAGAAAAATGGTCGATGTATGTAGCCCACTTAAATCCTCCCAGAGCGGCGCATGCTATTAATTCACGTCTCGCTAATACTTGGCATCTGTATGAGGTTTAGCTTGGCACTCCTCGTACCTTTTTCAAACAGCCTTTTATATGGAAAACATCTTCTCTTTGAAATGATTCGGTTAGGACTGTGTTTCCCACCGAGTACAATTTTCAGCGATTCAATACCAACGTAAATCGCTTTTTTGACACACACGTCGCACCTGGAATGCTTTAGGGATTTTCCTGTACCATGTGTGTTATGCCAATAAAAAAAAATAAATAAATAACCTGGCCAAATGCAAGTCGGATGTGCGCAATTAATGTTCCGTACATTGATTGCTTTTAGAATAAAAATTTTTTGTTACGGAGGTCTAAAATGATCATTGACTCCACAAAACGCTACCCAAATGAGTTTTCCCATTTTTCCGATCTTTACTAAAACCTAATGACCTTGAATTTTTTTTTAATGTTATATACCAGTTAAATTGTCGTGATAATTTCTGTTCAATCTACACCCTGTGGAAAATACTTCAGAATATTTTCAAAATTTTTTGATCAGTATCGAGACAAGGGTGGGAGACAACGATTTTACGCAATTTTTTAAAAATACGAAGAAATATTTTGATCGGGTGTTTTTTACAAGCCTTTTTTTTCACTTCCGATATTATCCCTCAAAACTAACCCCTTAAGTAAAAATTTAACTTTCGAAACTACACGGCTCTTATGAGGCCATAAATTCCTATATTTATAACAAATGTCAAATAGTTTCGGAGAAAATCGGGTGTGACAGACGGACAGACAGACACCGAAGTGACCTTAGAAGTGTTCCGTACGAAACACTAAATGACCGACGAAAATGGAAAAATATATTTTTTGTGATCAAACCTTAAAACCTGAACAGAAGCAAAAATTTCGGAGGATAATTTTCTCATGAATCCAATATTTTCCGTTAGTAAAGGAAATAAATAAAGTCATTTACCTGTTGTATCATAAGTACGTCTGCGCCAATTTCACCGTTTGTATTTCCAAAAATTATCGTTTAAGATTCAACTAATTATTAGATTGATATTACTCTAATCATCATATATATATATATATATATATATATATATATATATATATATATATATATATATATATATATATATATATATATATATATATGTATATGTATATATATATATATATATATATATATATATATATATATATACAAAGAAATGTTAAGTGTGTCTTCGTTTCAACCCACACATGTAAGTTTTTATATATATTTTGTGTGTATTTTTATTATTTTCACCTTCTACATTGTGTTATAAGTTTAAGAATTTTATATATTCATAATTAAAAAAAAAACAAAAAAAAAAAATTGTGCATCCTATTGAATATCCAAAACAGAAAATTTCAATTTTTAGATGAACTGAAGAAGCCTAAAAATCAGGCGAAACGTTTTCAATAAATTCTAACTAGAACGTGATGTAATTTCTCTATCCTTAAAACAAAAGAACCATAAAGCCCAAGAAATTGAAAATATATATATATATATATATATATATATATATATATATATATATATATATATACATATATATATATATATATATATATATATATATATATATATATATATATATATATATATACATATATATGTATATATATATATATATAATATATATATATATATATATATATATATATATATACATATATATATATATATTATATATATATATATATATATATATATATATATATATATATATATATATACAGTAGAACCCCGGTTATCCAAGGTAACATGGAGGGCCCCCTCCTCGGATAATCCGGATTTGTGTTTTATTCATTCAAACAATAAACACCAATACTTTAAACCGATGTCGATGTATTTACGTTTTTAACATATAAATAGGTACTTACATTATAAAACAGTGAAATAGGTATCTATACGCTTCTGTTTCATATTGCATCTTCTTTTTCTCACTGCAATGTTTCTCCATCTATTAAGAAAAAGCAACTCCGCTGGGGTTGCCTCTGGTTGTTGTTCGATATACCTTAAAGCTTTTTCCAAAGAAGCAAAATCTTCTTGATGAGAAATCTTAGTGGGAGACTGTTCATCCAATGCCACATCGTCATCGTCATCTGATTTTTCGGTTTCCTGAAAGGCATTCGTTATTTCTTCAATACTCATTTCTTCTTCTAAATCATCTGCTGTAATTCATTCAACAACATCTTCTCTTGTCACATTTTCGCAACCTTTTAATTTTTGCATTAATTCTTTTTTCTTTTTCTTCTATCTCGCTGTCAAAATTTGAACAGGACGTTTCTCCATGACTTCTCAATTTCAAAGCTAATTCATTTAATGGAGTATCATCTTCACTGTCATTATAGTCCTCAAAATCAATAACTTTTGACCAAGATTTTTGAATAGTGGTAGTACTCACAGAATCCCAAGCTTGACTTACCCAGTAAATAACATTTTTCCGTATAACCTTTCTCATCCCATTGATAATATCCTCCTTTTCTATATATTCTAACAGATGTTCAAGATATAAAGGCCTATAATTTTTTTTAATGTTTTCGAGGAAGCCTTGATCCATTGGCTGCATTATGCTGGTTACATTTGGAGGAAAAAAATCCTTCTTCGGGGTGAGAGGGGGCATTATCCATTAACAAAATTGCTTTAATAGGAAGACGATTTCTGTTCAAAAATTTAGTCACAGATGGTACGAACTCTTCTTCAAACCAGTTAGTAAATAAGGTCGCATCCATCCATGTGCTCTTCTGACTTTTGTAATAGACTGGTAGGGCCTCGGGTGAGATGTCTTTTAAAGTTCTTGGACGTGCAGACTTGCCAATCAGCATCAGTGGGATTTTGTGCTTGCCAGATGCATTGGAACATACCATTATGGTTAATCTTTCCTTACTTCGTTTGTGCCCAGGAGCTTATTTTTCCTGTCGAGATGCCAATGTTTTTGATGGAAGCATTTTATAATTCAGACCAGTTTCGTCACAGTTGTAAATTTGATCACATGTGTATCCCCAATCTTCGATTTGCTTTTTAAAGTTCTGCTTAAACTTCTCAATTGATCACAATCAGCAGAAAGTTTTTCACCACATACAGTCAGTTGTCGTACACCGTACCGTGTTTTCCAGCGGTCTAGCCATCCAGAACTGGCGGTAAATTGATCTATCTCTGAGAATTGCCTACTAATCATTATTGCTTTCTATTGTAAAATTGGACCTGACAGAGGCACACCTTTTGATCTCTGTTGGTTAAACCACATGAATAAAGCTTGGTTAACCTTTTCATAGTCGCCGGTTTTCATTAATTTTCTTCCTGAGGACGAGGAGGCTTGATTTATACACCACCCTTCTATTTTTGTGAGGTTTCTTTTCCAATCTCCAACTGTTACCTCACCTACTCTATAATCTCGTGCAACAACTTTAATTGTATCTCCTGCTTCAGTTCTTCCGATGGCTTTTAATTTTTCTTCAATAGGAACGACGAATCTTTTACGCTTGTTTTGCTCCATTATAATACGACAAACAAAAATTCAAACAAAGCAGTTCGTATTATTTACACTTAACTACCAGAACTCCAACCAAATAAATTATGTGAGTATACTCGTAGTTCTCCGTAGTAAACGCTATAACGCACTGTATTCACACAAATTTACATGCTGAAAGAGTCCAAAAACATAAATAGGGGAACCCCTCACACGGGCCAGGGGGATTCTCCGAAGGCCCCGACGATTTTAAATGGGAATATGTACATACATATTTTAGAAGCTCGGTTAATACGCAGCATAGACGCGCGTACCTCGGATAATCAGGTTCTTAGATTGGCTCGGTTAATCCGGAGCTCGGATAATCGCGACTCGGTTAATCGGGGTTCTACTGTATATATATATATATATATATATATATATATATATATATATATATATATATATATATATATATATATATATATATACAGTCCCTGGCCAAATTATTAGACGCACTGCAAGATTTCATGTAAAATATTAATTACCGAGTGATATTGTACCGTTTTATTATTTTAAATTGATTTGTTTTTTATTTTTATATTATCCAATCAATTACCTATTTATTTGACATAAATAAAACAGCATTAATTTAGAAAAGCATAAGTTTATTAAGTTTTAAAGAAAAGTGAAATTAATGTTAGTAAAAGTCAATATTTAGTTGAGCCACCTTTAGCCGCTATCAAAGCTTTAATTCTGCGCGGCATGCTATCAATGCAAGATTGTACTGTCTCCTGCATTTGAGGATGATGATTCCACACATGAATAATCTTTTTTAGGAGCTGGGTTTTGTTGGTAATCACATCTTTAGCCACTTCTCTTTTCATCAACTCCCACGCATTTTCAATGGGATTCATATCAGGGCCAATCCAACAGAGGGATATTTTTTTCTGCCAAAAAAGCTTTAACAGACCGAGCAGTGTGGCAGGGAGCTCCATCTTGCATGAAAGTGAATGGTTCCCCATTTGGAAACCATTCTCTGAGCTGCGGAATCAACCGATTTTGTAATACTTCTTTGTACTGATCTTGCCTCATTATTCCTTTGACGACGTACAGACGTCCAGTGCCCTTGCCGCTGATGACTGACCAAATCATCACTTTGGTGGGATGTTTAACCGTCGGGACGACACAATCGGGATGAAACTTTTCTCCATGACGACGACTCACATACTGAGCTTTATTCTGCAAAATTTCGAATGTGCTTTCGTCACTGAAGCAGACCTGTCAAAAATAGGAAAAATATATAAACTTCCATGTTTATTTGCTTTATTTAACTGAAAATGATAATAACGTATCAATTATTGATTAAATTGCTGTACCTTACCGATCTCCAGAAGTCCACATCTTTCTCTTGCCATTGTTCGGCCCACTTCAGGCGCTTTGCTTTCATTGCAGCTGTTAACTTGGGCTTCCTGGCGGGGCGATAGGCCTTAAAATCTAATTCTTTCAATTTTCTTCGAACAGTGCGCTCAGAAGCATTTACGCTAGCATCCTGGAGTTGTGATTTTATTACCTTTGTGGTAGCAAATCTGTTTTCTACACAAATTTTCTTCAAACATCTCTCTGACCGTGGAGTGAAAATTGGTTTTCTACCGCATCTTTTCTTTCTTTTCGGGCTTAATTCCTTCCCTGACTCAATTTTCTTTTTTATGCGTCGTACACTAGCTTCAGAAACCTCCAATCTTCGTGATATTTCCCGGTTTGTAAATGTTTTCGCAATCACAAGGGCCTTCACTTCAGCTTTTTTACGTGGTGAAAGATCGCCTTTTCTACCCATAATGAAAATAGTCCAATTACTTTTTTAAAACACTGCATACAAAATAAACTAATAACTGAGTAGTATAAAACTGTTAAACAACAATCACAGTCCATAAAGCCACAGAAACACGTCCGTACCTGACTCGATTCCGATCGCGACTGATACAGGTTTGTACTTATTTACGTTCATGTATCACTTTGTCAACACAGTGTTGCCATATGTTAAAAATAAATACAAATATGTAGTCTACAACAATTCTTTTAAATAAAAATCAATAATATTGTAGTTTAAATATACCATTATTGCATAAAAACTCTTAAGAAACATAAAATTACTAAAAAAAATACAGTGCGTCTAATAATTTGGCCAGGGACTGTATATATATATATATATATATATATATATATATATATATATATATATATATATATATATATATATATATATATATATATTACAATAGAGATTTTCACGGATGGTGGTATGTAATACATTAAAATTCCGGGTTTTAATCCGTCCCTCTAACAATGAATTTGAACGACGTTTCACCAAAATCTCATTTGGCATTTTCAAGTGTTCTTGCTGCTGCTGCACTACTCGATACTGAGATCTTGCTGGTGCTGCCACTCGAAGCTAACTGAGAAACCGAAATTCATTTCGGTTTTTCAGTTCGGGTTAGTTCAGATTAGCTCAATTTCCGCCAGTTTTCTCTTCCCACGAAAATTTTATTTTTTTGCGTGCGAAACGGTTTCAAATTTAGTTCACATACAATACTTGAAGTAGGAATGGAACCTATAGTTTTTGTGAACGTTGCTTTTTAAGGGGTGAAAGATATGGGAGTTCATGCATTTTTTTTATTTTCAATTTAAATATGAGATTTTTTTGGTTTTTTTGGTTGTGATTACGAACAAACTCTAAAAGTAATTATTTGCGGTCGAACAAATTAGAGATGAAAGAGGTGCTGGAGTGTGTTAGAGAGGTTGTTTTTACGTTATCTATGCTATTGAGAGATTTCGCTGCAGCGGGTGTGCTATGCCCATTAAAAAAGGAAAAAATATTATGTCTCCAAAATCGCCAGGCTCTAGTTATTACATATGTTATAATACAAAGTGACTCTTCCCCACCGATTGCCGGCACCATAAATTCAAAACAATAAAACGTAAAAATACCGATAAATTGGTTAAAAGGGAAGTCGCTCAGATTTGTGACAATTTATAAAGTGAGTCGAGATTGGCGGATGTTGCCGTTTAAAAAACGACAATTGAAGCAATAATGCCCGTTTGGCATCGCTGCATTATTGTATAAAGCATCATAGCCATCGTATATGTCGCTTAGAAAGAAACAAAATCGGTTTTATTAGTGTTTTCCAGTGGTGTACTTCATATTTTTCACGAGAATTGGAGTAGTACAAGTAAATACTAAGGCTCCGCATGTTTACGTGTAAACGCCATTCAACATTAAGAGTGGGCTCAAAAAAGGGCGACTGAAAACGATGAATTACGATTTGGTCGAACGTAAGTGTTGCCAGATTTCTAAAATTTAAATATTCAATGATTGACCGGCTTCCGCAATATTATTAGAACTCTATTCTACTATGTTGGGAATGTGGAATCTTTGGCACAATGACACTACTCAGTATAAATCACCACTACACCAAACACTTTATTTTTGCACTCGACGCGCGTTTCGCTAACCATGTTAGCTTCATCAGGAGCGATGATGAAGCTAACATGGTTTGGTGTAATGGTAATATATACTGACTAACTCTATTCTAATGAAGCAAAATTATCTGTACGTAAATGTAAAGTCCGTCCATACATATAGTAAAGTGACTAATCTTAATCCTTAAAGGGTAAAAATAGACATTGAAATAATATTTTATGGTTTTCTTTGGACACTTCAGAAACAGATAAATCATGGACCGTACTTAAAAATATATCTGTTTGTTTTACCTGCTTGTAAACAACAAAGGTGGATCTTAAATATGTAACGCATCATTTTATTCTGTATCAAATGAAGTGTTCGCTTGTGACAATTATAAAAGGGTGACCATAATATACTCGCATATTCTAATATACTTCTAACATAGGATATGTATAGCTGTTTTATGCAATTTGTACTTCTAAAATCTTTTGTGCTTCTGACAATTAAGCCGTACATTTTATTCGCTTTGCTTGCTGTATAACTTACATGATAGTTAAACGTCAATTTGGAATCAAAGATCACCCCTAAGCCCTTTATCTTAACCTCATACAAGAGTAGGACATTCTCAATACTATATGTAAACTTTATCGGCTTCAATTTTCTAGTATAAGAAACAACAGTACACTTACTTACACTAAAATAAATCTTATTGTCAACTGCCCATTTTGCAATGTTATACAAAACATAGAAAAAAATGTTGCATTTTTGTTCCATTTTTGAAGAAAATTGTAATTTCATATAAATAAAAAAAAACCGGTCAAGTGCAAGTTGAACTTGCACAATTAATGTTCCGTACGTTGATTGTTTTTAAAATAAAATTTTTTGTTAGGGTGGTATAAAATGATCAGTGACTTCACAAAACACACCCCAAATGAGTTTTCAACAAAGTTTGTTTCCAATCTTTACTGAAAACTGGTGACTTGGAAATTTTGTTTTTTTTTATATACCAAATAAATTATTATAGGTAATGCACTCGTGATAATTTTCGTTCAATCTATACCCCGTGGAGAATATTTCAGAATTTTTTCAAAATTTTTTGATCAGTACTTTTCGAGATAAGGTAGGGGACAGCGATTTTTTTAAAAGTAATACGAAGAAAAGTGTGCGCAAGTATTACATTATATATATATTTTTTACTCGTGTTTTCACAAGCTTTCATTTGACATCACACTCGATGACCTAGTAAAAAAATTTTTTTTTCACTTCCGATTTCACCCCTCAAAACGAACCCCTTAAATCAAAATTTATGTTACGGTGGTATAAAATGATCAGTGACTTCACAAAACACACCCCAAATGAGTTTTCAACAAAGTTTGTTTCCAATCTTTACTGAAATCTGATGACCTTGAAATTTTTTTTTTTTTATATACCATATAAATTATTAAAGGTAATGCACTCGTGATCATTTTCGTTCAATTTACACCCCCGTGGAAAATATTCCGGAATTTTTTCGAAATTTTTTGATAAGTACTTTTCAAGATAAGGCCCGGAACAGCGATTTTCCGCGAATTTTTAAAAATAATACAAAGAAAAGTGCGCGCAAGTATAATATTATATATATATATATATATATATATATATATATATATATATATATATATATATATATATATATATATATTACGCGTGTTTTCACAAGCTTTCATTTGACACCACACTCGATGACCTAGTAAAAATTTTTTTTCACTTCCGACTTCACCCCCCAAAACTAACCCCTTAAGTCAAAATTTAATTCTCAAAACTACATGGCTCTGATGAGGCCATCAATTCCTATATTATTACCAAATTTCACCTTTCTATGTCAAATAGTTTCGGAGAAAATCGGGTGTGACAGACAGACAGACACCGAAGTGATCTTATAAGTGTTCCGTACGGAACACTAAAAAGAGTAAAGCTGATAGCATTAAACCAGTATTTTTTCCGTAATCAGTGCCTCAAGTATACCCTATGGTTCAGGAAAAAATTTCAGTGTTGGCCAGTGTTATCTTTATTGATTTGCAATTTGTAGTTTTTCAGATATTTCCCTAGAGTATTATTTGTCTTGTAAGCTACGTTGATGTTTTTTTTTTATTTAAACAGGCGTAATAGTATAATAAATAAATTATATAAAATTGCAAGCTTTAAAAACACTCAATGTTGCTCAAATAAACTAAACTTGACAGTACTAAACGTAGAACTGACGAAGCTGCATCGACATCGAAATGAGTCATCAAAATCATAAATAAACCAGTGGAAATTGACTAAAAACAGTCCTTTATTATATATTTACAATGAATTTCCATCAAGTAGAAGCTACAACCATCTAAAAAAAGTCTAATTTTACAACAATGGTAATATAACGTCTCAATAGCCCCATTTAGTTGTTGTTTGTAAAAACTTAAAAGGTAGCCCTCGTATATATCCGATATAGTCTGCTTATAACGAACTCGCTTGTAGCGAATTTCCGGTTAAAACAAACTATTTTATAATGCACGAGAAAAGTTCCATAAGACCAATGCAAATTTTTATCGGTTATAACGAACTTCCGGATAAAGCGAACCAAATCTGAATGTTTTATGTCCGTTTATAACGAACTTGCCACTCCCTATTCTCGATGTCGCACGACTTGCTCTAGGGAATTCACCGAAACTCGCTGAGAACCCCTATTCTACTTGTTTTCGCTGCATCAGTAGTTCGAGCAGTATTGTTTTCAATTCGCTTGTTGTATTATGCTGTTCTAATGCATATTTGATCAAAGTAGCAAAGTGAATGTTTAAGTTTTTATTTTAAAATGAGTACACAAAAACGTAAAACGTTTACTTTAAAAGACAAACACGATATTATAAGAAAAATAGAAAATGGAGTTAAACAAAGTGATGTTTGCAAACAGTTTAATTTAACTTAATCTACAGTTTCTACCATATGGAAGAAGAGGCCAGAAATCTTATCAATCTATGATAAAAGAAACTTTAGTTGTAAAAAAGTAAGAAAATCTACACATGATCAAGTCGATAAAGGACTTCTTACATGGTTTAGTCAAAAACGACATGAACATGTTCCTATTACCGCCTATACTTTACAAAAGAAAGCTAGTGAATTGGGAAGGAAAATAGAAAACACCGAATTTAACTGTTCTAGAAGTTGGATTGAACGATTTAAAAAGCGACGTAATATTAGTGGGGGTAAGATAGTAGGAGAAATTGCAGGACAAAGAATTAAAATTCACAAACAGAAAAATATTACTTTTGATTGACACCCTGAAGTTGATCTACAGCAAATAAAATTGGTTTTTATGCCTCCAAACACAAGTGCAAAGCTCCAGCCTATGGATCAAGGTGTGATACATTCTTTAAGATGTCATTATAGAAAGATTTTACTTATGAAAATGTTAGAGACGATCGATAAAGGTAACATTTTTTCTGTAACTCTCTTGGACGCTATAAACTTTATCCATATGGCTTGGCAAAGAGTTAGTAGAGAAACCATTGCAAACTGTTTTAACCATTGTGGATTTTTAAGGAAGGAATGTAGGTATGACTCAGATGATGAGCTACCGTTGACTCAGTGAATTAAAAAAACATCAAGAAGATCCTGCTGATTGTCTAGAATTTTTTTACGATGCTGACATTCAACAAAGTACAGTGGAAATCGAGATTAACCCATTTATGCCCAACGGGTCAAAAACGACCCACTACTTTAATTTTACAACTACCTATACACGTGCATGTGTAAAGTGTTACCTATCGTTGCATTCAGTTGTTGAAAGAATAAACATCATTAGCACTATATTGCAGAACGTGCTAAGATTTCGTTTTTTTAGTATTCGTGAAAAAAATAAATGATAAATTATTGCAGCGTGACATGGAAAGAAAATCGTACTGGTAAGTAGCTTATTTGACTACTTATTGTGTTGTTTTTCAAATTAGTTATTGTACTGATTTCACATTATGCGAAGTAATATTTCTTTGGAGGTTAGGTTTTTTTATTTGTAAAATAAATGCATGAAAAGTTGCTTGGGTCGTTTTTGACCCGTTGGGCAGATATGTTCTATACATTTTCTTATTTTTAGGACGAAACCATTGACGACGGCTGAGTTGTTAGACGAAATAGAAAAACTAACCGATGATGATCCTATTCCAGACGCAATCTATATAACTCCCCCAGATGATAATGGGTTTGAAAGTAATGAAGACTCAGGGGATGAAGACTGTAATGATCCCAACAGATTAAACTCAAAGCAGCTTCAAGCGCCAGCGGAAACCAATACAGAAGAAGCCAGCAATTACGATGATGACAGTAACATAACAGAATCTGCTGGAAGGCAAAACAAGTCACGGAAGAATCGACAATGGGTAATAGGTGATTTGAATAGAGGTAAAACAAAACAGTCAAATATCGAACTTTTACCTGTGTTGACATTAGGCGATGAATGCGAACCTCTGGATTTTATAAAGCTCTTCCTGAATCCGGAAATATTGGAACTTCTTGTAAAACATACCGTCTTATATGCTGGCAGTAAAAATTGTAGATTAGAAATTGGCAATGACGACATGCTGGTTTTTATTGCTATTCTTTATGTGAGTGGATACGTTCCCGTTCCCAGACGTCGCATGTTTTGGGAAGGACGAGATGACGCCCGAAATGTTTTGGTTTATAACTCTATGAGAAGAAATCGGTTTGAAGAAATATTTAGATTTTTGCACGCAGCTGATAACAACAACTTAGCACAGAATGATAAAATGGCAAAGCTACGACCTTTGATTGAAAAAATGAACGAAAATTTCTTCAGATATACCCCTCTAACTTCTTGTGTGTCTATCGACGAATCCATGATTCCGTATTTTGGCCGAAACGGATGTAAACAGTTTATCAGAGGAAAGCCAATCCGTTTCAGTTACAAAGCATGGGTTTTAGCAACTCCGTCAGGCTATTGTGTCAATTTCGACGTATATCAAGGACGAAAATCTCAACAGACTGACGAAAAACTTGGACTAGGCGAATCTGTAGTAACGAATTTTGCGAAATTATTACAAACTAATTTTCCTTATTTTGAGTGTTCATTATTCTTCGACAATTTCTTTACAAGAACTACTCTTATCAGTAAGTTGGGAAAAATGGGTTTTGGTGCAACGGGTACAGTGCGAGAAAACCGTACCGATAAATGTCCACTTCAACAATCTTTCCAAATGAAAAAAAGGGAAAGGGGCGTATTTGATAATGCCATTGACAAAGAAAATAATATTGTTTGTGTCCGTTGGAAGGATAACAGTGTGGTCACAATTTTATCAAATGAATTTGGCGTAGAACCTATCCGCCAAGCTGCTAGATATTCTGCAAAAGAGAAAAAAAAAGTTGAAATCCCCCAGCCAAACGTGATACATTGTTACAACAAGTTCATGGATGGTGTTGACCAAATGGACAACAATGTGGCAAACTATCGAATAGGCTTTCGTGGAAAGAAATGGTATATTCCTATTTTGTTTTGGACGTTTGATGTATGTATGAATAATGCTTGGATACTGGCTCGAAAATTTGGAAAAAAAATTGACAATTTGGAATTTCGCAGATTAGTTGTATTATCAGTACTTCAAAAATATGGAAAACCCCCCTTAGCTACTGGCCCAAAGCTTACACTTGTTAGTCCGGCCGCTCGTAGACATGGCCAGCATCTGATTTTGAGTAGTCAGACACGACGAAGGTGTGCTCATTGTAAGAACAAAACCACTAAAGCTTGTGACCGGTGTGAAGTTGCTTTACATGACAAATGTTTTGTAGATTTTCATAAAAAAAAACTATTTGAATATTATAACCAAATTTGTTATTATTTAAAGGCTTATGATTTTATGGAGATAAAAATAACAACACCCTACAAGTATTTATGTTTTTCACTATACATTTGATTATAGTACCCTATTTGCCCAAGTGGGTCAAAAACGACCCACATCAAAAATCAAATCTCCTGATTCAAACTTATTATTTTACAGTTACTTAGTCTATTTATATGTCATTTAACTAAAATAAGTGAGATTTATAAAGATTTAAAGAAAAAATAATTCTGGGCATAAATGGGTTAAAAAGATGTTTAATCACTTTAATTTTGAAGAATATGTATGTGCTGATTATGAATTAATGATGAGAAATATTAACTGATGATCAAATTGTGACATCAGTGACTTCTGAAAATATTTTAAGCGATAATGACGACGAAGACGAGCTTGGAGAAGGAGATAATACTTATGTTCCATCCAGAAATGACTAAGTTCCTGAATATATATGGAATCGTTTTTGTGGCCTTGACAATTATATAAACATCATTTCTTTTTCAAGTAAAACTGTACAAACGAAAATTACTAATTTTATTGTATAAACTACGTATTTTAATGTTTTCGTTTATACTCGTATATGTACCAACATACATAATAATAATTTTTATGTGACTTGTTTTATTTTCCTTGGAACATTTTCTTTTAATTTAATAATTATTATTATTCATTTTTCTAAGCATTAGCGCCTAGTCTAAATAAAAAAGTAGGGAAAAATTATATTAGATTTTGTTTACTGCTTGTAACGAACTTCGGATATAGCGAACCATTTTTAGTGATTTTTTGGAGTTCATTATAAACGGACTTCACTGTAGTTATGATTGTGTACAGAAAGACAAAGAATATACAAAGAGAAGGCAGAACTAGATATAGGTAAATTGAACTGTAAGAGAATTAATGTTTATAACCGAGCAGTAGTAAAATTATAAGCTCCGAGAAAACAAAAAGAGAAAAATAATAAAAGCACGTCACTGGTGTAAATCAGGATCTATTGTCTCTGACTAATAAGTTTAATAACCGTGGCTTTAATAGGCACGTAATATGCGGGTAGCAGGAATACTTAAACTTAATTGGGATTTATTTTTTAAACGACTCAAAATGGAATAGAAAATTATGTTTTAAATTTTAACAATTTGACTTTACTCTAAATTGACTTGATTGATTGAGAGTTGTTAGTACTTTGAATTTTATACTTTATAATTTTTTTTTTGTGATTTTTTTTACGTTTTAACATTTCCCGCATAATAGAGAGATTTTGCCACGCTGATTTTGGTAGGCTACAGTCTTTATCTTTATTTGAAGCATGCGTCCACCGTTTGGAGCTTGCACAATAGTAAAGCGAGGAAATTAAATAAAACGACTCAGCTGTTATCGCTCAACATTCGGAGCTTGCGCAATATTAAAACAAAATAAGAGAAACCTAAAATTTAATTTTAGTTTTTAAAACTGATAACCGGCAACCCCCAAAAAGTCAAGGCGACCCCCTTGTGGGTCGCTACCCACCGATTGGGACCCAACGATTTAGAATATCGAGTTTTACTTCTTGGACTAAGTTATTCGCTAGTGTGAGAAAGGCAACTTCAGTATTTATCTTAAAACTGCTTATTTACAACAAAAGTATAGTATTTTTCAAGATCTAAGAAAGTAATTTAGCAAATTGATGCAATAAAAACATTAAACGACCGTTAGGATCTTCTCACGTACCTGGCCGCAAAAGGGTCATAATTGATATATATATATATATATATATATATATATATATATATATATATATATATATATATATATATATATATATATATACGAGGCTGGTTTGAAAAGTCCGTGCAAAGTCCGAGAGATGGCACCACCGGCGCGTATCGAGGTCATGTTTAGTTAGTAGCATCTCTTGTATGAACGCACACCAAGTTTCAGCCATATTGGACTATTTCTTTGTGTTTGGCATTCGTGTGAATAAAGGAAGTCGAGTGATTTTCAAGAAATGGACGAAAAAGAATTTCGTGTGATGATTAAACATTACTTTATGAAAGGCAAAACGCCTCAGGAGACCAAAGAGAAGCTTGATAAACATTATGGTGACTCTGCACCTTCGATTAGAATAGTTTATAAGTGGTTTCAAAATTTTCGGACTGGCCATATGGGCATAAGTGACGCTGAACGTTCTGGACGGCCTGTGGAGGTTACGACTCCAGAAATCATGGATCAAATCCATGATATGGTGATGGATGACAGAAGAGTTAAGGTGCGTGAGATTGCTAGTGCTGTGGGCATCTCGACTGAACGGGTACATAATATTTTGCATAAACATTTGGACATGAGAAAGCTATCCGCAAGATGGGTGCCGCGATTGCTCACGCTTGACCAAAAACGGAATCGTGTGAAGTGTTGCAAGGATGGTTTGCAGCTGTTCCAGAAGAATCCGGAGGACTTTAAGCGTCGTTTCGTCACTGTGGATGAAACATGGATACATTACTATACTCCTGAGGTCAAACAACAATCTAAACAATGGGTTACCAAGAGGGAATCTGCACCAAAAAAGGCGAAGACCGTTCCTTCGGCCGGAAAGGTTATGGCGACTGTCTTTTGGGATTCGCAAGGGATAATCCTCATTGACTATCTGGAAAAGGGTAAAACTATTATAGGTGAATATTATTCATCGTTATTGGACCGTTTGAAAACCGAGCTGCAAGAAAAACGCCCGCGATTGGCCCACAAGAAAGTCCTTTTCCATCACGACAACGCACCAGCACACACCTCAGCAGTTGTGGTCGCAAAATTAATGGAAATAGGATTCCAACTCGTTTCACATCCCCCCTATTCTCCAGACTTGGCTCCCTCGGACTACTATTTGTTCCTCAATTTGAAGAAATGGCTGGCGGGACAGAGATTTTATTTCAAACGAGGAGGTGATTGCAGACACTAATGGATATTTTGCAGACTTGGAGAAATCCTATTATTCGGAAGGGATCAACAAACTAGAACATCGTTGGACGAAGTGTATAAGCCTAAAAGGAGACTATGTCGAAAAATAAAAAAGGTTTACCCTAAACACATAAGTAGTTTTTATTTTTGCACGGACTTTTCAAACCAGCCTCGTATATTGAGATCCAAAACATAACGTATGTATCTGTCATGTGTTTCAGTGTTTATTGAAACTTTTGTTATCACGTTTGTTGAAAAAGAACAATATCTATAAATTATGAAATTTTGAAAAACTGACAAAAAATTTTTTCAATGGTTCACTCGCGAGTTACAACATTTAACGATCCAAAAGAAGGTAGCTCATAAACGTTTTAAGGAAACTGGTTCTACGGCTGATTAAGCCATTTTTTGCTGCCCTTCGGGCTTCGTGCAAAACTTTGTCCGCCACATGCTATTCAAATTATCCCACGTTGGTTGAGGACGGCATCTCATTCAATCCCAGATTGTTTTGGAAACATGTGAATAACGTGAAACAGTCTCAGGGTTATCCCAATACTATGTGCTACCGTGATAGAATAAGCAATTCTGGTGCAGAATGTGTGAATCTTTTTGCTGACTTTTTTGAGGAAGTTTATTGTGGCAGTCAGGCTACTATTCCTGGCTATTATAGTGACTTAGTTGAATGCACTAATTTAAATGTTAACTCAATATCAGTCAGTTTGTTTGAGGTCTATGAGGGGATAGATAATCTTAAAAATACATTCTCAATTGGCCCGGATGGAATACCTGCGGGAGTATTGAAGGCTTGCATATGCTCTATTGTAACTCCTCTAAAATTAATTTTTAATTTATCTCTGAGCTCAAGTACATTCCCTATGTACTGGAAAAACTCATTTATTACCCCTATTCATAAGTCCGGTGAAGAAGAATATCTAACTACAGGGGCGTGTGCATTCAATCCGCAATACCCAAATTGTTCGACAGTCTAGTTGCGGGATTTTTGTCATGGAGCTATAATAGCATGATAATTGACGAGCAGCATGGTTTTAGACCTGGTCGATCAACTGTCACAAACCTGCTTGCATATCATGATTGTCTGTTGAGCGCTCTTGGGAATCGCCAGCGTGTTGATAGTGTATATACTGACTTCTCGAAGGCGTTCGACTGAGTTAATCATACGCTCGTGTTAGGCAAGCTGCGGAAAATAGGACTAAGTAGTGAAGTCCTTGGGTGGATTGGCAGTTTTCTGGAGGCTCGTACACAGTATGTCCGTATTAATAATTGTATTTCTAAAGAAATAAAAGTTCTTTCAGGTGTGCCTCAGGGGTCTCACTGTGGTCCTTTACTGTTTCTACTTTTTGTTAATGACATCGGCAAGTTTATACAACATTCTAAATTCCTCAGGTTTGCAGATGATCTAAAAATGTTTAAAACGGTTAACATGTTTCAAGATTGTCACTCTCTTCAGGAGGATGTTCATGGCCTCTATAGATGGAGTACCCTGAATGAGTTGAAGTGTGTTAGCATTAGTTTTAGTAGAGCTAGACGGAACTTTACTTTTGAGTATAACATTAATGGCAGCAAGCTGAGGCATATTAGTGAAATTAATGATCTGGGAGTTCTTCTTGACCAGAAACTTACTCTCAATAGGCACATTTTGTCAATTGTTCAGAAAGGTTATAAAAATCTGGGGTTCATCACGAGATACTGTAGGGACTTTTCCTGCTCTACATTTAAACTGTTGTATTGTTCAATTGTGAGATCGGGGCTTGAGTATGCCGCTGTGGTATGGTCTCCTCATTACAATGTACAGTCCCTGGCCAAATTATTAGACGCACTGCAAGATTTCATGTAAAATATTAATTACCGAGTGATATTGTACCGTTTTATTATTTTAAATTAATTTGTTTTTTATTTTTATATTATCCAATCAATTACCTATTTATTTGACATAAATAAAACAACATTAATTTAGAAAAGCATAAGTTTATTAAGTTTTAAATAAAAGTTAAATTAATGTTAGTAAAAGTCAATCTTTAGTTGAGCCACCTTTAGCCGCTATCAAAGCTTTAATTCTGCGCGGCATGCTATCAATGCAAGATTGTACTGTCTCCTGCATTTGAGGATGATGATTCCACACATGAATAATCTTTTCTAGGAGCTGGGTTTTGTTGGTAATCACATCTTTAGCCACTTATCTTTTCATCAGCTCCCACACATTTTCAATGGGGTTCATACTCGGCCAATCCAACAGAGGGATATTTTTTTCTGCCAAAAAAGCTTTAACAGACCGAGCAGTGTGGCAGGGAGCTCCATCTTGCATGAAAGTGAATGGTTCCCCATTTGGAAACCATTCTCTGAGCTGCGGAATCAACCGATTTTGTAATACTTCTTTGTACTGATCTTGCCTCATTATTCCTTTGACGACGTACAGACGTCCAGTGCCCTTGCCGCTGATGACTGACCAAATCATCACTTTGGTGGGATGTTTAACCGTCGGGACGACACAATCAGGATGAAACTTTTCTCCATGACGACGACGCACATACTGAGCTTTATTCTGCAAAATTTCGAATGTGCTTTCGTCACTGAAGCAGACCTGTCAAAAATAGGAAAAATATATAAACTTCCATGTTTATTTGCTTTATTTAACTGAAAATGATAATAATGTATCAATTATTGATTAAATTGCTGTATCTTACCGATCTCCAGAAGTCCACATCTTTGTCTTGCCATTGTTTGGCCCACTTCAGGCGCTTTGCTTTCATTGCAGCTGTTAACTTG
Source organism: Pachyrhynchus sulphureomaculatus (assembly GCA_019049505.1). NCBI lineage: Eukaryota > Metazoa > Arthropoda > Insecta > Coleoptera > Curculionidae > Pachyrhynchus > Pachyrhynchus sulphureomaculatus. The sequence continues at coordinate 2,176,608 of CM032448.1, forward strand.
CGCTTCCTGGCGGGGCGACAGGCCTTAAAATCTAATTCTTTCAATTTTCTTCGAACAGTGCGCTCAGAAGCATTTACGCTAGCATCCTGGAGTTGTGATTTTATTACCTTTGTGGTAGCAAATCTGTTTTCTACACAAATTTTCTTCAAACATCTCTCTGACCGTGGAGTGAAAATTGGTTTTCTACCGCATCTTTTCTTTCTTTTCGGGCTTAATTCCTTCCCCGACTCAATTTTCTTTTTTATGCGTCGTACACTAGCTTCAGAAACCTCCAATCTTCGTATATTTCCCGGTTTGTAAATGTTTTCGCAATCACAAGGGCCTTCACTTCAGCTTTTTTACGTGGTGAAAGATCGCCTTTTCTACCCATAATGAAAATAGTCCAATTACTTTTTTAAAACACTGCATACAAAATAAACTAATAACTGAGTAGTATGAAACTGTTAAACAAACAATCACAGTCCATAAAGCCACAGAAACACGTCCGTACCTGACTCGATTCCGATCGCGACTGATACAGGTTTGTACTTATTTACGTTCATGTATCACTTTGTCAACACAGTGTTGCCATATGTTAAAAATAAATACAAATATGTAGTCTACAACAATTCTTTTAAATAAAAATCAATAATATTGTAGTTTAAATATACCATTATTGCATAAAAACTCTTAAGAAACATAAAATTACTAAAAAAAATACAGTGCGTCTAATAATTTGGCCAGGGACTGTATATATAGAAGCGATTGAGGCGGTGCGGCGCCGGTTTCTGCGGACTTGTGCTTTTAAATTGGCCATACCCCCAGATGGTTACCATATAGACCACCACAACCTTAGAGGCATTTTGGGTATTTCAACCCTGGAGACTAGAAGACTCCATTGTGACCTGCTTCTGGCTTTTAAGTTAATAAATGGGCTGGTTGATTGTCCCTATCTCTTGGACAAGTTAACATTTAATGTTTCTCGTCGCACTAGAGGCAGAGACCTGTTTGGTATTCTCTTTCATGCGACTAATTATGGCTATTATGTACCCATGTCCAGAATAATGAGGCACTTCAATCAGTTCGATCTCAGGATTCATGGCTCCATTGATAGTTTTGAATTGATTGTTAAAAAGTTGTGATATTTGCTTGCTGTGAAACTAGTTTTAATGATCTTGCGATGTTAGATTCTATGTATGTTTATGATTTTTATTACGTTTAGTTGTTTTAATTATGTTTATAATTGTGTAAATTGGCGCACCGCCGTTAATAAATAAATAAATAAATAAATTTAAAAAAAATAGAAAAAAATTCAGCCCACTCGGAGATTGGCGGGGATAAATGCAGAATTGATTGAAGTTTTTTTTAAGAAAAAAAAATAAAATAAAAAATGGCAAACTTCAAAAAATTGACGATTTTTCTCAAAAAAGGCAAAAATTTCATAGACTTTATTATCTAAAATTTTTTTGTATTTTTGTTAAAAAGTACATTTAATTACGAAAATTTTGAAATAAAAAAACGTCTCGATCGGCCAATTTTTGACAAAGTTATGGCAATTTCAAAAAAAAAGAGCCATTTTTTTGAAAAATTCATAACTTTTTTTGAGGTGGGTAAAAAAATTTGAAAAATTTCTGAGAACCGTTTTTCATAGGGTAGAAAAAGATAAAAAAAAACTTTCAGCCAAATCGAATGGGGTCGGGGTCAAAAGTGGTCGATTTGGCACGGAATGACCCATGTACATAAATATAAATAGTTTAGAACTTGTAAAAAAACTTATTATTGATTTGCAAGATAGTAGCGATAGCGAAATTGAACTAGATATTAATTAATAACTAAAATTGTAACAGATGTACGCGAGGACACTGTACACCGTTTTAATATATTTGTGTAATTACTATATTGTGTATTATTCAGTACATAAAACATTAAAATTCAACTGTCTTATGACAATAAAATTTTAAACCCAATAATTATACAATCAGGTATAGCAGGGGTCGGCAACCTTTTAACTAAGGGGTGCCACTTTTCATCCATATAACATTTTGCGTGCCGACATAGGTACTTACTACAACTAAAATTAACAAAAATTAACTTAAATTAACTTAAAATATTGCTTTTAGAAGGTTTAATTACAAAAAAATTTTAACATTTAACAAATAATTTTATTATACTAGTCCTAGGACCTAGTGTGAACCCTGTGCTTGAAGTTCTTTAGAGAGTTTTCTTATATCCGGTTCATGTCTGGTTATTTTCAGTGTCACACATGCTTCCGAGTTGTCTGTTGTCAGCGTGCTTCGGTACGGGTTTAAAATCACTCTCATATGGGAAAAAAAAGTTGTTCACAGATATAGGATGGTCCGAAAGCTGTAAGCATGGCAAACGCTACTTTCTTAAGACAAATAAATTTCTCTGGTAAACTCATCCAACAACTGCGTATCTCGTTTGAATGGTTCTGGCTGTCACCTTCTAATACCCTTCTTAATTCTACAAATTTCGTGTTCCATAACTCGGAGCTTTTAAATTCAATGTATTGAAGATCAAAATCATTAATGTCCATCCATGAGAAAAGAGATATGTCAAAGCAACTGCTGGAAAAATTCATTAAATCTGGTTTGATTAAAAAAGCGATCATAGGACCATGTTTATCAAAATCCTGACCCCTCCCGATAAACTCCTCTTTTAAATTAGTCATATATTTAAGAATTTCGTCTATTAGTGCACCATCGTCGACACTGGATATATAAGTTTTTAAATTTGGAAAATATTTATGTGTTTGTAGTAATATCGCTGATAAATAAATCTATTTTTAATTTGAATGATTTCCAGGATTCGTATAAATCCAGAACCGTTTTGCCTGAACCTTGTAACTTTAAATTGAGTTCACTGAGATGGTTTGTAATATCAGTAAGAAACATTAACATACAGATTCAGTTCTTATCTTCTAGTTCACGATAAGCATCCACTTGATTTTTTTCCAACAAGAACCATTTAATTTCGCCCAGACATTGCACAAATCTAGAGAGCACTTTACCACGGCTGAGCCAGCGCACATTATTGTGCAATGCTATATCTGAATATGCACTTCCTAATTCCTGCAGAAACGCCTTAAATTGTCTATGGATCAGTGAAGAACGACCGACAATGTAGTTAACTATTTTAACCACCCTATCCATCACGGATTTTAAACTTCCAGCGGAGATTTTAGATTCTCTTGGTGAATTATGCAGTGAAAACTCAAAACTGATCGACCCATGCGTTCAATAAGAAGGGAAACAAATCTTTTATGTCTCCCAATCATAGCAGAAGCGCCATCTGTCGTTACGCAAAAAATTTTATTTAAATCAATGTTCCGCTTTTCAAATTGTAGTTTCCTGCAATGGGAGCAGACAAATCAGCTCTTCATACACACTCCCATCATCGAAGTATCGCACAACGATTGCCAGACGGGCAATGTCATTAATATCGACACTTTCATCCAATGCTACACTAAATTCAAAACTCCGCTGTTTTTGGACATTTTGTGTCATTTCGGTAATTAGTCTCTCGGTGGTCCGCGCTGATGCCGGTATATCCCTAATCCTGGCCAATATGGTATCCTTATTGGACAAGTCGTCGAATAAAAATCTCGCCAGTACTCAAAAACGTTTGCTTCATAAATTCTCCGTCAGTGAACGACCTACACTTTTGTGCCAACGATTGTGGAATTTTGAAACTGCATTCAGTTACCTAATTCTTTCCTTGGAAAACTTTGCTAAAAAATGTTGACTGTTTCCCGTATTGTTTACTTGCTCTTTGTATTGCCTCCTTTTTATCGTCGTTATCTTTAAATGACGATTCATGTTTTATCTGGAAATGTCGTTGAACACTAGATGTCCGAAAAACTACGCTTTTTCCGACATAGGACACAAATGGACCGATCGTTTTGCTGTACAAAACCGTAATTTGCTGTCCATGAAGTTTGAAATGATCGAACGTCTACCTTCTGTTTCTTCGCGGCCATAACGCAACGTAATTTTACTTTTTAAACTTTTCGACAACTATTGACTGGAACGGATGTTACTTCTATACTAAATGATCCAAACGTGTAGCCGCTTGCTACATATAGAAAAATAATGTTTTCAGAAAATTCCAATAATTACGTTTATTAAATTTCTTAGAACAAAAATTATTATCTACAACGCGCCCATTGCAATCAAAGGGCCGCCTAGAATTTAAATCTAACAAAAACTAAAGTTCGGCAATATAAAAAGAGTTGCGGCGCGCGTCGGAACGATTGAAATCAAGTCAAACAAAAACCGCCTTATAGCGGCTCTTTTGATCTGAATTGAGGACGTTTATTTGTGTTTTTGCCTAGGCTTATATTTTGAGGCTTGCCGTCTTTAATACTTGCCGAAATTAAAGCCAAACCAATGCATTCAGTAAAATTATAAATTACAAAATATATATTTTGTAGTTTTTGGTAATAATACCCAGTGACCTATATAATATATCGTTTTTGTTTGTATCGTTAAAGTAATACTGTCTTCCAATATTTACTTAATTTCGAAACATGTCACAGATTACAGAATTAATGTGTAAACTTTGAATAGGTACCCGTGCCATTCAAAATTGCTTGGCGTGCCAGAGATGGCACGCGTGCCATAGGTTGCCGACCCCTGAGGTATAGTGTGGCCCTGCACGATGCCTTCTTATTAAACAGCCATAAATTAGTCACTTTCGAATCTTGTTCAATTTTGAATGGGTATAGGTAGCTATGTGACTTTCTTAGATCGTGAAAAATACTATACTAGATGAATTATTTTACCGATTTTTCATTTAGGAATCTTGTAATCAAAAATCGTTTACGAATATTAAAAAATAATAAACTTTCCGTTATTTCAGTACCGAAACGAGCCAGTTTATATTTTGTCCCGTCATGCATAAAACAAGGTATATTATACAAGTTTCGATGATTTTAATAAGCAAGGTGTGCCCTTTAATGACTATACACACACACATATATATGTATACACACACACACAAAATGGAGAGAAAGATTTCCTTTTGAAACAAGACAGCAATAATCACAATTCGAAATTAATGGCAGTAAAATTACAAAATTACACATGGGGACTAAAATACAAAGAAATTTCAAGCTGATATAAATAAATACAATAGGCCTATATTTTCGGAGAGTTTTTGCGTTAACATTATAATGTTCAATAATTATTATTGTGTTTTTATATGCACAAATCTACAGGATGGAATTTTTAAATGGAAACTACTGTACAGTTTAGGGTTTTTTAATGGCATATATGGCAAATGGGTGAACAATTAATGGAGTGATTTACGGAGGGAACATTGAAAACCTCAAACAGGCCATTAGAAAAAAAACTTTTTTCTATTGCACGCCTACTAAAGGTGCACAAAACACTCATAATTCAAGACGTTATCGAAAACTGTAGATCTGTTCAACTTTGTTCTGTATTCTATTATACGAAATGTGCAAAACATGGTACCAACGATTTCGAAACGGCAGTTTTGATCTTTCGGATCGTCGCGGTCCGGACTACGCTAAGCGACACACATATATATATATATATATATATATATATATATATATATATATATATATATATATATATATATATATATATATATATATATATATATACAGTCCCTGGCCAAATTATTAGACGCACTGTATTTTTTTTTAGTAATCTTATGTTTCTTAAGAGTTTTTATGCAATAAGGGTATATTTAAACTACAATATTATTGATTTTTATTTAAAAAAATTGTTGTAGACTACATATTTGTATTTATTTTTAACATATGGCCACACTGTGTTGACAAAGTGATACATGAACGTAAAGAAGTACAAACCTGTATCAGTCGCGATCGGAATCGAGTCAGGTACGGACATGTTTCTGTGGCTTTATGGACTGTGATTGTTTGTTTAACAGTTTTATACTACTCAGTTATTAGTTTATTTTGTATGCAGTGTTTTAAAAAAGTAATTGGACTATTTTCATTATGGGTAGAAAAGGCGATCTTTCACCACGTAAAAAAGCTGAAGTGAAGGCCCTCGTGATTGCGAAAACATTTACAAACCGAGAAATATCACGAAGATTGGAGGTTTCTGAAGTTAGTGTACGACGCATAAAAAAGAAAATTGAGTCAGGGAAGGAATTAAGCCCGAAAAGAAAGAAAAGATGCGGTAGAAAAAAACCAATTTTCACTCCACGGTCAGAGAGATGTTTGAAGAAAATTTGTGTAGAAAACAGATTTGCTACCACAAAGGTAATAAAATCACAACTCCGGGATGCTAGGGTAAATGCTTCTGAGCGCACTGTTCGAAGAAAATTGAAAGAATTAGATTTTAAGGCCTGTCGCCCAGCCAGGAAGCCCAAGTTAACAGCTGCAATGAAAGCAAAGCGCCTGAAGTGGGCCAAACAATGGCAAGACAAAGATGTGGACTTCTGGAGATCGGTAAGATACAGCAATTTAATCAATAATTGATACATTATTATCATTTTCAGTTAAATAAAGCAAATAAACATGGAAGTTTATATATTTTTCCTATTTTTGACAGGTCTGCTTCAGTGACGAAAGCACATTCGAAATTTTGCAGAATAAAGCTCAGTATGTGCGTCGTCGTCATGGAGAAAAGTTTCATCCTGATTGTGTCGCCCCGAGGGTTAAACATCCCACCAAAGTGATGATTTGGTCAGTCATCAGCGGCAAGGGCACTGGACGTCTGTACGTCGTCAAAGGAATAATGAGGCAAGATTAGTACATACAAAGAAGTATTACAAAATCGGTTGATTCCGCAGCTCAGAGAATGGTTTCCAAATGGGGAACCATTCCCTTTCATGCAAGATGGAGCTCCCTGCCACACTGCTCGGTCTGTTAAAGCTTTTTTGGCAGAAAAATATATCCCTCTGTTGGATTGGCCGGGTAATAGCCCCATTGAAAATGTGTGGGAGCTAATGAAAAGAGAAGTGGCTAAAGATGTGATTACCAACAAAACCCAGCTCCTAGAAAAGATTATTCATGTGTGAAATCATCATCCTCAAATACAGGAGACAGTACAATCTTGCATTGATAGCATGCCGCGCAGAATTAAAGCTTTGATAGCGGCTAAAGGTGGCTCAACTAAATATTGACTTTTACTAACATTAATTTCACTTTTCTTTAAAACTTAATAAACTTATGCTTTTCTAAATTAATGCTGTTTTATTTATGTCAAATAAATAGGTAATTGATTGGATAATATAAAAATAAAAAACAAATCAATTTAAAATAATAAAACGGTACAATATCACTCGGTAATTAATATTTTACATGAAATCTTGCAGTGCGTCTAATAATTTGGCCAGGGACTGTATATATGGTATATATATATATATATATATATATATATATATATATATATATATATATATATATATATATATATATATATGGTAATGATTGTTTCTTGACTTTAAGGTTATGTGAATTAAAACTTCAATTTACATATATGTTTACGTTTCGATCAACCTAGTGATCTTTTTCAAAACATTTAATTTCATTAATACAACCAGTACCAATATCCATATGTATCGGATACCCTAAAAAACCAAACCATGATTACCTATGCAATAACAATGTTATAATTTGGCTTACCTTAGGATGTAGACTTTGAAAGATTTTTATTTTCTTGTCAATAATCAAAACATGTCAAAAGTCATATACACAACACCCTTTTTACATTTTAAAACTCTACACACATTTAAAAATTATTAAAACGGTGTTACTTTATCATTATACTTTAAAGAACTGAAAAATATATTCGATTCAGATTGTTAATTTCTTTTTTGTCGTTTATGGAATTTTGGTTTTTGTGGATAAGGATGGATTCTAAGACTTCTCTTTTTTAATATGATTTCGGAACTTAAGGTTTTTGTGCTTTCGTGATTAAATTTGTGTTTTTTTTTTTTTTATGTTTATTTAATGAAGTTACGTTATTTTTATCGTACTTGTGGCCTTTTGTACGGTTTTCCAAATATTGACTAGTTTATCCAATGTATATTCCACTACAATCATTACATGGGATTTCGTAAACAATGTTACTTTTTTTGTTTTTTGTTGTTGGTGCTTTTAATTTTGAAAAGTTGTTACCCAGGAGGTTATAGGCATTATGAGCGATGTTGAAATTGTATCTTTTGAAAAGTTTTTCAATTTGATGCCTATAACCTCCTGGGTAACAACTTTTCAAAATTAAAAAAGCACCAACACCAAAAAACAAAAAAAGTAACATTGTTTACGAAATCCCATGTAATGATTGTAGTGGAATACACATTGGATATAAACCAGACAATATTTGGAAAACCGTATAAGAGGCCACAAGTACGATAAAAATAACGTAACTTCAATAAATAAACATGAAAAAAAAAAAAACACACATTTAATTACGAAAGCACAAAAATCTTAAGTTCCGAAAATCATTCTAAAAAAAGAGAAATCTTAGAATCCATCCTTATCCACAAAAACCAAAATTCCATAAACGACAAAAAAGAAATTAACAATCTGAATCGAATATATTTTTCAGTTCTTTAAAGTATAATAATAAAGTAACACCGTTTTTAGTGTTCCGTACGGAACACTTATAAGATTACTTCGGTGTCTGTCCGTCTGTCCGTCTGTCTGTCCGTCTGTCACACCCGATTTTCTCCGAAACTATTTGTCATAGAAAGTTGAAATTTGGTAGTAATATAGGAATTGATGGCCTCATCAGAACCATGTAGTTTTGAAAATTAAATTTTGACTTAGGGGTTAGTTTTGGGGGGTGAAGTCGGAAGTGAAAAAAAAATTTTTTTATTAGGTCATCGAGTGTGGTGTCAAATGAAAGCTTGTGAAAACACGAGTAAAAAATATATATAATGTAATACTTACGCACACTTTTTCTTCGTATAACTTTTAAAAAATCGTGAAAAATCGCGGTCCCCTATCTTATCTCGAAAAGTACTGGTCAAAAAATTTTGAAAAAAATCCTGGAATATTCTCTACGAGGTATAGATTGAACGAAAATTATCATTACCTTTAATAATTTATCTGGTATATAAAAAAAACCAAAATTTCAAGGTCACCAGTTTTCAGTAATGATTGGAAACAAACTTTGTTGAAAACTCATTTGCGGTGTTTTTTGTGAAGTCACTGATCATTTTATACCACCCTAACAAAATTTTTTATTTTAAAAAAACAATCAACGTACGGAACACTAATTGTGCAAGTTCAACTTGCACTTGACCGGTTTTTAATAATTTTTAAATGTGTGTAGAGTTTTAAAATGTAAAAAGTATGTTGTGTATATGACGCTTGTAATGTTTTGATTATTGATAAGAAAATAAAAATCTTTTAAGGTCTACATCCTAAGGTAAGCCAAATTATAACATTGTTATTGCATAGGTAATCATGGTTTGGTTTTTTAGGGTATCCGATACATATGGATTTTGGTACTGGTTGTATTACTGAAATTAAATGTTTCGAAAAAGATCACTAGGTTGATCGAAACGTAAACATACATGTAAATTGAAGTTTTAATTCACATAACCTTAAAGTCAAGAAAAAAATCATTACCATATAAATATAAAAAGAGGGTTAAACAAAAAAATTATTTAAATAAAATATATATATGTATATATATATATATATATATATATATATATATATATATATATATATATATATATATATATATATATATATATATAATGATCAGACTGAACACTGTGGTTCTATTACGTTATAATTTTCCGACAGTCCAAAAAGTCACTAATAAAGACAATAGCCCGATATATTACCATATGAAAACGCCATATTTACTCAAGTATGAAAACCATTTGGGTAATTGCGGATGAGGTGCGCCCATCATTTCTGATTTTTCCATAACATAGTTTTACAGGAAGAAAGAGAACCCAATAATAAAAACAAAGAAATACTGTTTATTATAGCTAACATACCTAAAGCCTGACTTCAAATGTTACACATTCCTTAGAAAGATGATCCCTAGCTAGTCCATTTTTAAATCGATACTAGTGGGTTCTGCATTTTGCTGACCTTACTTTTGTTGCTATATATATATATATATATATATATATATATATATATATATATATATATATATATATATATATATGATTATCGGGAATCGGTCTGGACTGTAAATAAAACTCTTTTCTTCTTTAAAAACTCAATATTGGTTTCGTCGGTCGTTTGGAATTCACGGCAGTGCATATGTACCGAGGCTATTTACTCTCAGTTTGTTGTAGTAAATCGAGATGTTGAATGTTGGTTTCCAGGACAAACTCGCATTTTCGTACGTGTTTTAATTGATTGTTCGTTTGTTTCATAATTGTTTGTTTTATATTTCAATATTTTAATGCTTTGACGAAAGAGAATAGTGTGTTAATATAGGTGTATTAATTTTGTAGTTACTCCTGAAGAAGTTATCAAACGATAACGAAATATTGAGTTTTAAAGAAGAAAAGAGTTTTATTTACAGTCCAGACGATTCCCGATAATCATATATGTATATATGATTATATATATATATATATATATATATATATATATATATATATATATATATATATATATATATATATATATATATATATATATATATATATATATATATATATATATATATATATATATATATATATATATATATATACAGGGTGCCCCCTACGTATGCAATATTGATTCCACAGTGTTTTTTAATTAGTGTATCAAAAAAATGTTTAACTAAAAGTTGTAGGGTGTTATACGGCGCACAGGCTGACGTTGACAATAAAATGTTTTGACCTTTAAGCTCGAAGAAATTACGCCATCTTGATTTTTTTTAAATGGAAAGCCCTGTATATTATTTTATTTGTGAGTCCTACTAAAAATTCTAGATATTATTTGTCTAACATATCATATGTTTAAATTGAACTGTTTTGAAATAATTGTCATTTGAAATTTGAAATAAAAAAAAGACCAAAAAAACTATTAATAAATACTCGAGGTTTATTTTTAAGGTAACAGTTGCTCAAAATGTCTACCGTTAATAGTGCGGCAATGGCCTAGTCTGTCATAAACAGCCTGAATAGAGTTTTGCAGAGAATCCGGGGTGATCTGTGCTACTTCATATTGAATTCTTTGTTGTAAATCTTCTACGGTTTCAGGTCGACTTCTGTAAACTTTGGTTTTCAAATGACCAGATAAAAAAAATCGTAGTGGCGTAAGGTTGGGACTCCTTGCAGGCCATTCTACAGCACCTCTTCTGCCTATGCATCGACTAGTAAAAATCGCATCCAAATATCTACTAATACTGATTTCATAGTGAGGAGGTGTTCCGTCCTGTTCATACCATAATTTCCTGTTAGGGGTATCCACATTATTTTCATCGGGAAAAAGACCTGCACAAATTGGAATAGCTGGCTTTTGGAGTAACTGTAAATACCGCTGTTCTATAAGATTTCCATCGATAAAAAAGGGACCAGTGATATGACATCCACAAATCCCTGCCCACACGTTTATCTTTTGCGGTCTTTGAGAATGACTGTCGATTATACAGTGGGAATTCTCAGTAGACTAGTACCCGCAGTTATGCCTGTTGATTCTTCCGTTAAGACAGAATGTAGCCTCGTCAGAAAAAAACAATATTATGAATTAGGTTAGGATCATTATTGATTCGTTCCATCATGACCTCGCAAAATTCCACACGTCTATCGTAATCAACTTCAGATAATTCTTGCAATGGAATAGGTTTGTATGGATGCAATTTTTCTTATATACAGTATAAAACTTAAGGCATCTTTACTTATGTTGTGATCTAGGCAAAGCTGACGAGTGGCTGTATGGGGATTTTTTGTAATTTCCAATAAAACATCTTATTATCGCTTGTTTTAACTTTTGGAGGTCCAGATTTAGAACGGTCCTTAACATGACCTGTTTATCTAAATCGTTACAATGTTTTGATAACTTACGGAGTGGGTAATAGGTTCCTCCTACGGTCTCCGTAACCAACCATTATTAACAAAGTAATTCTTTCAGTTTCTGTTAAATGTACCGTTATGACGTTACGCTCAAATTGCAGTTTCACAAAATACAGCAAAAAACGTTTTCGTCAATAAATCATTTTTTGACGCCTTAAATTGTTTCCTGCCAGTAAATGTTTGACACAAGCCAGCTTAAAAATATTTTTTTAAAATTTGATCTCCCTAATTTCAAATATCAATAATTCCAAAACACTTCCATTTAGACATGTAGTATGTTACTACTCAGTATATGTAGTATGTGAGACAAATAATATCTAGAATTTTTAGTCGGATTCAAAAATAAAATAATATTCGGGGCTTTCCATTTAAAAAAATTTAAGATGGCGTAATTTCTTCGATATGGCAGTTCAAAACATTTTATTGTCAACGTCAGCATGTGCACCCTATACCTTTTATTTACACATTTGTTTATTACACTGATTAATAAATGTTGCGGAATCATTATTCCATAGATATTGGGCACCCTGTATATATATATACAGTCCCTGGCCAAATTATTAGACGCACTGTATTTTTTTTAGTAATTTTATGTTTCTTAAGAGTTTTTATGCAATAATGGTATATTTAAACTACAATATTATTGATTTTTATTTAAAAGAATTGTTGTAAACTACATATTTGTATTTATTTTTAACATATGGCGACACTGTGTTGACAAAGTGATACATGAACGTAAACAAGTACAAACCTGTATCAGTCGCGATCGGAATCGAGTCAGGTACGGACGTGTTTCTGTGGCTTTATGGACTGTGATTGTGTGTTTTATACTACTCAGTTATTAGTTTATTTTGTATGCAGTGTTTTAAAAAAGTAATTGGACTATTTTCATTATGGGTAGAAAAGGCGATCTTTCACCACGTAAAAAAGCTGAAGTGAAGGCCCTTGTGTTTGCGAAAACATTTACAAACCGAGAAATATCACGAAGATTGGAGGTTTCTGAAGCTAGTGTACGACGCATAAAAAAGAAAATTGAGTCAGGGAAGGAATTAAGCCCGAAAAGAAAGAAAAGATGCGGTAGAAAACCAATTTTCACTCCACGGTCAGAGAGATGTTTGAAGAAAATTTGTGTAGAAAATAGATTTGCTACCACAAAGGTAATAAAATCACAACTCCAGGATGCTAGCGTAAATGCTTCTGAGCGCACTGTTCGAAGAAAATTGAAAGAATTAGATTTTAAGGCCTGCCGCCCCGCCTGGAAGCCCAAGTTAACAGCTGCAATGAAAGCAAAGCGCCTGAAGTGGGCCAAACAATGGCAAGACAAAGATGTGGACTTCTGAAGATCGGTAAGATACAGCAATTTAATCAATAATTGATATATTATTATCATTTTCAGTTAAATAAAGCAAATAAACATGGAAGTTTATATATTTTTCCTATTTTTGACAGGTCTGCTTCAGTGACGAAAGCACATTCGAAATTTTGCAGAATAAAGCTCAGTATGTGCGTCGTCGTCATGGAGAAAAGTTTCATCCTGATTGTGTCGTCCCGACGGTTAAACATCCCACCAAAGTGATGATTTGGTCAGTCATCAGCGGCAAGGGCACTGGGCGTCTGTACGTCGTCAAAGGAATAATGAGGCAAGATCAGTACAAAGAAGTATTACAAAATCGGTTGATTCCGCAGCTCAGAGAATGGTTTCCAAATGGGGAACCATTCACTTTCATGCAAGATGGAGCTCCCTGCCACACTGCTCGGTCTGTTAAAGCTTTTTTGGCAGAAAAAAATATCCCTCTATTGGATTGGCCGGGTAATAGCCCCATTGAAAATGTGTGGGAGCTGATGAAAAGAGAAGTGGCTAAAGATGTGATTACCAACAAAACCCAGCTCCTAGAAAAGATTATTCATGTGTGGAATCATCATCCTCAAATGCAGGAGACAGTACAATCTTGCATTGATAGCATGCCGCGCAGAATTAAAGCTTTGATAGCGGCTAAAGGTGGCTCAACTAAATATTGACTTTTACTAACATTAATTTCACTTTTCTTTAAAACTTAATAAACTTATGCTTTTCTAAATTAATGCTGTTTTATTTATGTCAAATAAATAGGTAATTGATTGGATAATATAAAAATAAAAAACAAATCAATTTAAAATAATAAAACGGTACAATATCACTCGGTAATTAATATTTTACATGAAATCTTGCAGTGCGTCTAATAATTTGGCCAGGGACTGTATATATATATATATATATATATATATATATATATATATATATATATATATATATATATATATATAAAATGCAACGTCTCTCTGTCTGTCTGTCCGTTAGTGCGCTTATCACTAGAGAAACACTTATCCGATTTACGTACTTTTTTTTTTAAAACATACATATGTTCTCTGGCCACGTTATAAGCTATATTTTATTACGATAGGTAGCATAAGGAATGAGCAGTGACGATAATAGTGAATGAAGTCGGAAAAAAGTTTGCCGCTAGCGCGTTCCCTTGCAATACACAGCCTAAACCATTAAATTTGGAACAATGTTATGTAGCAGAAAATATCTATAATCTATAATCTATAATAAGTATAAAATGCAATGTCTCTCTGTTTGTCTGTCTGTCCATTAGTGCGTTTATCACGCGAGAACCACTTATCCGATTTACGTGTCTTTTTTTTAAATTCATATATATATTCTTTGGCCAGGTTATATAGTAAAAATAATAATTTATATCTATAATATATGTAAAATGCAACGTCTTTCTGTCTGTCTGTCTGTCCGTTAGTGCGCTTCTCCCTCGAGATCCACTCCGATTTAAGTGATTTTTTAAATTCATACATATGTTCTCTGACCAGGTTATAGATATATATTTTATTACATCTATAATATATATAAAATGCAACGTCTCTCTATCTGTCTGTATGTCTCTCTGTCCGTCCGTCAGTGCGCTTATCACGGGAGAACCACTTATCCGATTTACGTGTTTTTTTTTTAAAACATACATATGTTCTCTGGCCAGGTTATAGGCTATATGTTATTACGTTAGATAACATAAGGAATAAGCAGTGATGATAATAGTGAATCAAGTTGGAAAAAAGTTTGCCGCTAGCGCGTTCTCTTGCAATACACTGCCTAAACCATTAAATATGGAACAATATCATGTACCAAAGAATATCTGTAATATATATAAAATGCAACGTCTCCCTGTCTGTCTGTCCGTTAGTATGCTTATCATTCGAGAACCACTCATCCGATTTACGTGATTTCTTTTTAATTCTTAATTTAATATATGTCAAAAAAAATCTATAATATATAAAAAACGTAACGTCTCTCTGTCTGATTGTCTATCCATTACTGCACTTAGCACTCAAGAACCACTTACCCAATTTACGTGTTTTTTTTTATAAAATACAAAGGGAATAAACAGAGACAAAATGCTAATAACTAGGAAAAAAGATGGAAGTTTAGCAGTAAGCTTGGCAGAAAGACTGAATAGATGGAGGGAATACTTTAAAGAAACATTAAATGGGGATGAAAATGAGTTGAATGAGAAATAGGAAGCAAAATTTACTGAAGGGCAGGAGGGGACAAACCAACCCTGCAAAGAAGAAATAAGAAAAATACTCAGAACCCAAAAAAAATAAGACCCCTGGTGGAAATTGTAAAACAGCAGAACTGATCAAAGCTGGAGGAGTAGATCTGGAAAATGAAATATGCCGGTTGGTGCAAGAAATATGGGAAACAGAAAAGATGCCAGTGAGCTGGAGAGAGTCGCTCATTTGTCCAATATACAAAAAAGGAGAAAACAAACTAATGCTAATTATAAACCAATAGCCTTCCTGGATGTCGCGTACAAGATAGTAGTGTTGACTGTCAAAAACAGACCAGCAGAGAAAGTCGAGTCTATTCTGGGTGAGTACCAGTGTGGATTCAGGAAAAATAGATCGGTTACAGACCAGATATTTTCGATTAAGCAAATCCAAGATAATAGCTTAGAACAACATTTGGCACTACACTTGGTCTTTGTGGATTTTAGAGAAGCATACGACTCTGTAAATAGAGAAGGTCTCTACAAGATAATGGAAGAACTAAAAATTCCAAGTAAATTGATTCGCATGGTGAGAATGACCCTGAATGACACAGAAAATAGAGTGTTGGTTGAGGGCAAAGTATCAGACAAGTTTAAGGTGAAGAGAGGATTAAGATAGGGGGATCCAGTGTCGACATGTCTATTTAATTTGGTACTAGAAAAGATAATCCGGGAGTCAGAAATAAAAACAAATGGAACGATATACCAACAAACCTGCCAATGCTTAGCCTATGCGGATGATCTTGCAGTGATTGCAAAAGCAAAAAAGAACCCCAAAAAAAACATAAGTAGGATAGAAGAAAGGGGAAGGATGAGAGGACTAAAGATAAATGAGGAAAAAACAAAATACATGGAAATTACAAAGAAGAAGGAAGGATAATAAAAACAAAAAAAGTTTAGATATAATAAACAACTTAGGGAAAAGATATACGATTGAAAAAGTAGACAAATTTAATTATCTGGGAGTAACAATAACAGAGAGTGGACAAAAAAGGACGGAGATACAAGAAAGAATAGCGAAAGGACAGAGATGTTTGGGGGCAATGAATCCAATATTGAAATCAAAGAATGTATCAAGAAAAGCAAAAGAAAGAATATATACGACAGTTGTCAAACCCACGGTGACATATAGATGCGAAACGTGGAAACTGAATGCAAGAGAAAAAGAGACGTTGGAGGTGTGGGAAAGGAAAACTTTGAGAAGAATCTACGGAGGAAGGAAAGAAGAGGGACTGTGGAGAAGAAGAACAAACTACGAATTAAAATGCCTATATACGAAACCCCTTATAAGCCAAATCATAAGAAGCTAGCGATTAAGATGATTGGGACACGTGGCAAGGATGAAGGAAGAAAGACAGGCAAAGCAAGCCCTAATAAGAGGAGTGGTTGGAAGAAGAGACAAGGTTCTCTTCGATCTACATGGTTTCAGGCAGTAAAGCAAGATCCGGAGTTGATGGGCATCCCGCACTGGGAAAAGCTAACAGGAGACAAAAAGAAGTGGAGACAAGTATGCAACCAAGCCATGGGCCTCTAAGGTCCCTTAAGCTATATAATAATATAAACATAACGAATAAGCAGTGACGATAAAGGTGAATCAAGTCCACGCGAGCGGAGCCGCGGGCACAGCTAATATATATATATATATATATATATATATATATATATATATATATATATATATATATATATATATATGTATATATATATATATATATATATATATATATATATATATATATATATATATATATATATATATATATATATGTATATTTGTTTTCAATTCTTGGGCTTTGGGTTCGTTTTATGAATATTTGGTATTTAAATGAAACTTAAATTGACGTTTCGCCCTTTGGTTTAGAGCATTTTCACTTTTTTCTTTATTTCTTGAATCTCACATATTTTATTTACTACTACAGTAGTAAATAAAATATGTGAGATTCAAGAAATAAAGAAAAAAAATGAAAATGCTCTAAACCAAAGGGCGAAACGTCAATTTAAGTTTCATTTAAATACCAAATATTCATAAAACGAATCCAAAGCCCAAGAATTGAAAACAAATATAAATTGATGGTTCAAGAAAATTTTTGAAGTATTGTATATATATGTATATATATATATATATATATATATATATATATATGTATATATATATATATATATATATATATATATATATATATATATATATAAATATATATATATATATATATATATATATATATATATATATATATATATATATATATATATATATATATATATATATATATATATATATATATATATATATATATATTATATATATATATATATATAATATATATATATATATATATATATATATATATATATATATATATATATATATATATATATATATATATATATATATATATATATATATATATATATATATATATATATATATATATATATATATATATATATATATATATATATACATATATATATATATATATATATATATATATATATATATATATATATATATATATATATATATATATATATATATATATATATATATATATATATATATATATATATATATATATATATATATACATATATATATATATATATATATATATATATATATATATATATATATATATATATATATATATATATATATATATATATATATATATATATATATATATATATATATATATATATATATATATATATATATATATATCATATATATATATATATATATATATATATATATATATATATATATATATATATATATATATATATATATATATATATATATATATATATATATATATATATATATATATATATATACGAGGCTGGTTTGAAAAGTCCGTGCAAAAATAAAAACTACTTATGTTTTAGGGGTAAACCTTTTTTATTTTTCGACGTAGTCTCCTTTTAGGCTTATACACTTCGTCCAACGATGTTCTAGTTTGTTGATCCCTTCCGAATAATAGGGTTTGTCCAAGTCTGCAAAATATCCATTAGTGTCTGCAATCACCTCCTCGTTTGAATAAAATCTTTGTCCCGCCAGCCATTTCTTCAAATTGGGGAACAAATAGTAGTCCGAGGGAGCCAAGTCTAGAGAATAAGGGGGATGTGAAACGAGTTGGAATCCTATTTCTATTAATTTTGCTACCACAACTGCTGAGGTGTGTGCTGGTGCGTTGTCGTGATGGAAAAGGACTTTCTTGTGGGCCAATCGCGGGCGTTTTTCTTGCAGCTCGGTTTTCAAACGGTCCAATAACGATGAATAATATTCACCTGTAATAGTTTTACCCTTTTCCAGATAGTCGATGAGGATTATCCCTTGCGAATCCCAAAAGACAGTCGCCATAACCTTTCCGGGCGAAGGAACGGTCTTCGCCTTTTTTGGTGCAGATTCCCCTTGGTAACCCATTGTTTAGATTGTTGTTTGGTCTCAGGAGTATAGTAATGTATCCATGTTTCATCCACAGTGACGAAACGACGCTTAAAGTCCTCCGGTTTCTTCTGGAACAGCTGCAAACCATCCTTGCAACACTTCACACGATTCCGTTTTTGGTCAAGCGTGAGCAATCGCGGCACCCATCTTGCGGATAGCGTTCTCATGTCCAAATGTTTATGCAAAATATTATGTACCCGTTCAGTCGAGATGCCCACAGCACTAGCAATCTCACGCACCTTAACTCTTCTGTCATCCATCACCATATCATGGATTCGATCAATGATTTCTGGAGTCGTAACCTCCACAGGCCATCTAGAACGTTCAGCGTCACTTGTGCCCATATGGTCAGTCCGAAAATTTTGAAATCACTTATAAACAGTTCTAATCGAAGGTGCAGAGTCACCATAATGTTTATCAAGCTTCTCTTTAGTCTCCTGAGACGTTTTGCCTTTCATAAAGTAATGTTTAATCACCACACGAAATTCTTTTTCGTCCATTTCTTGAAAATCACTCGACTTCCTTGATTCATACGAATGCCAAACACAAAGAAATAGACCAATATGGCTGAAACTTGGTGTGCGTTCATTCAAGAGATGCTACTAACTAAACATGACCTCGATACGTGCCGGTGGTGCTATCTCTCGGACTTTGCACGGACTTTTCAAACCAGCCTCGTATATATATATATATATATATATATATATATATATATATATATATATATATATATATATATATATATAACTTTAAATGTAACTATCGATATATTCAGAATCGGCGATGTATCGATAACTATATATCGATCACTGTCGATATATCAGTATCGATATATCGGTAGTAATCAATATATAGATGGTGATCGATAGATTGACAACTATTGGCAGTTATATTCATAATGCCGTTATATTGATAGTTTTTGGATTTAACTATTACCTGAACATATTAATTAATTGATATATTGAAAAATATTCGCATTCCTAAACAGCAACGTAGGAAGATATACCTATACAACATAGACTGAAACATGTTCAGTAAATGAACATTTGCCAACAGAAAATTTGTTAGAATATTTTTCCAATCAATCGGGGATCAACCGACTATCAATCAGCAGGGATGATAAACGAGTTACCAGATCGCGAATTCTGTACTATTCTGATGACTAGTGCCTCTTTGCTGATTTATATTTTGTATTTTGTTAAGAAGAAATGTAAAGAGATAAAGTTAATTAAAAAGACATTTTTAAAAATACAAATTTTAATAGTATAACAAAAAATGATCGCAATACCAGGTGTACTAGCATGAAATGCGGATCTCAGACCACGGATGGTGCACCAATGCAGTTTGTGCTATAAAGATTTGACACTGCGCTATTTTGGTGTGTCATCAACAAGTGTCAGACGCACACTAGTGATAAATTAGTGTCGTGTTGTTGTGTTCAATATATCGAAATTTATACCGAACAACGAGCATTCGCGGACAGCATTAATTTTTTGCTTTCATTTGAAGAAAACCGCTGTTGAATCATAGCTATTACTTCGAGAAGCTTATAGTGAACATGCTCCATCGCAAGATACGTGTGAACGATGGTTTCGGCGTTTCAAGAGTGGTGACTTCGATGTTGCAGACAAGGAACGTAGAAAACCGCCAAAATATACGAAGATGTGGAATTGCAAGCATTGTTGGACGAAGATGATTCGCAAACACAAAAACGACTCGCCGAGCAATTGGGCGCTAGTCAACAAACTGTTTCCAATCGACTACCAGAGATGGGAAAGATTCAGAAAACCGGCAGATGGGTACCACATGAGTTGAACGACAGGCTGATGGAAGAGCGCAAAAACACGTGTGACATTTTGCTCGCTCGGCACAAAAGGAAGTCGTTTTTACATTGTATAGTTACAGGGGATGAAAAGTGGATTTATTTTGAGAATCCCAAGCGCAAAATATCATGGGTAGACTCAGGCGTACCATCCACATCGACCGCAAGACCGAATCGCTTTGGCAGAAAGACGATGCTCTGTGTTTGGTGGGACCAGAGGGGCGTGGTCTATTATGAGCTGTTAAAACCTGGGGAAACGATTAATACTAAACGTTACCAACAAAAATTGACCCATTTGAATCCTTCGCTGCTTGAAAAAAGGCCAGAATACCGAAAGAGGCAACACAAAGTCATTTTTCTTCATGACAATGCTCCATCACATACGGCAAAACCAGTTCGCGACACGTTAGAAGCACTCAGCTGGGAAGTTCCACCCCATGCGGCTTACTCACCAGACTTGGCTCCTTCCGATTACCACTTGTTTGCATCGATGGGTCACACACTTGCTGAGCAGCGCTTCGATTCGTACGAAGATGTGAAAAAATGGCTCGCAGCAAAAGGGAAGATTTTTACTGGCGTGGTATTCATAAATTTCCCGAAAGATGGGAAAAATGTATAACAAGCGATGAAGCATACTTTGAATAAAGCACTTTTTATCATTCTTTCGAATTTAACATGCTTTTTTAGAAAAAAAAATCTGCATTTCATCCTTGTACACCTGGTAATTGTAATCTGCTGTTTTATAAATCTACATAGACCTATTGCACCTATTGCATTGCCTAGCTTCTTGATATCGCATCTCTCGTGTTGTTTTGCCTATCCTCTCTATTCAGGCTGTGTGGGGCCTCAGGTCTCAGACGCAGTCTTTGACCCTATTCCTCTAACTTTTTTCCTCAGCCCGACATGTAAAGCCCATAAAGGCCAACCACTATATCTGGATGAGAATATCGTCAAAGGGCACTTTGGCTCTTAATTTTTAATTTACAGACCTTTGTGGTTTGAAGTAAAAACGTTCAAAGAGTGCCGAAGAAACTGCGCTGGCTGTGCTGCCTCGGAACGACTTTTCTCTTGCCTTAACTTCGGACGTCTCTTCTCCTTTATCTTTGCATCGGTTTGACCTTATCACCTGGTTGGACGAAGTCTAGTTTTTAGTGTTCCGTACGGAACACTTATAAGATCACTTAGGTGTCTGTCTGTCTGTATGTCTGTCACACCCGATTTTCTCCGAAACTATTTGACATAGAAAGGTGAAATTTGGTAATAATATAGGAATTGATGGCCTCATCAGAGCCATGTAGTTTTGAGAATTAAATTTTGACTTAAGGGGTTAGTTTTGGGGGGTGAAGTCGGAAGTGAAAAAAAAATTTTTTTACTAGGTCATCGAGTGTGGTGTCAAATGAAAGCTTGTGAAAACACGAGTAAAATATATATATATATATATATATATATATATATATATATATATATATATATATACATATATAATATTATACTTACGCGCACTTTTCTTTGTATTATTTTTAAAAATTCGCGAAAAATCGGTGTCCTGGGCCTTTTCTCGAAAAGTGCTTACCAAAAAATTTCGAAAAAAAAAATTCTGGAATATTCTCCACGGGGTGTAGATTGAACGAAAATTAGCGCATTACCTTTAATAATTTATATGGTATATAAAAAAAACAAAAATTTCAAGGTCATCAGATTTCAGTAAAGATTGGAAACAAACTTTATTGAAAACTCATTTGGGGTGTGTTTTGTAAAGTCACTGTTCATTTTATACCACCGTAACATAAATTTTGACTTAAGGGTTCGTTTTGAGGGGTGAAAATCGGAAGTGAAAAAAAATTTTTTTTACTAGGTCATCGAGTGTGGTGTCAAATGAAAACTTGTGAAAAGACGAGTAAAAAATATATATATAATGTAATACTTGCGCACACTTTTCTTCGTATTACTTTTAAAAAAAATCGCTGTCCCCTACCTTATCTCGAAAAGTACTGATCAAAAAATTTTGAAAAAATTCTGGAATATTCTCCACGTGGTATAGATTGAACGAAAATTATCACGAGTGCATTACCTTTAATAATTTATTTGGTATATAAAAAACAAAATTCAAGGTCACCAGTTTTCAGTAAAGATTGGAAACAAACTTTGTTGAAACTTCATTTGGGGTGTGTTTTTGTGAAGTCACTGATCATTTTATACCACCCTAACAAAAATTTTTATTTTAGAAACGTACGGAACACTAATTGTGCAAGTTTTAACTTGAACTTGACCGGTTTTTTTTTTTTTTTTTTTTTTTATAGATCGAGCACACGTGCTGCAGGGAAGTCCCTAAAGCCCTCCAGGAGCGGCAAGTGTGCGGAAAAGGCTATTCACGTTGTTCTTGAATCGCTGTAAATTGTACTCGTTGGGAAACACAGCGCTGGGCAAATTATTCCAAAGGGACGATAGTCTCCATATAAAAGACTGCTTGAAAAGCGTTGTACGCGGAGTAACAAGCTGAACACCAGCGCGACGTATATTTCTAACATGCACCGCTT
The DNA here is from genome assembly GCA_019049505.1 of Pachyrhynchus sulphureomaculatus. NCBI lineage: Eukaryota > Metazoa > Arthropoda > Insecta > Coleoptera > Curculionidae > Pachyrhynchus > Pachyrhynchus sulphureomaculatus. Next base: position 2,200,002 of record CM032448.1, read on the forward strand.
TGGGAGGAATTAAGCGGGCTACATCCTTCGAACACTTTCCATGAAAATACTTGTAGAACAGACGCAAGTCGCCAACCGTTCTTCGATGTTCCAGCGAATCAAGGCCGCCGGTCAATTCCGGGTCTCCAATCAGACGAATTTGAGCTTTGTCAAGAATTAACAGTTGTTGTGGGATGTAAAGCTTTCTGGTTCGAAATAATATTCCCAACTTTTGAGAAGCTCTCCTTGCTATGCCTGCCACATGTTCATGCCAGGACATATTTGCTCCCAAACTAACGCCCAACAAATTGAGCGACGATGCCAGGGGAATGGAGTGCCCCGACATAACTATGTCGGTTTCGGCAACGTTAACTTTTTTAGAAAAAACTGCCGCCTGGGTTTTTGTAGCGTTAAATTCCACTTGATTACTGTCACCCCAAGATAGAATTTCTTCCAGGTCTTTGTTAAGTTGAACGACCTCCTGCTGTCTGTGGCTATTCGCCTCAGCAGCCGATGTCCGAGCGTTCAAGGTGAATGAAGAGACTAGCGTACTGTCATCTGCAAAACTGTAGATTGGATTCCCGGTCTTTTCCAGCAGATTGTTAATATAAATGAGAAAGAGAGTAGGAGACAGTATGGAGCCCTGGGGCACACCGGCGTTGATAGTGAAGGTGTTAGAAAGAAATCCGTCGACCGCTACTCGTAAAGAACGCGAAGTTAACCTTGTCTCCTAGTTAGATGAAATCTGGTTGACCTTGTCTCCTCATTAAAAATTCTCTGTTTGCCTCTCTTCCAGAGTTGAAAGAAAACTGCAGAGCAGCTGGTTAATTCGCAGGGGGGGGCCTATATCTGGGCGACTGGCTACATGGACATATCAGGAACATACGTAATAATTTTGCTCGTTCATATAATATAGCGTTTTATGTTATTCACAATCTTTATTTATCTCGAAAACATAATAGTGTACCAACGAGAAATCGCATGCAGGACAGAGAACTATTAATATTATTCATTGCCAATGCGGTATAAATTAAATTCGTATAGAGCAGTAGCCAACTGGTCTAAAAGGGAGTAATTAATGGAGAAGGAATAAAGGAGAATTTGCAAAAAATTTTGAAAGGAAGGGAAAAGTTGGTATTCTTTTTTTAGCTGTAAAGGAGAGACATTTACTGTGAATATCATTCTCGCCTTACATTGACCTATACCTGCTGCAAGATTTGTTAAATACAGTCGACACTGTTTATAGTGAAACTCTATATAGTGACAAACGCTTTATAGTGCAATTTTTTCAAGACCCAGAATATTTTAATGAAATTTTATGTAAAAAGCCCTGCATCTAGTGAATCTGTAAAATAGTAACACTCTATATAATAAAATTTTTTACCGGAATAATATGTATAAATTTTTATGCATTGAGATCTTGGCCATTTCGGGTTTCCCATTTTTATCTAACATTAGCACAAATTCCATTTTTATGACGCATTCTTTTGAAAAGGTTCTTAACGCGTTTATAACGCCTAATGGTTGGCAATAAATCAGGTAAATTTCTGTGAGAAACCCGGGGAATAACCGATTTTATAGAAACCCGGGGAAAAAAACCATTTTATAGTCGAGGCCCAGTAATTCGCAAATTCAGGTTCAGTTTCTTTTTGTTTAAGAATCAAGTAAGATGTCCAAGCGAGTGTGTTTAAGTTTAGCTGAGAAAATTAAAGTTTTGGAGGAAGTTGATAAAGGCTGCAAAAAAAAATTGATATTGCTGCAAGATTTGGTGTTTCTCCAAGTTGCGACTCTCTGATAATAAAAAGTCGCGACAGTATCATCAAGAAACCTAGTGTTCCAAGCAGTCGAAAACGAGTACGGGTGAGTACTTACGAGGATGTAAATGAAGCAGTTTTACGATGGTTTCAAGTGGCCCGTACGCATCAAAACGTACCAATATCGGGAAATTTAATAAAGCAAAAGGCTCTACAATTTGCTAAAGAATTTAACTGCGTTAATTTTCAAGCTAGTGAAGGGTGGTTGAGTGCCTGGAAGACTCGCAATTCAATAGTTTTCAAGACGGTGTCTGGCGAGAGTGCAAGCGTTAGTCAGGAGGATTGTGACATTTGGACTGAAACTGTTTTAAAAAGTGCATTGAAAAAGTACGAGCCAAAAAAACCTTTTCAATTGTAATGAAACCGGTTTGTTTTTTAAATGTTTGCCAAATAAAACTTTTGCTTTTAAATGTGATAAATGTTTTGGTGTTAAAACAAGTAAAGAAAGGGTGACACTTATGGTTGGAGCAAACATGGATGGCTCAGAAAAACTGAAATTACTGCTCATAGGTGAAAGCAAAAATCCCCGTTGTTTAAAAGGAGTTTAAATCTCTGGAGTTAGATTAGGCCAATAATAAAAAGGCATGGATGACTTCTGAGATTTTCGAAAGATGGATCAAAGAACTAAACACGAAAATGAAAAGCCAAAAGCGAAAGATTGTGATGTTTATAGACAATTGTCCTGCACATCCAGTTACTGTAAGTAAAAAATTAAGGAATATTGAATTGATCTTTTTTCCACCAAACATGACCTCCAAATTGCAACCTATGGACCAGGGTATTATAAAAAACATAAAACATCATTACCGAAACAGAATTATTCACAAAATTGTTAATGCGATTGATAACAATAACAACCTTCCAGTCCAAAAATTGATTACCCTTAAAGAGTGTATAACCGAAGTCGCTAAAGTATGGAGTGAAAATGTTTCTCAGAAAACTATCAAAAACTGCTTTTCTAAAGCAGGTTTTACTGAAAAAATTGACGAATGGGTATGGGTATTCTACAAAAAACTGCTACCGTCGACGCAGATTTTTTACTTGAAGATTTCTTAGAAATCGACAATGATCTTGGCACGACAGATCTCCCAACTGACCAAGACATAATTGACGATATAAAAAGTATAGAAGATCATGAAGAAGAAACTGAAACCGGGGAATGTCCTGCTAAATTTAGTGAAAATGAAATAAGAAATGCATTTGACATTGTGCGAATTACTCTCAGGGGCCAGGAAAGTGTACCTGATCAAATCTTTATGCATTTGAATAAATGCGAGAATTTTGTTGAGCAACAATTATTTTTCAAAAGTAATGTTCAAAAGAAAATAACTGGTTATTTTTCCTAGTATGTATGTACATATGTATTAACAGATTTTTGTATTATTCTTTTTATTTCGTATGTAGTACATACATACATAAAGTCCGTACGTTATATCTTTACACGTGCGTCATAGTTTTCAGGCAATATCCCAGACGACTATTATATTTTTTGTCTCTTTTTACCATACCTACGATTTATTGGTGAAAAGAGACAAATAATATAATAGTCGTCTGTTATATGGCCTGAAAACTATGACGCACGGGTAAAGATATAACGTACGGACTTGTATGTATTTAGCCCCTGTACATGCTATGTACTATTTAAACTTTCAAATGTTTAATAAAATCTTTTCTAATAATTCAATTTTGCAATTTTTGTTGTTGCTTGTACCTTATAAAATACAAGTAAATGATTACCAATATAAAATACATACATAGCAATATATACGGATTTTTTCTTTATATAGTGAAAAACTTTCTATAGTGAAATTTCGGTCAACGTTTTAGTCTTTCACTATATAGAGTGTCGACTGTATTTTTATTGTAGTCAAGGTGTAACATTTACAATCAAGATGGACGATACGAAAAACACGTTCATATGAAATGTTTAAAGTCTGTACAGTACATTCCAGTCGATTCTCTAAAATCATTTGATGTACAGGGTGAGTCAACGATAGAGTAAAGTTTATTATCTCATTTGTTTCGGGAATGACGAAAAAATGTTAAATACAATAGTTTTAGGGGATGTTAAGATGCACAGTTTAAAATTATTTTTGAGTATACAGGGTACTTCAAAAAAGTGTGACCGATATAACATATGAATTTTTTAAATGGAACACCCTATTTTCTAATTTATTTTCAAATTCTGCGTAAAATTTTATAACTTTTTTATTAATAATGTCATATACCTAACCCTAGTAGTTTTTCTAATATTTCAATTTTTTTAAAAAAATACTAGTTTTCAGTTTCGTAAAAAATTGCCAGTAGCGCCATTGTTTTCTGAAGGTGGAATACTCATAATTGGTATGAGCGTTCTATAGAGATGAAAAAAAAGATATATGTAAAGAAATTTGAGTTAGATGCTACAGAGTGTTCAAAATAAATTTATGCATTTCGACTATTTTAAATTGAAAAATGTCAAATTTTTAAATGGCACACCCTGTGTATTATTATTTTTTCTGATAGATTTTATAAAACACTCCAACTTTTATTAAGTATATCATATACCTATTTCTAATAGTTTTCGATTTATTTTGAATTTTTCAATTTTTACCCTTGTTTTTAATACACTTACGCTATTGTAAAAACATAAACAAATAGTTAATAATAATTTTAATATAGTTTTAACTTATTTAATGATTATTTATTATGGCGTAATAAATGTTCAAAAATATGCCCGTCTACTTGAATACACATGTTTACTCGTTTTACTATATTTTCCTTCACTTTCCTTAGCATAAAGGGGTTATTGTCCTGCACGCATCCCGTATCCTATTTTCCATATCCACTTGTGTTGTAGGGGATTCACATAAACACAATCTTTAATGTAGCCCCACAAAAAGAAGTCTAAAGGTGTTAAGTCATATGATCGAGTAGGCCACTGAATAAATCCATCCCTACCGATCCCTTTTTGTAGGTAACGATCGTTTAAAAATTCCCGAACTTCCCGGTGGTAATGACCAGGAACTCCGTCTTGTTGAATACACATTTGTTCCCTTTCAAAGTTATCAACTTCTTCGAGAACCTGAGGTAATTCGTTTTGCAAAAAGTTTAGATATCTAGGCCCGTTAAGCGATTCGCGGAAAAAATATGGACCAATAATTCGAAAATTTTATATTCCACACCATACATTAAGCGATCAATGGTTTTGGTTTTGAACTTCCCGGACCCAAAATGAATTACCTGTTGAATAATAATGCGTGTTATGGCTGTTAACTGCTCCATTACTGCGAAAAGTAGCTTCATCGGAAAACATTATTTTGGATAAAAAATTTGGATCGGCCTCTATTGCTCCATTCATGGTGGTACAAAAGTTTACTCGTCGTTCAAAATCACGGTCTTGAAGTTCTTGGTGTAGTTCCATATGAAAGGGATGATACTTGTATTTTCTCATGCTGTGATTAGCCGTAGATTCGGATATGTCAGATAAGTCAGCTAGTTCACGGTTGCTGACCTGGGGATTATCTTCAACATGAAGTAAAACCTCCATTTCTTTTTCTTCATTGGTAGCATTCTGGTTTACTACTTTCGGTTTCGTATACTCAACGCTACCACTACCATCAAACTGTTCCATTAAGCACTGAAAAGATTTTCTAGATAGTATACGTCTATTAGGGTATTTCGCTCCGTAAAGCCTTACTGCTAAAAAGATATTTTTTTCCCGCCTCGCCCAGTATATAAACCATATCAATTAATGTAATGAAAGACCGATTTATATCAAATTTCCACTTTATTTAGTTTCACTGGTAACTGTATGACGCGTTTCGCTATACTATAGCTTCGTTTGATACAAAATGATATTTGAATATTAGTGTTGTTACATTTATACAAATACCCTAAGGTAGATAGGTAATAAAATTAATACTATATGCTAATGAATCTTACTGGGAAATCCATTCCACATTCCACAATCGCCGCGTATCAATTAATTCATTTTTAGGAAAATCCATAGCTATTACCTTTATACGTCACTTACTACAACAAATTAAACTATTTTTACTTGCTTAATAGACATGTCAAAATATGACAATGCCTACGTTTTTGTTTTGTTTTGGCAACTATGATGTTATAGCGTAAATGTATTAAAAACAAGAGCAAAAATTGAAAAATTCAAAATAAATCGAAAACTATTAGAAATAGGTATATTTCTAATAGCCCTAAACCCTCCAACTTAATAAAAGTTGGAGGGTTTTGTAAAAATCTATCAGGAAAAATAATAATATACAGGGTGTGCTATATAAAAAAATTTGAGAATTTTCAATTTAAAATAGTCGAAATACATAAATTTATTTTGAACACCCTGTAACATCTAACTCAATTTTTTTTACATATATCTTTTTTTTCATCTCTATAGAACACTCGTACCAATTATGAGTATTCCACCTTCAGAAACAATGGCGCTACTGGCAATTTTTTACAAAATTGAAAACTAGTATTTTTTTAAAAAATTAAAATATTAGAAAAACTAGTAGGTTTAAATATACAACATTGTCAATAAAAAAAGTTATTAAATTTTACGCAGAATTTAAAAATAAATTAGAAAATAAGATGTTCTATTGAAAAAAACATATGTTATATCAGCCACACTTTTTTCAAGTACCCTGTGTACTCAAAAATAATTTTAAACTTTTTTTTTTTTTTTTTTTTTTTATGGGTCTAGTACACGTGCTACAGGGAAGTCCCTAAAGCGCTACAGGAGCGACACGTGTGCGGAGAAAGCGATTCACGTTGTTCTTGAATCGCTGTAGATTGTACTCGGTGGGAAACACAGTCCTGGGTAAACCATTCCAAAGGTATGATGTTCTCCATATAAAAGACTGCTTGAAAAGCGTTGTACGAGGAGTAACAAGCTGAACCTCATACGGATGTGAAACATTAGCGCGACGTGTACTTCTAATATGCACCGCTCTGGGAGGAATTAAACGGGCCACATCTTTCGAACACTTTCCATGAAAGTACTTGTAGAATAGGCTCAAGTCGCCAACCGTTCTTCGATGTTCCAGCGAATCAAGGCCGTCGGTCAGTTCCGGGTGTCCAATCAGACGAACAGCTCTTCTCTGGATAGAATTCAACAAATGCAGTGTATGTTTGGGAGCGGAGCTCCAAACATGGGAGCAGTAGTCCATAGTTGGTCGAATTTGAGCTTTGTAAAGAATTAACAGTTGTTGTGGAGTGTAAAGCTTTCTGGTTCGAAACAATATTCCCAACTTTTGAGAAGCTCTTCTTGCTATGCCTGCAACATGTTCATGCCAGGACATATTTGCTCCCAAATTAACGCCTAACAGATTGAGTGACAATGTTAGAGGGATGGAGTGCCCCGACATAACTATGTCGGGTTCTGAAACGTTAACTTTTTTAGAAAAAACTGCCGCCTGGGTTTTTGTAACGTTAAATTCCACTTGGTTACTGTCACCCCAAGATAGAATTTCTTCCAGGTCTTTGTTAAGACGAATGACTTCCTGCTGTCCGCGGATATTCGTCTGAGTAATCGATGTCCGAGCGTTCAAAGTGAATGAAGAGATAAGTGTACTGTCATCTGCAAAGCTGTAGATTGGATTCTCGGTCTTTTCCAGCAGATCGTTAATATAAATGAGGAAGAGAGTAGGAGACAGTATGGAACCTTGGGGCACACCGGCGTTGATAGTGAAGGTGTTAGAAAGAAATCCGTCAACTGCCACTCGTAAAGAACGCTCTCTGAGGAAACATGAGAGCCACAAACAGAACTTTTCAGACATACCATAAGAACGTAGCTTAGCCAACAGCCCATCGTGCCAAACACGGTCAAATGCTTTGGATATGTCAAGAGCAACCGCTCGAGATTCTCCAAAGTGTTCAATTGCGTTGTTCCAAACATGTGTTACGTAAGTCAGAAGATCTCCTGCTGATCTATTTTTACGAAAGCCATATTGCTGATCACTAATAATGTTGGATCCTTCAAGATATTTTAGAAGATGCTGATTGATAGCCTTTTCCATGACTTTCGATATTATTGAGAGTAGTGCGATTGGTCGGTAGTTATTTGGCAAGGTCTTCTTGCCTTTTTTAGGTATCGGCTGAACTGTGGCACATTTCCAGCAGGAAGGAAATATTCCCTTTCTGTAGGATAGGTTGAAAAGTCTATAGAAAACTGGTGTTAGTTCCCTCGCACAGTTCTTGAGAACTATGGCAGGTATTCCGTCAGCGCCTGAACCTTTTTGGTGTCTAGCTTCATCAAAATACGTTTTATGATACGCTGTCTGAAGACAATATCGGGCATCCTTGACTGCACTATGGGAATAGTAGGTGGTGTTTTTCCTTGGAAATCGACAGTAGAATGTGAAGCAAAGAGTTCAGCCAACAAGTTCGCTTTCTCAACAGGTGTCGTTGCAATAGAATTATCTGGCCGTGTGAGTGGTGGTATGGTGGATTTGGTGAAATTCTGACCAACTACCTTAGCGACTGACCAAAAGGACCTGGAATTGCCGGGACAAGCGAGAAGTTTGTTTCTAATCCGTTGATTGTGTACCTCCTTGGTTTCGTCGATAATTTCTTTGCATCTGTTCCTGACACGAACAAAGATGTTTACGATTTATGGTGTTAGGATCTTCACGCCACTGTCGGTATGCAAGATGTTTAGAAGCAACAGCTTCTTTGCATTTTAGGTCAAACCAAGGCTTGCCGTTGGAAGGGCATTTCTTCGAAAAAGGGATGTAAGCATCCATACCGGCCAAAATAACATCGGAAACCTCCCTGGCGCAGTCAGATGGGTCGTCGGATCGAAAACAAACGTCCAACCAAGGGAAAGTTCGAAAATATTCCTTGAGATCTTCCCATTTAGCAGATTTGTAGTGCCAAATCTTGCGCAGTTTGGGCGCCTCTCTGTCACTGATGCACCTTAACATTCCCTAAAACTATTGTATTTAAGATTTTTTCGTCATTCCCGAAACAAATGAGATAATGAACTTTACTCTGTCGTTGACTCACCCTGTACAGCTCCAACATTCTTTCGAGAAGACTCAAGAAAAGGGTCTGCCAGCACGGTGTTCATCACTGATATCGGTTCTTCCTCTCTTGAAGTCTACAACCCAGTTTTTAATAGTAACGTTGGAAAGACATTATTTTTTCAGTTTTTTTTTTATGGATCTAGCACACGTGCTACAGGGAAGTCCCTAAAGCGCTACAGGAGCGACACGTGTGCGGAGAAAGCGATTCACGTTGTTCTTGAATCGCTGTAGATTGTACTCGGTGGGAAACACAGTCCTGGGCAAATTATTCCAAAGGGATGATGTTCTCCCTATAAAAGACTGCTTGAAAAGCGTTGTACGAGGAGTAACAAGCTGAACCTCATACGGATGTGAAGAATTAGCGCGACGTGCACTTCTAACATGCACCGCTCTGGGAGGAATTAAGCGGGCCACATCCTTCGAACACTTTCCATGGAAATACTTGTAGAATAGGCTCAAGTCGCCAACCGTTCTTCGATGTTCCAGCGAATCAAGGCCGTCGGTCAGTTCCGGGTGTCCAATCAGACGAACAGCTCTCCTCTGAATAGAATCCAACAAATGTAGTGTATGTTTGGGGGCGAAGCTCCAAACATGGGAGCAGTATTCCATAGTTGGTCGAATTTGAGCTTTGTAAAGAATTAACAGTTGTTGTGGAGTGTAAAGCTTTCTGGTTCGAAATAATATTCCCAACTTTTGAGAAGCTCTCCTTGCTATGCCTGCAACATGTTCATGCCAGGACATATTTGCTCCCAAATTAACGCCCAACAAATTGAGTGACGATGTTAGAGGAATGGAGTGCCCCGACATAACTATGTCGGGTTCAGCAACGTTAACTTTTTGAGAAAAAACTGCCGCCTGGGTTTTTTGTAGCGTTAAATTCCATTTGGTTACTGTCACCCCAAGATAGAATTTCTTCCCGGTCTTTGTTAAGTTGAATCACTTCCTGCTGTCTGCGGATATACGTCTGAGTAGCCGATGTCCGAGCGTTCAAAGGGAATGAAGAGATAAGTGTACTGTCATCTGTAAAGCTGTAGATTGGATTTTCGGTCTTTTCCAGCAGATCGTTAATGTAAATGAGAAAGAGAGTAGGAGACATATGGAGCCTTGGGGTACACCGGCGTTGATAGTGAAGGTGTTAGAAAGAAATCCGTCGACTGCCACTCGTAAAGAACGCTCTCTGAGAAAACATGAAAGACACAAACAGAACTTTTTTTTTCCGACATACCATAAGAACGTAGCTTAGCCAACAGCCCATCGTGCCAAACACGGTCGAATGCCTTGGATATGTCAAGAGCAACCGCTCGAGATTCTCCAAAGTGTTCCATTGCATTGTTCTAAACATGTGTTACATAAGTCAGAAGATCTCCTGTTGATCTATTTTTACGAAAGCCATATTGGTGATCGCTAATAATGTTGAATCCTTCAAGATATTTTAGAAGATGCTGATTGATAGCCTTTTCCATGACTTTCGATATTATTGAAAGCAGTGCGATTGGTCGGTAGTTATTTGGCAAGGTCTTCTTGCTTTTTTTAGGTATCGGCTGAACTGTAGCACATTTCCAGCAGGAAGGAAATATTCCCTTTCTGTAGGATAGGTTGAAAAGTCTACAGAAAACTGATGTTAGTTCCCTCGCACAGATTTTAAGAACTATGGCAGGTATTCCGTCAGCGCCAGAAGCCTTTTTTGGTGTCTAGCTTCATCAGAATACGCTTTATGATACGCTGCCTGAAGACAACATCGAGCATCCTTGACTGCACTATGGGAATAGTAGGTGGTGTTTTTTTCCTTGGAAATCGACAGTAGAATGTGAAGCAAAGAGTTCAGCTAACAAGTTCGCTTTCTCGACAGGTGTCGTTGCAATAGAATTATCTGGCCGTGTAAGTGGTGGTATGGTGGATTTGGTGAAATTTTGACTAACTGCCTTAACGACCGACCAAAAGGACCTTGAAACTGCCGGACAGGCGAGAAGTTTGTTTCTAATCCGTTGATTGTGTACCTCCTTGGTTTCGTCGATAATTTTTTTGCTTCTGTTCCTGGCACGAACAAATGTGTTACGATTTATGGTGTTTAGGATTTTCGCGCCATTGTCGGTATGCAAGATGTTTAGAAGCAACAGCTTCTTTGCATTTTTCGGTCAAACCAAGGCTTGCCATTGGAAGGGCATTTCTTCGAAAAAGGGATGTAAGCCTCCATAACGGCCAAAATAACATCGGAAACCTCCCTGGCGCAGTCAGATGGGTCGTCGGATCGAAAACAAACGTCTAACCAAGGGAAAGTTCGAAAATATTCCATGAGATCTTCCCATTTAGCAGACTTGTAGTGCCAAATCTTGCGCGGCTTAGGCGCCTCTCTGTCATTGATTGGTAAAATACTCGATGTCGAAAGTAGTTTATGGTCGGAAGAACCTAACGGCGGATTTACGCCGACTGTGTAAATCTCCGGATTGGTGGTTAAAAAGAGATCAAGAAGACTGGCAAACTCTCCGTCTCGATCAGGGATCCGTGTTGGTTCGTCAATAAACTGAGTTAAGCCACAACTGATTGAAAATGATTCGGCTTTACGACCTTGTTCGTCGGTAGTATTTGAATATTTAAGCCAGTTGATGTTGTGGACATTAAAGTCGCCCAGGATGGCAATTTCGGCATTTGGTTAGTTAATTTGTAAATGATCGATGGTGCCTGCAAGGGAAGCGAAAAGTGTTCTAAAGTTAGTATCACTTGGTGGTCGATAGAGGATACAGATGAACCTTGTGGTTGGTTGAGTCGTTATTTTTAACCACATAACATCAAAGTTTGGGGGCTCCAGAGCCTCTTCTCCTTGGCAAGAGAAGTCGCTTCTGACATAAAGACAGATTCCAAAGTTACGCCTAAATCGGGAATAGAAGTCGTACCCAGGATAAAGATAGTTTATGTTACTGTGCTGGTCGATGAACTGACCTTAGTTTCACAGAGAGCGAGTACATGAGGTTTATTTGATTGCAGGTGTTGGTGCACTGAATTTATGTTCGTTTTTAAACCTCGTATGTTGCAAGAATCCATTTTGAAATTCTGATCTCTGCATGTCGACTCCCCTGAACCAGCCCCCACTCGGAGATCCGAACGGGGGGCTATTTTACCTCCGGAATTTTTTGTATCCAGGTGCCTCATCATGAAATTTGATCCCACAATCCGAGACATCGGCACAGCCACGAAACGTTAAGCAAACTTCACGCAGCCTAAACCGATGCGATGGTATCAAACCGGGCGATGCTGGTGGGATCTGGGGCATCTACCATCTATATACCAGTGTATTAAGCGTGTTGTAAATTTATTTAATGGACAGTCTTTTCAAATAAGGTATTCGATTGATATTCGACTTTATTAAATTCACAGTTTTTGTCGCGTAGCATAATAAAATCTGAAATCAAACTTTAGGTACGATGATATCTTCAAATATACGCTGCATTTGCCAGATTCTATTCGCCTGAATAGAGACCCAAAACCCACCAGTGATCTTAATTCTTTAATAACGCTTTAGAGATATCCCCATAGCACGTGTACTCTGTCCATAAAAAAAAATAAAAGTAATAAAATCCAAATCTCACAAATTAAACCGCAAGATTTTAAAAAAACCTAAATCAATTCTATCAATATTATCCAGCCATTTGTCCAATTAACGATAGCCCGTCCAGCCGACTATTGACCGCCGAATAAAAAAAAAAATGAAAGAAGAACAACATCGGGCACACAATCGACAAGAAGGACGATGAACGATGAAAACGATGAATAGTAAAAATAAAAAATTGATTAAACTATTTTAAATTCCCCGGCCGAGTCCGAAATGCGAGTTTTGAAACCTGAAACAGATATATCGGAAAGATTGTAACAAATGAATAAATTAAAAATGTATTAAAAAAATGTTTTTTTTAAATCGTGATGGCAGCGAAAAAATGGATGAGAAGGACGTTTTAACTGGTCATTGTGTTTGATTATAGCTTAATTTATTTTTTTTATATACTAACGTTTTTTCGGTATGGCATTTGACGTTTTACATGATTACACAGCCCCGCAAAAAAAAAGTGGGGTATACTTTTGATGCGATATATCAGATCCGTAGTATTTTTGCCCGCTGATCACGAATCTGACGTCAGAATATCGCCATCACATCTCAATTTTTTTCTAACCTCAAAAAATAGGTAAAAATTAGTAAAAATTAAGAAAAATATACTCCTAAAAAATTGATTCAAGCTTTTTCATGAATCCAAAGATGTATTAATATGTATTCGGACACGCTAAGCTAATATTCATCCGTTGGATTGAGCCATACAGTTCTGTTTTCTTTCTAACCTCAATAAATCAGACAGATATAGTGCTTCTCGAATGCAAAAACGAATTCAAATTAAAATTCAACCGATCCTTACCAAATTTGGTACACGGGGATTTTTTTTGGGTCGCTGATCACGAATCTGAGGTTGGATTTGCAAAATTCAAGATGGCAGATGTTTTCGCGCCATTTTGAACGCCGAGAAAATTCATCGGTCGATTTTTATTCTTCTACCTGCATCCAGGGCACCTCCACGTGGTGACGGTGGGCAACGGTGTTACTCCACTAGACGGCAGAGTCCCTGGATAACGGCTTAGATGCCGTCATGGCAGGTAGAAGAAAGAGAATTACGATGCAGGGACTCGGAAACCCAGTATCGGCGGTTGGTCAGGGTGGGAAAGCGGGCCCGCAGCCGTCGTCATCCAGCGACCGTAGCTCTTCATGTGTGGGTGACTTGGCTCATGTAGAGTATAATGCTACAAGAAAACGGTCTCACGGTACAAGGACTTTTCATAAGTGCGATAAAAACAGTGATTCATTTTGTTATATTTGCTGTCAACACTTATTGAGTAAAATGGGGCCACCGATAACGGATAAGATTAAAACCTTATATAAGGATTGTTTTAACATTGAAATATAGCACCAGGATACAGATTGGGTTCCCCACATCATTTGCAGTTCTTGCAAAATAATGTTGTACATCAATAAGAAGGCGATTAAATATTCCAGACCAGCAATATGGAATAGACCATACAGTGAAAATGATTGCTACTTTTGTATGAATGTTGTATCTAGGCATAACCGAAAAAATAAAAGCACTATTACTTATAAAAATGTTTCGACAGTAACAAGACCAACTAAACTAATTCCGCCTCCTGAACCACTTGATGCTGATGTTATGGAAACAAATGATTTCACCTTGTCAGTTCATGCCGAAAACATTGAGACTGTCGAAAAAGATTCAAACACTGTTACTAATGAATGTTCTAGTGACAACCTATCATATACTAGTGACACAGATAAAGAATTTCTACCCTACAACCGTAAACCAGAACCAATACTCGTATCACAGTCAGAACTTAGTGATCTAGTCAGAGATTTAGGCTTATCCAAAGATGGTTCAGAGCATCTTGCTTCCTTTTTAAAAGAAAAGACATTTACTTAAGCCAGAAGCTAAACGATTTCTTATTATAGAAACAGAGATGAAGAATTTCGAAAATATTTCACAATGGACGAGGAATTGTCACTTTCATATTGTACCGATGTAAAAGGTCTAATGGATGAATTTCAAAACAACTCATACGATCCTGAAGAATGGAGAATGTTCATTGATTCTTCTAAAAGGAGCATTAAGGCAGTTTTGCTGCATAATAACAATGTTTACGCTCCCATTCCGATTGCTCATTCCCCAATTATGGAAGAGCAATATGAAAAAATGAAGCAGCTTTTGATAAAAATAAAATATGCTGATCATAACTGGAAAATTTGTGGAGATCTAAAATTGTAACAATATTGCTTGGCCAACAGTCAGGGTTTACACTTTATCCCTGTTATAAATGTCTGTGGAATAGCAGAGACAGGGAACGTCATTATAAGAAAAAAATGTGGCCAACAAGAAAATCGTTCACTTCTGGTGAAAATAATGTATTGTTTCCACCATTGGTAGATCCAGGAGAAGTTCTTATTCCCCCGCTTCACATTAAGCTTGTACTTATGAAGCAAATGAATAAAGTTGAAAAAGCTGCTTGGCTTAGTTTAAAAGAAGTCGCAACAAACTTTTTGGGAAATAATAAGTCCTAAGTACAAAGAAATAGTCGAGAAAATGGTAAAAAATTTTCAAGCATTAGGTTGCTTAATGAATCTAAAATTACATTTCTCGAACTCCCACATCGATGATTTCCCAAATAATCTTAGTGACTACAGTGAGGAGCAAGGGGAACGTTTTCACCAAGATCTGAAAATCATAGAAAATCGGTATCAAGGACGATGGGATGACCATATGCTAGCGGACTATTGCTGGTCGCTAAAAAGAGAAACAAGTCCTCAAAAGCGTTTGGGCAAAAAGCCTTTGAATAGGTCATTCGCGGAAAAAAGAACAAGATACAGCCAAAAAAAGGAAAGTTAGGCGCGAGTCTAACCTTCGCAATTCTAGGGCTTAAGGGTCTACTATTTGAGAGTATATGGTTTAAAAGTCCTGGTTTTGAGTTTATTGGGTCTCATTTTTAAAGTTACAGGGTTATTGAGGTCTACTTTTTGAGGTTTCCCCAACTGTATACCAAATTTGGTAGGAATCGGTTGGTTTTCAAAAATTTTGTCCGCCATGTTGGATCCGCCATTTTGAATTTTGCAAATCCGACCTTAGATTCATGATCAGCAACCCAAAAAACCCCCGTGTACCAAATTTGGTAAGAATCGGTTGAATTTTAATTTGAATTCGTTTTTGCATTCGAGAAGCACTATATCTGTCTGATTTATTGAGGTTAGAAAGAAAACAGAACTGTATGGCTTAATCCAACCGATGAATATTAGCTTAGCGTGTCCGAATACATATTAATACATCTTTGGATTCATGAAAAAGCTTGAATCAATTTTTTAGGAGTATATTTTTCTTAATTTTTACTAATTTTTACCTATTTTTTGAGGTTAGAAAAAAATTGAGATATGATGGCGATATTCTGACGTCAGATTCGTGGTCAGCGGGCAAAAATACTACGGATCTGATATATCGCATCAAAAGTATACCCCACTTTTTTTTTTTTTGTGGGGCTGTGTTATTTAACGTGTATGAAATATTAACTTAATATCGTAAAACTTGTAACATTCATTTTTTCCTAGATTTTAAGGCCCCCCGCACACTAGCAACTTTTTTCAAGCAACTTTTTAATCACCCTAATACAACACATTATTTCTTATGGTAGACCGCACACGAGCAACTAAAAAGTTGAAGCAACTAAAAATATCCAAACTGTTCTATTTTGTGGGCGATTCAACTGTTGCCGGTAGAAATGATCATGCAGGATCAGACAGGTCACCGCACAACGGCGATTAAATAGTTCCTGGTTGCGATTTGCGAGCCAGTCCGTGCTTATCATTCTTGTGAATTGTGAAGTAGTCATTTTTTTTTGTTGTAGTCCAAATTTAAATATTGAATTATTTATCGAGGAAGTAGAAAAATATCCAGGTTTTTACAACATAAAGCTTAAAGAAATATCAATCAAACTTTTAAAAAAGGAATTATGGACGGAATTGTGCCAACAATTTATTGAAAAGTGGAACCAATTGGAAGATAAAGATAAATGTAAAAAAGGTAAGGTGTAATAGCATATTTATTTATCATTTTTTTTACAACAAACCAGAACAAAAAATGTCTATCTAATAACTTAAATCAAATTTTATCGTACTGCCAAGGAACAGATTCATAAGGTGAAGTGAAATAATCTGAAAAATAATCTCCAGTTGAAAATCCCTGTAGTGATGCTTGTTACTCCAACAGAAGGAATACATTCCAATGGCATTCATAAAGAGTATCTTCAAACTGCACCCCGTCATGTTTTCTAACATAATTATACAGAATGCAGCATGCTTTTATAATAGATTCACTAAAATCAAGTGAGGTATCAAGTGCTCTATGAAGTATCCGCCATTTGATGGCTAAAATTCCAAATGTGCATTCAATCATTCTACGGGCTCTTGATAGTCTATAATTGAAAATTCTTTTTTTAACGGTTAGATTTCTACCGGAATATGGCCGTAATACAAATTTTGATACACCAAATGCCTCGTCCCCTATAATTACAAATGGCATTACCTTACCATTTACATCATTTGGAAGACACTTAGCTTCGGAAATATTTAATTCATTATTTACAAGTTTACTGAAAATGATGATTTCTTGAAAATGTTTGAATCACTTGAAGCTCCATAAGCTCCAACGTCAACATAAATAAAATTATAATTAGAGTCTGCTATGGCTAAAAGGACGGTGGAAAAAAATGATTTGTAGTTATAAAATTCAGATCCCGTTTGATTAGGCTTCTTTATTCTAATATGTTTCCTATCGACCGCGCCTATGCAGTTTGGAAATTACGTTTCGTCAAAAAAATCTTGTGAAACTTTTAGCCAAGAATTGGAATCCATTGCTGGCATGTAATGTGGTAATAAATATGTCCAAAGTACGTCACAGGTTTCTCTAATAATTTTTCTTATTGTCGAATCACCAAGTAAAAATGCAGTGATGCAAAGCTGTTTGCCCGTTGCTAAATACCTAAAAAAAAAAGAAAAAAATTAGTTGTTCTATTAATGTGTAATTTGTACATAAACCTTTCTTTCAGGTAAGGAGTTACAAAACAAATGGGAAAAACCTAAGGACTTGTTTCAAGCGAGAGTACGCTGCTCAAAAAAACGCCCCCTCTAGTTCTGGAACCACACAAAGGCGCAAATATATCTACTTTGATAACCTGTTATTTTTACAAGACATAGTTGAAAATCGAAAAACTTCAAACAGTCTTGTTGTTGACAACTCAGAAAACGAAATTGATATTACATGTGACTTGGAAGATACCAGTGAAGGTCCAATAATTTCTAAAAAAAAAGATGCCGAAAGAGGGCCCCTCGAAATAGTACTAGCACGTAGGAAGATTCTTTACTAGAAATTTTGAGGGAAAAAAAAAGACGACGATAAAGAAATTGACGAAGATAAATATTTCCTATTTTCACTAGTACCTTCCTTCAAAAAATTTACGGAGGACCAAAAATTCATTGCTAGGACAGAAATAATGAATGTAATGAGACGTGTTCGAATGTCTGGTAGTTTAGAGAATCAGAGCAGTTAAAGAAATCAAAACGTACAAGCATCGACAACTGTGCAGCACCTCCCAGTACCATCTCCCAACCAAGGATTACAGTTGCAACGATTACATCATTCGCCTACTGGGTCACTTTTCTCAACTTTTAATCCAGAAGAATCGCAATTTCAAATAGATAACCATTTAGAACTTTCGTCTGTTTATACTATAATTTGAAAAAAAGGTTAACAATTTTACAATTTTTTTTTTTTCGTTTTTCTTGTCTTGTCATTTACTAAATAAACTATGTTACTAACTAAAATGAAAAATATTGTTTTCTTACCTTAAAATTACGGCCAATCTTTCCTCTGGGGAAACCGCCTTTCTTAATACAGTATCTTGGTATAATATATTTCGTCCAACTAACGCCAAAAGTTTTATCGAAACTATCCACAGTCATGCGGAAATAATTAAAAAAACTTTGTTTCATATTTTTGTAAACTCTCAAACAATTTGTAAAATTGCCCATCGCAAAGTCTATTACTTAATAGTGGATGTACCCATAATTTTTGTCGCTTCTTATTTCGTCTAGATTTCAAAGCACAATTGCATGCGGTCTCTATAAAATCCATTGTTTAACTCAGTGAAGATCAACTATTTAGTTGCAAGTGTGCGCCCATTATTAGTTGAAGCAACTAAGAACAACTAAACTATTGAATCACCTCAATTAAAAAGTTGCTAGTGTGCGGGGGGCCTTCGATCATGTTACGACACTGTTTCCACTTATAATTTATATTTTTTTTACTTTACTTTACTTATTTAATAACTTTTAAGCAGTGTAGTTTAAAACAGTGTTTTGAATTTTTGAGCCGTTTATTTTACAGTGTGCATTGTGGGTTACCTACTGGACCAGTTTAATTTGCATGGAATGCTTCCGATTGGCTAAAGATTTATATCCGGGAAGTAGCCATCTTAAAGACGTGATTTTAAGGAAGGGAGAAAAATATTTAAGGGTCCGGGTGGCATGAATATAGGCTTTTTCCATAATGTAGCCGTAATGAGCTTTTTCTTCCAGACGAGATGTAGTAAAGGCTTTTTTCCCCCGTCATAGAGCCGCAGTGAGCTCTCCTTTTGATCATGTAGCCAGAGAGGGCTTCTTTTAAGCCGCCCAGTAGGATCACGTTGCCGTATTCGTTTATTAGTGATGTAGTAGTGCAGAAATGGTTTTAGTTTTCAAGTTCAAGACCTTTCCTTGAAATATCTTGCTTATTCCCAGACCTTTAGGGGTCAAGAAATGTTTAGCAGCCCAAAGGGAACTGGGGTAGCCAAGGTGGAGACATCAGTGTTGTGAATATCCCACCAGGACAGGCCAAAAAACCAATAGAAAAACCGTAAGTCATCAGTATATCAATCGATACGACAATGGAGAACAGGTATCAAGGCAGATGGAACGTTCATATGATGGCAGACTATTGCTGGGGACTTATGCGACATTGCCCAAGACAATTTCACTCTAAAAAAATCACTTAAAACACAATTTCTTTATGTAGAATGTTAAAATAAAGCCATATTTTTGTAAAAATGCATCTCATTAACTAGAGTTCATACAAAAAAAACCAGTAACATTTTTGACATCAGCTTATCAAACATACTTAAGATCTGGTCTAAAATTATAGGTACCAAAATGTATGTAGGTTAATGTAATCATTATATAATAGATGTCGAGTTGTATCTCTTTAAACTACTATTATTAGTCGATGAATAACATATAGGTACTCGTTTTAAGCCAGCAAGGACTAACAGGGACATAAGACAAAGATTTAGGAAATTTAGTATGTCGATTCGGAAGCGTATACAGGCTAACGTACATACATAAATATTACGTCATTTGAAAAATACTATATTACATACATACGTATTGAATTGAAAAAAACCTCATTTTTAGTGTTCCGTACGGAACACTTATAAGATGACTTCGGTGTCTGTCTGTCTGTCTGTTACACCCGATTTTCTCCGAAACTATTTGTCATAGAAAGTTGAAATTTGGTAATAATATAGGAATTGATGGCCTCATCAGAGCCGTGTAGTTTTGAAAGTTAAATTTTGACTTAAGGGGTCAGTTTTGGGGGTGAAATCGGAAGTGAAAAAAAATATTTTTTACTAGGTATCGAGTGTGGTGTCAAATGAAAGCTTGTGAAAATACGAGAAAAAAATATATATATAATGTAATACTTGCGCACACTTTTCTTTGTATTATTTTTAAAAAATCGCGAAAAATCGCTGTCCCCCTACCTTATCTCAAAAAGTACTGATCAAAAAATTTTGAAAAAATTCTGGAATATTCTCCACGGAGTGTAGATTGAACGAAAATTATCGAGTGCATTACCTTTAATAGTTTTATCTTCTTCTTCTTCTTCTTCCTACATTAGTTCACTTCAAAGGTTTCCCAGAAACAATTGCGATGATGAAGACCAGCTCTCATACCATCTTATTGGTGGTCTTCCAAGCGGTCGAGGTGTATTTGGTCGCTTCTCTTTTGCAACCTTAGCCAACCGGTCATTTGGCATTCTGTCCACATGGTTTCTCCATTCTCTTCTCCTATTCCTTGCCCATCTCACCACATCCTGTATTTCGCACAATTCCCTTATTTCTTCACATCTCTTCCGGTCAAATAAGGTGTGTCCTATTATCGATCTAAGTGCTCGCGTTTCTGTTGTTCTTAGGAGTCGTTTTGTTATTGTGTTCTCCGCTCTGGTTTCTATCGCGTACGTCATAATCGGTCTTACACATGTTTTGTATATTCTTACTTTGCTCCTGGTGCTCATATATTTGTTTCTCCAAATTATATCTCTTAAGTATCCTGATATTAATGATGCCTTTGTTGTTTGAGTTTTTACTTCCTCCGTAAGATTCCTGATACTTGTTATGTTTGCCCCTAGAAATTTGAAGGACATCACTTGTTCTACACGCTGATCATAAATCGCGAGTTTGCATCTTTTCGGTTTTTTGGATATTGTAAGGGATTTTGTTTTCTTTACAGATATTTGCATATTAAAAACTTTTGCTGTTTGTTGGAACTTATGTAGGAGTCTCTGTAAGTTATCTTCTTCTTCTGATATGAGGCGTTGCGGATAGTAAGGGCGAACTCAACAAAATGAAGTTTCGAAAAAAATTGAATTTATAGAAAAATCTAAATGGCGAACTCAACAAAATATTGGCAAAATTAGGTTTTTATTATTTATTTATAATTTATTAGCTTTTTATTATTTACTTAAGTAGAATAGTGTATTCCGTGAATTTTTAAATGTTTTTTAAATATTTATTTGTGTATTTTTTTTCATATTTTACTGTTTCGTTTCTGATGCTACACTATCACCTAAAATTGGCAATACCTGGGAAAACATTAGACCGGTATTAAAAATTTTGAACACATTTTATTTAATTTTAAGGTTATTGTTTTAATTAAAGGTTTTGTTATTACAAAATAGTTACTTGATACAACATACAAAACAGTGGAAATATGGTATTGAAACTAACATAAAAAAAACTAAAGAAAAGAAACAAATAATTAGCCAAGTTCAGTTGTAATCTATTTGGTCATCGTCCATAACATCTTCATTTTCGGTGCTCTTATTCGTTGCTGCGTCTTGAGAGGCTATAATGTTAGTAAAGTACCGACTCCAAGGTAGGGGAACATACGGTAACAAGTCCTGAATGTCCTTTAATTTGGGGGCTGGTATTTTAATGGGAGCACCGTAAAGTCTCGTCAGTGTTTCACTGGTCAAATGAAAATGATCAGGATCATAGTTTTTCACCTTGCCTTTTTGTAGTTTGACTGCCGTTTTGACATTCAAATTGTAAGCAGAATGAATGTAGAAACCTTGCTTAAAGTTATTTGTAAATTCAAAGATCTTTCCATCTCTAAACTTAGCACCAGCCATCTGCATTTTAGTAATTTTCTTTTGAAAATTAGAGAAATTGAAAATCATGTCCTGTCTAAGTTGGACAACGCAAAACTGGTTTTTTCAGCGACAGCTTTCAATCATTAACTTATACTTTTGAACTGCATATTAAACGTATCACGATAATAGTGCTGATTTACCGGGCTGTAACCAGGGTAATTTTCCGTAAGCCATTCATTGTAAAGAGAATAGAGCTTTTTAATATTAAGTCCAACAGGTAAGTATTTTCGATGAGGGCTTTTGGCGCGACTGTAATGACTGGTGACAGTAGGTAGTGACTTGATGTGTTCTTTTACTTTAGAAAGATCGTCATTTCCTATTTTCTTCGCGGGTTCACACCTCCCCTTTGATCCGTTGTAACAGTTCCAGTTCTGCTGGTTTTGTCAAGTACGACTCGAACGCGCTTTTCAGAGATGCCATGAATGTTATAAAACGCAGTACGACAAACTTCACGATTAGCGTGATCAACAGTCACATTATATGAATGCGTCTCAGGGTACGACTTGGACGCCCCTTTACGTAAGATCTTTTTACATCATTGCAGATCAACAATTTTGATAAGTAAGCATTCTGTAGATCATAGTTTCCAATTTGCCAAAAAAGTCAAAATATTGGTGACCAGTTCAGCGCCTATTTTCTCAAAACATCCACACTTGCAAGGAGGTCCAATTTTGCGGGCAACAACGTGCCTTTTGTTATTTCTTGAAATGTAAGCACTTCCTGAATTTCGTTTCAACTCAACACTCGTTTTTTTTGCCAATCATTCATCTTAGCAGGTCTCTTTCGGGGAATAACCCGACACAGCACTACCATCTAAATGTTGTACACGTACGCCATACTTTTCTTAAAAAAAAAAAGCAACAAAACCAAACAAAACATAAACGTATTAACTTCAAAATTAACTTGAACTAACACGCAGAAAGCGTAAAATTTCAAGTAAACCTCATTTAGTGACGCAATACCGGCGGTTGCTCCGCGCGAAATTGTTGAGTTCGCCCTTACTACCCGCCCGGCTATCGCCTGTTCGAAATTTTTCATTTATTTGATACTGAAATTTGAAGGCGAAGCAAGGGCGAACTCAACAATTAGACCGGTACGTGATGTAGGAAAAGTACTATAAAATAGAATTATATAAAAAAAAAAATTTGACCCAATGTTGAGTTCGCCCTTACTATCCGCAACGCCTCATATGATTACTGCATCATCGGCGTAGCATATTATTTTTATTTCTTTATCTCCCAATCGATATCCTCTCCCAGTTTTCTTTATTTCGTTTGTTATTTCATCCATTATGATGTTAAATAAGATTGGGCTTAGGCTATCTCCTTGCCTGATTCCGGTTGTCATAGATATTTTATTGCTTAATTTATTTGCCACTCTTACATATGTGTGGTTATTGATGTTCAACTCTTCGATAGTTTTTTATTATATTCGGGTGAATTCCCCTTTTTTGTAGTAACGTTATGACATCAGTTAACCGTACCCTATCGAATGCCTGGGTAAGATCAATGAAACACATAAAGGCTATCTTATTAAACTCTATGGCTTTTTCGGTAAATTGGTGGATTATAAATATGGTGTCTATAGTAGACCTGTTCTTTCTGAACCCTTGCTGTTCTTCACAGATTCCGGTTAACATTATTTCTTCTGCTAAAATTTTTGTGAACAATTTTAGTACCGCACTCATTTAGCTGATACCTCGATAGTTTTTTGGATCTGTCCGTTCTCTTTTTTTGAAAATTGGTATCAAGATGCTTTCTTTCCATTCGGATGGTATAATCTTGGCTGTGAGTATTTTGTTAAAGAAAATCTGTAATTCTTCTAATAATTTATCACCTCCATATTTGATCATTTCGTTCTTAATTTCGTCCATGCCAGGGACTTTTCTGTTTTTTAGTTTCGCTGCCATGTGCTGTATTTGATTCAAGGAAATGATTCTATTTGGTTGGGCAACATTTTCATCTTCATGCTGTATTTCCTGTGTTAATGAATTGGTTTTTGATGGACTATAGAGTTTTTCGAAATATCTTTCCCATTCTTCCACCGTAATTTTTGTATTTTGTATATACTCATTTATTGGTTTTTTGCTATTTCTCAGTAGATTCCACATTTTTTTTTTGTCCTCCGTACAGATCATGTTCCATATTGTTCGAAAATTTCTCCCAATGCTCTCTTTTGATTCTCTGGATATTCTCGTTGACCCTGCCTCTTACATTTTTATAACACAGCCCCACAAAAAAAAAAGTGGGGTATACTTTTGATGCGATATATCAGATCCGTAGTATTTTTGCCCGCTGATCACGAATCTGACGTCAGAATATCGCCATCACATCTCAATTTTTTTCTAACCTCAAAAAATAGGTAAAAATTAGTAAAAATAAAATAAAAAAAACCGGTCAAGTGCAAGTTGAACTTGCACAATTAGTGTTCCGTACGTTGATTGTTTTTAAAATAAAAATTTTTGTTAGGGTGGCATAAAATGATCAGTGACTTCACAAAACACACCCCAAATGAATTTGCAACAAAGTTTGTTTTCCAATCTTTACTGAAAACTGGTGACCTTGAAATTTTGTTTTTTTTATATACCAAATAAATTATTACAAGTATTACATTATATATATATATATATATATATATATATATATATATATATATATATATATATATATATATATATATATATATATATATATATATATATATATATATATATATATATTATATATATATATATATATATATATATATATATATATATATATATATATATATATATATATATATATATATATATATATTTACTCGCGTTTTCACAAGCTTTCATTTGACACCACACTCGATGACCTAGTAAAAAAAAATTTTTTTTCACTTCCGATTTCACCCCTCAAAACGAACCTCTTAAGTCAAAATTTATGTTACGGTGGTATAAAATGATCAGTGACTTCATAAAACACATCCCAAATGAGTTTTCAACAAAGTTTGTTTCCAATCTTTACTGAAATCTGATGACCTTGAAATTTTTGTTTTTTTTTGTATACCATATAAATTATTAAAGGTAATGCACTCGTGATAATTTTCATTCAATCTACACCCCGTGGAGAATATTCCAGAATTTTTTTTTCGAAATTTTTTGATAAGTACTTTTCGAGATAAGCCCCGGGACAGCGATTTTTCGCGAATTTTTAAAAATAATACAAAGAAAAGTGCGCGCAAGTATAATATTATATATATATATTTTACTCGTGTTTTTCACAAGCTTTTCATTTGACACCACACTCGATGACCTAGTAAAAAAATTTTTTTTTCACTTCCGACTTCACCCCCCAAAACTAACCCCTTAAGTCAAAATTTAGTTCTCAAAAACTACATGGCTCTGATGAGGCCATCAATTCCTATATTATTACCAAATTTCACCTTTCTATGTCAAATAGTTTCCGAGAAAATCGGGTGTGACAGACAGACAGACAGACAGACAGACAGACAGACAGACAGACAGACAGACAGACAGACACCGAAGTGATCTTATAAGTGTTCCGTACGGAACACTAATTAAGAAAAATATACTCCTAAAAAATTGATTCAAGCTTTTTCATGAATCCAAAGATGTATTAATATGTATTCGGACACGCTAAGCTAATATTCATCGGTTGGATTGAGCCATACAGTTCTGTATTCAAATTAAAATTCAACCGATTCTTACCAAATTTGGTACACGGGGATTTTTTGGGTTGCTGATCATGAATCTGAGGTCGGATTTGCAAAATTCAATATAACGGATCCAAGATGGCGGACCAAATTTGGTATACAGTTGGGGAATCCTCAAACCTGATACTCTTAAACCCTAAACCCTGAAACCTTAGACTCCCACATCCTGTAACCTCAAAAAATAGACCTCAATAACCCTGTAACTTTAAAAATGAGACCCAACAAACTCAAAACCAGGACTTTTAAACCATATACTCTCAAATAGTAGACCCTTAAGCCCTAAAATTGCGAAGCTTAGACCCGCGCCTAACTTTCCTTTTTTTGGCTGTATCTTGTTCTTTTTTCCGCGAATGACCTATTCAAAGGCTTTCTGCCCAAACGCTTTTGAGGACTTGTTTCTCTTTTTAGCGACCAGCAATAGTCCGCTAGCATATGGTCATCCCATCGTCCTTGATACCGATTTTCTATGATTTTCAGATCTTGGTGAAAACGTTCCCCTTTCTCCTCACTGTAGTCACCAAGATTATCTGAGAAATCATCGATGTAGGAGTCCAGGAAATGTAATTTTAGAATCATTAAGTTTATTAGTAGTAATTTTAGAATCATTAATCATTTTCTCGACTATTTCTTTGTACTTAGGACTTTTATTATTTCCCAAAAAGTTTGTTGCGACTTCTTTAAAACTAAGCCAAGCAGCTTTTTCAACTTTATTCATTTTAGTAACAAATAATGAATCTTGAAACAATTTTCTTATTTGTGGCCCGTCAAATAGGCCTGCCTTAATTTTAGCTTCAGAAAATTTCGGAAATTTTTTATGCAAATATTTGAAACATGGGCCGTTTGTATCTAATGCTCTCGTGAATTGCTTCATAAGTCCAAGCTTAATGTGAAGCGGGGGAATAAGAACTTTTCCTGGATCTACCAATGGTGGAAACAATACATTATTTTCACAGGAGTGAACGATTCTCTTGTTGGCCAAATTTTTTTCTTATAATGACGTTCCCTGTCTCTGCTATTCCACAGACATTTATAACAGGGATAAAGTGTAAACCCTGACTGTTGGCCAAGCAATATTGTTACAATTTTCAGATCTCCATAAATTTTCCAGTTATGATCAGCATATTTTATCTTTATCAAAAGCTGCTTCATTTTTTCATATTGCTCTTCCATAACTGTGGAATGAGCAATCGGAATGGGAGCGTAAACGTTGGTATTATGCAGCAAAACTGCCTTAATGCTCCGTTTAGAAGAATCAATGAACAGTCTCCATTCTTCAGGATCGTATGAGTTATTTTGAAATTCATCCATTAGACCTTTTACATCGGTACAATATGAAAGTGACAATTCCTCGTCCATTGTGAAATATTTTCGAAATTCTTCATCTCTGTTTCTATAATAAGAAATCGTAGCTTCTGGCTTAAGTAAACGTCTTTTCTTTAAAAAGGAAGCAAGATGCTCTGAACCATCTTTGGATAAGCCTAAATCTCTGACTAGATCACTAAGTTCTGACTGTGATACGAGTATTGGTTCTGGTTTACGGTTGTATGGTAGAAATTCTTTATCTGTGTCACTAGTATATGATCGGTTGTCACTAGAACATTCATTAGTAACAGTGTTTGAATCTTTTTCGAGTCTCAATGTTTTCGGCATGAACTGATAAGGTGAAATCATTTGTTTCCATAACATCAGCATCAAGTGGTTCAGGAGGCGGAATTAGTTTAGTTGGTCTTGTTACTGTCGAAACATCGTTATAAGTAATAGTGCTTTTATTTTTTCGGTTATGCCTAGATACAACATTCATACAAAAGTAGCAATCATTTTCACTGTATGGTCTATTCCATATTGCTGGTCTGGAATATTTAATCGCCTTCTTATTGATGTACAACATTATTTTGCAAGAACTGCAAATGATGTGGGGAACCCAATCTGTATCCTGGTGCTGTGTTTCAATGTTAAAACAATCCTTATATAAGGTTTTAATCTTATCCGTTATCGGTGACCCCATTTTACTCAATACGTGTTGACAGCAAATATAACAAAATGAATCACTGTTTTTATCGCACTTATGAAAAGTCTTTGTACCGTGAGACCGTTTTCTTGTAGCATTATACTCTACATGAGCCAAGTCACCCACACATGAAGAGCTACGGTCGCTAGATGACGACGGCTGCGGGCCCGCTTTCCCACCCTGACCAACCGCCGATACTGGGTTTCCGAGTCCCTGCATCGTAATTCTCTTTCTTTTACCTGCCATGACGGCATCTAAGCCGTTATCCAGGGACTCTGCCGGCTAGTGGAGTAACACCGTTGCCCACCGTCACCACGTGGAGGTGCCCTGGATGCAGGTAGAAGAATAAAAATCGACCGATGAATTTTCTCGGCGTTCAAAATGGCGCGAAAACATCTGTCATCTTGAATTTTGCAAATCCAACCACAGATTCGTGATCAGCGACCCAAAAAATCCCCGTGTACGAAATTGGGTAAGGATCGGTTGAATTTTAATTTGAATTCGTTTTTGCATTCGAGAAGCACTATATCTGTCTGATTTATTGAGGTTAGAAAGAAAACAGAACTGTATGGCTCAATCTAACCGATGAATATTAGCTTAGCGTGTCCGAATACATATTAATACATCTTTGGATTCATGAAAAAGCTTGAATCAATTTTTTAGGAGTATATTTTTCTTAATTTTTACTAATTTTTACCTATTTTTTGAGGTAGAAAAAAATTGAGATGTGATGGCGATATTCTGACGTCAGATTCGTGATCAGCGGGCAAAAATACTACGGATCTGATATATCGCATCAAAAGTATACCCCTCTTTTTTTTTTGTGGGGCTGTGTAATCATTGTATGTTATAGCATTGTCTGTATTGTAGGTACGATTTTCTTTTTAGTGTTCCGTACGGAACACTTATAAGATCACTTCGGTGTCTGTCTGTCTGTCTGTCACACCCGATTTTCTCCGAAACTATTTGACATAGAAAGGTGAAATTTGATAATAATATAGGAATTGATGGCCTCATCAGAGCCATGTAGTTTTGAGAATTAAATTTTGACTTAAAGGGTTAGTTTTGGGGGTGAAGTCGGAAGCGAAAAAAAAATTTTTTTACTAGGTCATCGAGTGTGGTGTCAAATGAAAGCTTGTGAAAACACGAGTAAAAAATATATATATAATATTATACTTGCGTGCACTTTTCTTTGTATTATTTTTAAAAATTCGCGAAAAATCGCTGTCCCGGGCCTTATCTCGAAAAGTACTTATCAAAAAATTTCGAAAAAATTCTGGAATATTCTCCACGGGTGTAGATTGAACGAAAATTATCACGAGTGCATTACCTTTAATAATTTATATGGTATATAAAAAAAAAACAAAAAATTTCAAGGTCATCAGATTTCAGTAAAGATTGGAAACAAACTTTGTTGAAAACTCATTTGGGTGTGTTTTGTGAAGTCACTGATCATTTTATACCACCCTAACAAAATTTTTTATTTTAAAAACAATCAACGTACGGAACACTAATTGTGCAAGTTCAACTTGCACTTGACCGGTTTTTTCTAATGTCTTAACTTCTTGTTTATCTGGGTAATATAAAAAAAAAAAAAATTTCAAGGTTATCAGTTTTCAGTAAAGATTAGAAGCAAACTTTGTTGAAAACTCATTTGGGGTGTGTTTTATGAAGTCACTGATCATTTCATACCACCGTAACAAAATTTTTTATTTTAAAAGCAATCGACGTACGGAACACTAATTGTGCAAGTTCAACTTGTACTTGACCGGTTTTTTGAATCCTAGAATTGAATCTGCATGCCATGAACCCAATAGCCCAATTTAGTGTTTTTTAGACCTCCGCACGCAACATGTCCCATCGACAGAACGGAACAGAAGAAACAAGTATGATGGAAATAGAGAAACAAATTGAAGAGAAACGCCATATAGATATACTCGTATATTGAACAGGACTGTTTCGAAAATATTATACATTGCAGGTTGTTCTCGCAATTAGCGTATCTTGGAATTTTCTCGAAACACAATCCTACCGGAGGATGTTATCTCGTTGCCGCGCGATTTCATAAAATGAAAAATCGCCATGAATTCAACTCGAAATAGTGTAATTATCGAATTTATATTTCTTTTATGTGTCGGGGAGACCATATACAATCCGAAACTGGATTTTTCAACTTTATAAATATTCGCGCGGGGTATAAGAGAGATTAACATCGCTGATAGCCGTGCACGGAATAAGAATTATTAATTATTGAGTTTAAGAAATTTATATTTCTTTGTGTTTGTGCTGTTCAGAGTTCGAAATGAATGGTCAGATTTTGGATTAAGGGCATATACGGTCAGTTTTACTTTGAATTTTATATGCCTGTCGTTTTCTTTTTTAGTTTCTTTATTTGGTTGTTTTATTTTGGCGGATCATATGCATCTTTAAAAATTTCTTTTCTTATTAGAGCAAGGTTTGTTATCTGATTTGTCTACTTTATAAAGTTATAATGCTGTATAAATCTAAAAAATCGTAACTAAAGTTTCTGTAATAACTTCAGTATTGACGAACCAACACGGATCCCTGATCCAGACGGGGAGTTCGCCAGTCTTCTTCATCTGTTTTTAACCACCAATCCGGAGATTTACACGGTCAGCGTAAATCCGCCGTTAGGTTCTTCCGACATAAACTACTTTCGGCATCGAGTATTCTACCAATCAGTGACAGAAAGGCGCCTAAACCCCGCAAGATTTGGCATTACAAATCTCCTAAATGGGAAGATCTCATGGAATATTTTCTAACTTTCCCTTGGTTAGACGTTTGTTTTCGATCTGACGACCCATCTGACTGCGCCAGGGAGGTTTCCGATGTTATTTTTGGCCGGTACGGAGGCTTACATCCCTTTTTCGAAGAAATGCCCTTCCAATGGCAAGCCTTGGTTTGACCGAAAATGCAAAGAAGCTGTTGCTTCTAAACATCTTGCATACCGACAATGGCGTATAAATCCTAACACCATAATCGTAGCACCTTTGTTCGTGCCAGAACAGATGCAAAGAAATTATCGACGAAACCAAGGAGTCACGCAATCAAGGGATTAGAAACAAACTTCTCGCTTGTCCCAACAATTCCAGGTCCTTTTGGTCAGTCGCTAAGGCAGTTCGTCAAAATTTCACCAAAGCCACCATACCACCACTCACAACGGTTGAGAAAGCGAACTTGTTGGCTGAACTCTTTGCTTCACATTCTACTGTCGATTTCCAAGGAAAAACACCACCTACTATTCCCATAGTGCAGTCAAGGACACCCGATATTGTCTTCAGACAGCGTATCATAAAACCTACTTTGATGAAGCTAGACACCAAAAAGGCTTCTGGCGCTGACGAAATACCTGCCATAGTTCTCAAAAACTCTTCGAGGGAACTAACACCAGTTTTCTGTAGACTTTTCAGCCTATCCTACAGAAGGGGAATATTTCCCTTCTGCTGGAAATGTGCCACAATTCAGCCGATACCTAAAAAAGGCAAGAAGACCTTGCCAAATAACTACCGACCAATCGCACTGCTTTCAATAATATCGAAAGTCATGGAAAAGGCTATCAATCAGCATCTTCTAAAATATCTTGAAGGATTCAACATTATTACCGATCACCAATATGGATTTCGTAAAAATAGATCAACGGGAGATCTTCTGACTTATGTAACACATGTTTGGAACAACGCAATTGAACACTTTGGAGAATCTCGAGCGGTTGCTCTTGACATATCCAAGGCATTCGATCGTGTTTGGCACGATGGGCTGTTGGCTAAGCTACGTTCTTATGGTATGTCTAAAAAGTTCTGTTTGTGGCTTTTATGTTTCCTCAGAAAGCGTTCTCTACGAGTGGCAGTCGACGGATTTCTTTCTAACACCTTCACTTTCAACGCCGGTGTACCCCAAGGCTCCATACTGTCTCCTACTCTCTTTCCCATTTATATTAACGATCTGCTCGAAAAGACCGAGAATCCAATCTACAGCTTTGCAGATGACAGTACACTTATCTCGTCATGCACTTTGAACGTTCGGACATCGGCTACTCAGACGAATATCCGCAGACAGCAGGAAGTCATTCAACTTGACAAAGACCTGGAAGAAATTCTATCTTGGGGTGACAGTAACCAAGTGGAATTTAACTCTTTGCAGTACCTTGGTTGACAAATTGAACCACTTTTTTGCTGACGTTTTCTGTATGGTGGTCCATAAAACGTACCCACTTAAATCAAAATTAATTTTATTGCGTACATCGGTTTAATAATCGTCCCTCCATAGCGAAACATCTCATTGGCCTACGATTAGTTGGGTGATACAAATTCGTCGAACGCTGGCGTTTATTTTTACGGTTTTAGGTATTTATTTACTTCTCGCGTGCCCTGCTGTGATTTGAGGTTATTGTTTTTAAAAGAAAAGTGTTGTTTTTATTCATCTGGTGCATTATTTTTATGAATTTCATATAAAAACACATAATAAAGGTAGGTTAATATCCATTTTTAATGTTCGTGAAGTTTGAAACCTGAATTTTGTTATTTTTTTTTAGTGTTTAAAAATTGTACCACCGTACTGTTAGAAACATGAGCCGCCGGCGTGAAGCACTCAGTTTCAATTTGATAGGCATGACAGAAAATGAACTCTATGATGAAATAGATCGAATTGAAAACAGTTGTATCTCAATTCCTTCTGACTGCGACTCAGAGGCTGATGGTGACGAGTCAGAAAGTGAAGGTTCTTCTGCAGGAGATGCTCCGGCTGCTTTGTTTGATCATCTTGACGGTGCCGAAATTGTGGTGTCTGATTATGGGGAAGATGAGCCTTCCTCTTCGGATGAATGGGATGCAGAAGATACAGTACCGCTATTTACTCTAGCAAAGAGATGGAAAAGCAATTTGGTACCTACTTGGAATAAATGCGTTTCTAATATAAAGACTCCGGACCCATTTACTGCGGATATTGGTCTACCAATTTTATTTGACATCGTGCCAGCCTAAGTCCTTATGAAGCATTTAATCTTTTATTTACTGATGAACTTTTGAGTGATATTGTGTTTCAAACCAATCTCTATGCAGAGCAAACATTTCAAGCCAAAGGTAAAGCATATTCACAAACAAATGTTGACGAACTCAAGACCTGTTTAGGTATAAACATTCTTATGGGCATAAAAAATTACCCAAGTTACCGAGATCACTGGAGTTCTGTACCAGACCTTCACGATCCCTATATAAGCAAGCTAATGAGAGTGCATAGATTTGGTTGGATTCTTTCGAACCTTCACCTGAATAATAACAGCATAATGCCAGTACATGGCTCCGCTAATTTTGATAAACTTAATAAAGTGCGACCCCTTCTTGATCAACTCAAAACCAATTTTCAGTCATGCCTACAGCCTCATGAGAAGATAGCTGTCGAGGAATCAATGATCAAGTTCAAAGGGCGATCTTCGCTCAAACAGTACTTACCAAAAAAACCCATGAAAAGGGGATACAAAGTGTGGGTTTTAGCGGATGAAATAGGGTATTGCTGGAATTTTGATATATATACAGGGAAGACTGGAGATCAAACAGAAAAAAATTTGGGCGCTCGAGTTGTTAAGAGTTTAGCTGCTCCACTTACAAACAAAAATCACAAAATATATTTTGACAATTTCTTCTCATCCATAAAGCTAATGGAGGATCTTTTATATTCGAAAATTTATGCTTGTGGAACAATAAACGTATCAAGAAAAAATTTGCCCTATTTCACTAATGATAAAGATCTAAAAAGGGGGGAATATGAAGGTATACAAGCGATAGTGGATTGACTGCTGTGAAATGGCGCGACAAGAAATCCGTGCATATGTTGTCTAATTATCATGTCCCTACAATTGTTACAGAAGTAAAAAGAAAAAAGAGAAAGATGGCAGTGTACTGCTTATTCCTTGCCCTTTTCTACTTAGTGACTATAATAGACACATGAATTTCGTTGACAAATTCGACCAAATGCGATCATATTATGGGCTTGATCGAAAAAGTCACAAGTGGTGGTATCGTATTTTTTTTTTCTTTTTGGATACAACAATAACAAATGCATTTATATTATATAAGCTATACCATAAAGAAAATGCTAAGCTTTCTTCGAAGGATTTCCGAAGACAAGTTTCAAAAGGCTTAGTTGCCAAAGCATTGATACAAAGGATAGACAAAATCGCCATGTCCACGGAATTATTATCAGTGATCATTAGTTCTCATAAGCCCACAGTATCAACTGCTGTAAGAAGAGCAGAAAATGCACACCAGCCAATGAGAACCACCCGTAGAAGGTGTGCTTACTGTAGCTCGAAAAAAAAGATATTCGTACCAATTGGCAATGCAGTATTTGCCAAATGCCATTATGCTTAGGAAAAACAAAAACCTGTTTTCAATCTTCTCATGCACAAAGTTAATTTCTTTTACTTTTAAGAATATATTGTTTATTCATATTTTATTTTCAAATTTGTGTTAAAGTATGGTGGCACAAAAAATAAACCACCCAATCTAAGTTCTTTTGCAATGTATTTATATTTTTTTATTTTGTTCAAGCTTATTTACTTAAAATAAATAGACAACAATTTGTGCATTTTTCAAATGTTTTTTTTTCTCGTACCACTGGGTTTTTTTTAAAGCCAAATTCCCGTACTTCAAAGAGTTAACGCTGCAAAAACCCAGGCGGCAGTTTTCTTTAAAAAAGTTAACGTTGTTGAACCCGACATAGTTATGTCGAGACACTCCATCCCTCTAACATCGTTACTCAATTTGTTGGGCGTTAATTTGAGAGCAAATATGTCCTGGCATGAACATGTTGCAGGCATAGCAAGGATACCTTCTCAAAAGTTGGGAATATTATTTCGAACCAGAAAGCTTTACACTCTACAACAACTGTTAATTCTTTACAAAGCTCAAATTCAACCAACTATGGTATACTGCTCCCATGTTTGGGGCTTCGCTCCCAAACACACACTGCATTTGTTGGATTCTGTTCAGAGAAGAGCTGTTCGCCTGATTGGAGACCCGGAACTGTGTCGGGACTCTCCATTCTTCTGGCATCGTCACTCGATTTACTGGGCGTTAATTTGTGAGCTAATATGTGTAAATACGGATTGTTAGTTAAGCTACGTTCTTAGGGTATATTTAAAACGTTTTGCTCATGACTTTCGCGTTTCCTCAGAAAGAGTTCTTTACAAGTAGCATTCGTCTGGTTTTTTTTTTTATTATCTTCACTTTAAAAGCTGGTGTGTCACCGAGGATCCATATTATCTCCCACTCTCTTTTTCCTTAACATTAATGATCTGTTGAAAAGGACCACCAATCCAATCCACAGCTTCGCCGATGACAGTACATTTATTTCTTCATTGTTCCCGAATGCTCGAACATCATGATACTTCGCAGGAGAAGCCAGATAATTCTGCCTACCGTAGTCATGTCGGGACACTCTGTAATTATGTAATAACAGCTTATCAATAATTTTTTTGCTTTTAAACAAAATATAATGATGGTAGTATCAATAGTGACAATAATAGTAATCCCATTCTATATATTATCTAGCAACAATTCTCAATAAACTTTTCACATCCTAAACACGTCAACGGTGCCAACGCATGCCACCAACAAATAATAAGTCGCGAGTACAATAAAGAGTATTACACCAACCAGTGTTGCAAACGACCTCATTTATGTCCGATTCATGTATTATATTTGTACGATTCGCGAGAGATCATCTTGTTGATTAGAGAAGAAATTTAAATGTCCGGCTGTCCCGTGGGCAGAAATCGAACTAAGAGGGTGGTCTTCCTTTAAATTGGGAGACGAGGAGCAGAGCCATCGATTTCATTAAGTCAACTATCAAATATTAGAGAATAATTAGGCTATAAGAGTCCAGATGAAGAGAGCGCCGTTCTTGGTCGCGATACGCATGCAGACGTCATGAAGTTATATTGTTTTAGTTGTTTTGTTCATAATTCTTTTTTTATAATCACGAATATTTGTATTCTAGGGAATTTTTTATAAGCTATGTTAATTTTAACCTTTTTCGCCGCAGTACTATTTTAAAGTACAATATTTTACTAGTATTTTCCCGTTTGATTTATTCAAATCGAATGAAATGCCGACTGTGAATAGATTTTTATCCAAAAAATGATACTTTTCTCACACTATACGGCGTAGGAAAGTCATTTTTTTAATGGTAAGAAGGAGGATATTGCTCAGAAACAAGGCAAGTATTATAAGTGTACTAATTCTGAAATCGATATCTGATTTCGTTCAAAAGTTCTTGTGTCAACAAACAGATTAGTTCTTTGGACAAAGAGATAGACCAGGGGTCGGCAACCTATGGCATGCGTGCCATCTCTGGCACGCCAAGCAATTTAGAATGGCACGCGTACCTATTCAAAGTTTACACATTAATTCTGTAATCTGTGACATGTTTCGAAATTAAGTAAATAATCGAAGACAGTATTACTTTAACGATACAAACAAAAACGACATATTACATAGGTCACTAAGTATTATTATCAAAAACTACAAAATATATATTTTGTAATTTATAATTTTACTGAATGCATTGATTTGGCTTTAATTTCGGCAAGTATTAAAGACGGCAAGCCTCAAAATATAAGCCTAGGCAAAAACACAAATAAACGTCCTCAATTCAGATCAAAAGAGCCGCTATAAGGCGGTTTTTGTTTGACTTGACTTCAATCGTTCCGACGCGCGCCGCAACTCTTTTTATATTGTCGAACTTTAGTTTTTGTTAGATTTAACTTCTAGGCGGCCCTTTGATTGCAATGGGCGCGTTGTAGATAATAATTTTTGTTCTAAGAAATATAATAAACGTAATTATTGGAATTTTCTGGAAACATTATTTTCCTATATATAGCAAGCGGCTACACGTTTGGATCATTTAGTATAGAAGTAACATCCATTCCAGTCAATAGTCGTCGAAAAGTTTAAAAATTAAAATTACGTTGCGTTATGGCCGCCAAGAAACAGAAGGTTACATCATTTCAAACTTCATGGACAACAGATTACGGTTTTGTACAGCATAACGATCGTATCATTTGTGTCCTATGTCGGGAAAGCGTAGTTTTCCGGACATCTAGTGTTCAACGACATTACCAGATAAAACATGAATCGTCATTTAAAGATAACGCTGATAAAAGGGAGGCAATACAAAGAGCAAGTAAACAGTACGAGAAACAGTCAACATTCTTTAGCAAAGTTTTCCAAGGAAAAAATCAGGTAACTGAATGCAGTTTCAAAATTGCATAATCGTTGGCACAAAAGGGTAGGCCGTTCACTGACGGAGAATTTATGAAGCAAACGTTTTTGAGTACTGGCGAGATTTTATTCGACAACTTGCCCAATAAGGATACAATATTGGCCAGGATTAGGGATATACCGGCATCAGCGCGGACCATCGAGAGACGAATTACCGAAATGACACCAAATGTCGAAAAAACAGCAGAGAGACGCTATCAAACGGAGTTTTGTATTTAGTGTAGCATTGGATGGAAGTGTCGATATTAATGACATTGCCCGTCTGGCAATCGTTGCGTGATACTTCGATGATGGCAGTGTGTATGAAGAGCTGATTTGTCTGCTCCTATTATAGGGAACTACAAGAGGAGAGGATATATTTTCAGAATTTGTTAAAACATTTTGAAAAGCGGAACATTGATTTAAATAAAATTTTTTGCGTAACGACAGATGGCGCTGCTGCTATGATTGGGAGACATAAAGGATTTGCTTCCCTCATTGAACGCATGGGTAGATCAGTTTTGAATTTTCATTGCATAATTCACCAAGAGAGTTTATGCGCTAAAATCTCCGCTGGAAGTTTAAAATCCGTGATGGATAGGGTGGTTAAAATAGTTAACTACTTTGTCGGTCGTTCTTCACTGATCCATAGACAATTTAAGGCGTTTCTACAGGAATTAGAAAGTGCATATTCAGATATACCATTGCACAATAATGTGCGCTGGCTCAGCCGTGGTAAAGTGCTCTCTAGATTTGTGCAATATCTGGGCGAAATTAAATCGTTCCTGTTGGAAAAAAATCAAGTGGATGCCTATTCTGAACTAGAAGATAAGAACTGGATCTGTATGTTAATGTTTCTTACTGACATTACAAACCATCTCAGTGAACTCAACTTAAAGTTACAATGTTCAGGCAAAACAGTTCTGGATTTATACGAATCCTGGAAATCATTCAAACTAAAAATAGATTTATTTATCAGCGATATTACTACAAACACATATAAATATTTTCCAAATTTAAAAATTTATATATCCAGTGTCGACGATGGTGCACTAATAGACGAAATTCTTAAATATATGACTAATTTAGAAGAGGACTTTATCGAGAGGGGTCAGGATTTTGATAAACATGGTCCTATGTTTGCTTTTTTAATCAAACCAGATTTAATGGATTTTTCCAGCAGTTGCTTTGACATATCTCTTTTCTCATGGATGGACATTAGTGATTTTGATCTTCAATACATTGAATTTAAAAGCTCCGAGTTATGGAACACGAAATTTGTAGAATTAAGAAGAGTATTAGAAGGTGACTGCCAGAACCATTCAAACGAGATACTCAGTTGTTGGATGAGTTTACCAGAGAAATTTATTTGTCTTAGGAAAGTAGCGTTTGCCATGCTTACAGCTTTCGGATCATCCTATATCTGTGAACAACTTTTTTCGCATATGAGAGTGATTTTAAACCCGTACCGAAGCAGGCTGACAACAGACAACTCGGAAGCATGTGTGACACTGAAAATAACCAGACATGAACCGGATATAAGAAAACTCTCTAAAGAACTTCAAGCACAGGGTTCACACTAGGTCCTAGGACTAGTATAATAAAATTATTTGTTAAATGTTAAATTTTTTTTGTAATTAAACCTTCTAAAAGCAATATTTTAAGTTAATTTTTGTTAATTTTAGTTGTAGTAAGTACCTATGGCGGCACGCAAAATGTTTTATGGATGAAAACTGGCACCCCTTAGTTAAAAGGTTGCCGAGCCCTGAGATAGGCAGATCAACGAATATTGAAAACAATATTTTTTGTGATTCTCGGTGGGTGCTTTTTACACAAATACAATACTACGCTCTGATAGGGAAATAACAAAAAGTAATTAACTAAAGACAATATTTCTATATATAATTCTTACAAATTAAAAACACTTCAGTTAAAAACAACAAGCAATCGGTTCTTTTTAAAGGAAATATCATATGTCCATTGTTTCTCCAGCATTCCACAATTTCCTTATACGAGGCCGAAGTATTTCTCCGTTGTCAGGAGGGCGCATCACCCATTATTAATACATTCTGTGATTATTATTCGAAATTTAAATAATCGAAATGTCGATCAGAAAGATCCCCGTCTTCGATCCATCTCACAATTAGGCGTACCGAGTAGACAGGTCCTGACTTAAAATGATTTGCGCAATCAATTTTTTGTAACCATCTTAAATTATCATATATATATATATATATATATATATATATATATATATATATATATATATATATATATATATATATATATATATATATACAGTCAGTCAAAGTGAAACTCGTACACTATAAAAAATTTTAAATATTTTTATCTCAGTGTAAAATAAACAACAGCAAATACATTTTGTGTGACCTGCGTATTAGTACAAATTCCTCAGCATATAGTGATCTAAAAAAAATTTGGAATGTAAACAAATTGTTATAAATTTGCATTTAGAACGCCAAAATTAAACTCGTACAGTTAGTATCTAATTGTTGTAAAAATACCTTGAAACAAATTTATTCTAAAATTATAGTGTCTGGTGATAGTTTCAAACATTTACTGTCGTTTAATTTTGTTTTTAAAATATGGGACGGCAACGAGGACAAACTTGCGTTGCCGAAAGGGAATTGATAATCCATCATTTTCAGATGGGTAAGTCTTACCGTCAAATCGGCAAGATTGTGAACCGAAGTCATACAACAGTTCAAAGCATTGTAGACCGCTACAAAAATGAAAATAGAATAAAAAATAAAGTTAGGAAAAGTCCCAGAAAAATTTTTAATTATTACGACGAACGATGGATTTTGCGAAAAGCGGAAGAAGATCTAAAAATTTCTGCTCCTAAGCTAGCAAAGGAAGCTGAAAAATATTTGCATAAAAGTGTTAATCCACAAACAATTAGAAATCTTTTAAAAAAACATAAATTAAATAGCAGGGTTGCTAGAAAAAAGCCATTTATTAGTAAAGTAAATAAAGTTAAAAGACTACAGTTTGCTGAAGAATACCGTGAAAAGGATTTTGAATTCTGGAAAGAAGTTATTTTCACTGATGAGAGTAAGTTTAACATTTGGGGATCGGATGGGCAGCTAAGAGTATGGAGAAGGGTAAATGAAGCACTAAAAGAAAAAAATCTAAGAGCGACAGTTAAGCATGGAGGAGGATCCGTTATGGTGTGGGGGTGTATGTCTGCCAAAGGCCCAGGAAACTTACATTTTATAGAGGGTATAATGGATCAAAATATGTATTTGGACATATTGAAGCAAAATTTAAAGCAAAGCGCGGAAAAGTTTGGATTGCAGGGATCATTCAAATTTTATCAGGATAATGATCCCAAGCATAAAGCACAACGAGTTAAACAATGGCTCTTATACAACTGTCCAAAAGTACTCGAAACGCCACCACAAAGTCCAGACCTTAATGTAATTGAAAATTTATGGAGCCATTTGAAAATTGCCATCAGAAAACATGAAATTTCTAATAAAAATCAAGTCAAGGCTGTATTACAGGAAGAATGGGAAAAAATATCGCCAGAATATTGTGAAAAATTGGTGCGGTCGGTCCCCAATCGACTAAGAGATGTGATAGGAAACAAAGGCCTACCAACAAAATATTAGACAGTATAGAAAGCCATTTTTTTACATTTGTACGAGTTTCATTTTGAGGTTTAAAAATAATATTTTTATTTTTCTGTTAAAATATTTGGAATAATTTACTATTCACATTGTTATTTAGTTATACTAATTGGGAGTTAAATGATAAAATGTTATTCTTTCAGTGTGCTTTTTGTGTTACAAATAAAATTATATTGAAGCTAGTGTACGAGTTTCACTTTGACTGTGTATATATTATATATATATATATATATATATATATATATATATATATATATATATATATATATATATATATATATATATATATTCTCAATTTAGTGGGGCTGCAGTCTATATTTAAATTTTTATGGCCTTGGGTAGTGAAACAACCTTTTTTGTTAGTCAAGCTTTCGAAATTCTATTTATTTCTCCTTCAGGACATCTGGAAAGACAAAATTTTCTTTTTTTCTTTTTATTGTTAAGTGAAAAATTGCTTTTTTAAGTACATTCATATAGTTGAAAATAACAAAAAAGAAAGATGGCATGAGAAAACAGAAAAATGATTGACTTACCAAAGTGGTTTTTCTATAACAAAACAAGCAATCATTTGCACAGAGGGACATTCCCTAATATATTATTGTTAACTACATAACGCAATAAGTGAACAGGAAAATATAAAACGGCCAAAATGGCTGGCCTTGATACTCTGCTAATTCCGTAAGCCAGTAAATTCACAAAAAATTATCAATTTTTTGGCGGCAAAATTGGTCAGTCGCGACTACTCCTGTCTTTGTATATATTGTAACATTCATTTTTTCCTAGATTTTAAGAGTATGAAATGTTACTGATTTCTGGTTTTATAATGTACTTCTTTTCATCTTTGTATCGAGCAGTGTATTTCGCAGAAAATTCTAGCCGCTCGTGGTACAGTGTGCAGTGCGGGTTTCCGACCTAAAATTCGTGGTACGCCGCGATTGGTCAAATGTTTGTATCCCGGAAGCCGGATTTTGAGAGAGAGAATTCTCACGGTTTATTTAAGGGTCTGCAGAACACAGATCAAGGCTGTTTCCACCCAGCCGCCGAGAGGGCTTTTTCCACCGAGCCGCCAAGAGGGCTTTTTCCACCTAGCCGCCGAGAAGGCTTTTTTTCCACCTAGCCGCCGAGATGGTTTTTCTCCACCGAGCCGCCGAGTAGGCCTTTTTTCCTTCAAGCAGCAGTAGAGGCTTCTGACGATTTTTTGGAGAGCTAAGTTAAGCACGAGTTTTTTAACGTGAAAGCCGTAGTGGGCTTTGTGTGTTTTTTCTACATGGAGTAGCCGAAGTAGGCTCTTCTTTTAACGTGAAGTCATACTGAAAATAAGTGATGGCATGTGTGAAATCGGTTTTATGTTCAATTTAAGGCCTCGAAGCCCGTAGGAAAACCGTAAGTCACCAGAACATACATCTATAGATCTATTTCCCGCAAATAAGTGTTTTAACTTCAATTTGAACTGATAAATCGTGAAGTGAATATCACGACTTTTCGATTTCGGGTGTAGCAAAGTTTTAGAAGTAAAAATGTCTGACTAAAGAACTCTATCTAGGAATAACTACCTTTTAGGCTAAAATTTTTGTAATTCTTGAACTGGAAGAGTAAGAACTTTTAATTTAAATCATTGAATAAATTTTTCTTTTTTTGTTGATTAAAGCTAGTGTTTCACTGAACACCTATCTTTCTTTTCAGGATAGAAGGGTTGTACCAAACTGATTCTTTTATTTAACAACTGTATAACACTTCAGTATTTTTTCATTTTTTTAGCTGAAATTAGATCCTTTCTATTTTAAAATGAATGATGCCCAAAATTAGTACAACTAGAGTTTTTTAACAATCGAAAATAATTCCAAAAAGACGTACAACAATTATCTCTTACCCATATTTCTCTACCAAGGAAAACTGAGCTAGTGTTTGTTTAATTTCTTTAGTTCTTTTAAAAATCTTTATCCACTCAATTCATTCTCAGAAATTAAAAAGGGGACAAGCCAATTTAAAATATTACAATATATATATATATATATATATATATATATATATATATATATATATATATATATATATATATATATATACATATATATATATATATATATATATATATATATATATATATATATATATACAGTAGAACCCCGGTTATCCGAGGTAACGTGGGGGGGGGGCACCCTCCTCGGATAACTGAAAACTCGGATAATCCGGATTTGTTTTTTATTCATTCAAAAAATAAACACCAATATTTTAAACCGATGTATTAACGTTTTTAACATATAAATAGGTACATACATTATAAAACAGTGAAATAGGTATCTATGCGCTTCTGTTTCATATTGCATTTTCTTTTTCTCGCTGCAATGTTTCTCCATCTATTAAGAAGAAGCAAATCCGCTGGGGTTGCCTCTGGTTGTTGTTCAATATACCTCAAAGCTTTTTCCAAAGTAGCAAAACCTTCTTGATGAGAGATCTTAGTGGGAGACTGTTCATCCACCGCGGCTTCGTCATCGTCATCGTCATCTGATTTTTCGGTTTCCTGAAAGGCATTCGTTATTTCTTCAATACTCATTTCTTCTTCTAAATCATCTGCTGTAATCCATTCAACAACATCTTCTCTTGTCACATTTTCGCAACCTTTTAATTTTTGCATTAATTCAAATAAACTTTTTTCTTTTTCTTCTATCTCGCTATCAAAATTTGAACAGGCCATTTCTCCATGGCTTCTCAATTTCAAAGCTAATGGAGTATCATCTTCACTGTCATTATAGTCCTCAAAATCAATAACTTTTGACCAAGATTTTTAAATAGTAGTAGTATGCACAGAATCCCAAGCTTGACTTACCCAGTAAATAACATTTTTCAGTGTAACCTTTCTCATCTCATTGATAATATCCTCCTTTTCTGTGTATTCTAACAGATGTTCAAGATATGAACGCCTATAATTTTTTTTAATGTTTTCGAGGATGCCTTGATCCATTGGTTGCATTATGCTGGTTACATTTGTAGGAAAAAATTTTACAAAAATTTCGCCCACATGAAGTCCTTCTTCAGGGTGAGAGGGGGCTTTATCCATTAACAAAATTGCTTTAATAGGAAGACGGTTTCTGTTCAAAAATTTAGTCATAGATGGCACGAACTCTTCTTGAAACCAGTTAGTAAATAAGGTCGCATCCATCCATGCGCTCTTCTGAATTTTGTAATAGAATGGTAGGGCTTTGGGTGAGATGTCTTTTAAAGCTCTTGGACGTACAGACTTGCCAATTACCATCAGTGGGATTTTGTGCTTGCCAGATGCATTGGAACATACCATTACAGTTAATCTTTCCTTACTTCGTTTGTGCCCAGGAGCTGATTTTTCCTGTCGAGATGCCAATGTTTTTGATGGAAGCATATTATAATTCAGACCAGTTTCGTCACAGTTGTAAATTTGATCACATGTGTATCCACAATCTTCGATTTGCTTTTTAAAGTTCTGCTTAAAC
Organism: Pachyrhynchus sulphureomaculatus; assembly: GCA_019049505.1. Classification (NCBI taxonomy): domain Eukaryota; kingdom Metazoa; phylum Arthropoda; class Insecta; order Coleoptera; family Curculionidae; genus Pachyrhynchus; species Pachyrhynchus sulphureomaculatus. The sequence continues at coordinate 2,243,977 of CM032448.1, forward strand.
TTCTCAATTGATGACACATCAGCAGAAAGTTTTTCACCACATATAGTCAGTTGTCGTACACCGTACCGTTTTTTCCAGCGGTCAACCCATCCAGAACTGGCGGTAAACTGATCTGTCTCTGGGAATTGCCTACTAATCATTATTGCTTTCTGTTGTAAAATTGGATCTGACAGAGGCACACCTTTTGATCTCTTTTGGTTAAACCACGTGAATAAAGCTTCGTTAACCTTTTCATAGTCGCCGGTTTTCATTGATTTTCTTCCTGAGGACGAGGAGGCTTAATTTATACACCACTCTTCTATTTTTGTGCGGTTTCTTTTCCAATCTCCAACTGTTACCTCACCTACTCCATAATCTCGTGCAACAACTTTAATTGTCTCTCCTGCTTCAATTCTTCTGCTGGCTTTTAATTTTTCTTCAATAGGAATGACGATTCTCTTACGCTTGTTTTGCTCCATTATAATACGACAAACAAAAATTCAAACAAAGCAGTTCGTATTAATTACACTTAACTACCAGAACTCCAATCAAATAAATTATGTGAGTATACTCGTACTTCTCCGTAGTAAACGCTATAATGCCCTGCATTCACGCAAATTTACATGCTGAAAGAGTCCAAAAACATAAATAGGGGAACCCCCTCACACGGGCCGGGGTATTCCCCGAAGGCCTCGACGATTTTAAATGGAAATATGTACATACGTATTTTAGAAGCTCGGTTAATACGCAGCATAGACGCGCGTACCTCAGATAATCAGGTTCTTAGATTAGCTCGGTTAATCCGGAGCTCGGATAATCGCGACTCGGTTAATCGGGGTTCTACTGTATATGAAAAAGCAGGTTTTATGACTCTTTTTAACTCTTTGCTATATATTTTTTAGACAAAGAATCATTTCAAGTAAGGCAATTGCAACTAGTGTACCACAGAATTGACAAAGGACTCGACGAAGACCGACTGGAAACGATGAGTTACGATTTGATTGCATGTAAGTGTTGCCAGATTTATAAAATTTAAAATATTTAATGTATTCGAGTAAACTTATCGTGCATAGCATATAAAGGGTTGTTGAAAAAATGTTGAGCCTTTTTCTCATTAAATAAGTTTAGTGTCACGTATTTCAGGCAGTATAAGTCGCATCGGGTCATATGTAGCGTCAGTTGAAAGCGGAGAAACTGTTGAAATTCGTTTCTTTACACTTAGTTTAGAGAGTTGAGTGAAATATCTTCAAAAGTTCGATATATTTTACAATTTTATTTTGATGAAAGCACAAATGCTGCGCAGGACTATGAATAAATTTATGCTGTTTATGGTAAAGATACGTTATCAAAAGATGGTTCAGTCGCTATTTTCTGGAAATTTCGATGTCAAATATGCTGCTCTTACTAGTCGACCAACGGCAACAGTTGAGCAAGACCGGCATATAAGCAGCTATGACATCGTTAAGGAACAAAATATCGATCACCAAACAGTTTTAAGCGATTTGGAGAACGTTAGCTACAAAAAGAAGCTCAATATTTGGGTGCTACATGATTTGGCGCTAAAAAAATTACTCGATCGAATTTCCATCAAGCGCTCAGTTCTCTTCTGAATATAATTCGACAAATGCAGTGTATGTTTGGGAGCAGAGGCCCAAACGTGGGAGCAGAATTCCATAGTTGGTCGAATTTGAGCTTTGTACAAAATTAACAGTTGGTGTAGAATGTAAAGCTTTCAAGTTCGAAATAATATTCCCAGCTTTTGGGAAGTTCTCTTGCTGTTCTTGTAATATTTCATGTCAAGACATATTTACCTCCAAATTAACGCCCCCAGCAGATTGTGCGACGATGCTGGAGCAATAAAATGTCCCAACAAGACTATGTCGGGTTTAGTAGCGTTAACTTTTTTAGAAAAAAAATGCCGCCTGGATGATTTTGTGGCGTCCACTTTGTTACTGTCACTCCAAGATAGAATTTTTTCCGGATTTTTATTAAGTTGAACGACTTCCTGCTGTCTGCCGATATTTGAATAAGTAGACAATAGCAAAAAGTACAACTAACCGGATCATTAGACAACAAATTATTCACCCCTTTCATATACAGTCTGTCTAGGAACTCTTACCTCCAGATCTTGGATCCCGTTTGCATTTTTCACAAATTATTCGAGCACGCATAGCGACTGTTCCGGCGTTTCACACTAAAATCTTGTTTTTAGACGAAGCACGTTTCACTCGACGTGAAAAACCCACATGCTGTGCAGCAAAGACCTTTTCAACGCAAATTCAGCATTAATGTCTGGATGGGATTTGTCGTGAACTAGTAGTTCGGGCCGTTTAGATTACCAGATCGATTTGATGGTGACATTTACTTGAATTTCATTCGTGAAACTGTTTCCTAATTATTGGAAAACTTACCCATGTTTTTCATGCACGATGGTGCACCACCACCCATTTTGCGCGCAATGTGAGAATTTTTTTGAACCAAAGTTACCCAAATAAATGGATCGGAAGAAGATGCTCCTATTCATTGACCAGCTCGTTCCCCAGACTTAAATCCATGCGATTTTTTTCTTTGGGGTGCATTGAAATCGAAAGTTTATCAAATTGATATCGACAACATTGAGCAATTGTGGAATAGGATTCAAAATGTTGCTAATGCTTTACGAGATGAAGACATTTTATGAAGAATACATTTAAATTTCCTGTGACGTATTAATTTATGCACTAACGAACTGAAACACTTATTGTAAAACCAATACCTTCTCAGTTGAGCGATTAAACGCGCGAATTTATCAATTTGTGGGTAATCTTTTATGTCCTTAGCCAGTTGGTTTTTTACATTCTTACTGTTGTTGACCCGTTGGTCTTTAAATTTATTATCGTTGTTAGCCTGTTTGCCTTTAAACATGCTCCAAATTTCAAAGTCTATTCTTTTGGACCTGTCCTAAGCCTCGATGAAGTGTGAAGGAACGCATTTGCGAATTTGACAATGGAATTAAAAAATGGAAACGAATATCCCATTATCTCAGAAACTGTTGCTCGGAGCAACATTTACCAAGAGAGCCTTTCTAGACAGGAGAAGGTGGAGAATACGAATATTTAATTAAAAATATCATACAGAATGATATAAAAAAGTTATGACAATTTAAAAGTATATACAGTGCAATAAGTGGCGCCCCCTACAATTTACAACAAAACTGTGAGCTGATTTCGATTTCTCATCTTAGAAAACCCCTTAGCACCGAATCTTGTACAAATAGTACAATTATTAAAAAAGATACTTAAGAAAAACTAAAATAAAAGTAAAACTTTGACACCCTGTATCTCAAAAATTACGAATTTTTGGATTAAGGTGAGTTGAGTTAAATGGTTATATTTTCATCCCAGAAATCTACAGTAACTCTATGTACACGGAATACTGAGACACTTTGTATAAATCGTGACATTTGCGATTATATAGTTAATTTTTTGGCTAAAAACTTGACTATTATTTTACTATTTGAAAATACAGTCCTGTAGACAAATTTTAAAAAGATTATTAACAATGATTCCAAGTTTTTTTCCACTGGATATGTGTGATAGGCGGTAAAGGGTTCAAAAGTGCAACGTCATCGTCGTAGTCGGGCATACCTGCGGAGCCTCGTTTCGATAAACAAAGAAAAATTATTATAAATGTATATGAAGATTACGTAGAATTAAAAGATATACATTTTTTTAATGAGGTGTGCTGTACAATTTTTGGGCGTAATTGGTTTTTTTTTTTTTGTGTTACGTTCTTGTGTAAAAATTACCGTCCCTTACTAACAAGAGAGTTTTCTAAGTTGTCTATCTTTATGAAAAAGACAATGCATTAAAAAATCGGTGAAGTAATTTAAAATAAATAAATAAATATCGTCTTTAATTCGGTATCCACAAAATCAATACAAAACAAAATCAAAAATATATATAAATGACAATTTCCAAATATACACACACAATTACAATTACCGCAGAAGCAGAAGAAATGGCGGACTTTAGCCACAGGCTACTCTTTTTGCAGTACTTTCCCTGCAAAGACGTAGTTTTAAAATAAGTACTGAATTTAATCTTCTCAATTAAAAAACGAAGTAAAAAGTGACCCCAAAAGGAGACCAAAATCGCCCATTTTGGCACCCTCGAATTCTGATACAAATTGTATGCTAATTTTTAATGATGAGGACTTACTCATGACAAAGTTTTGAGTTGAGTATAGTTTTGGTTTTTGGGGTATGAGGGATTGAAGTTTTAATACGCGGGTGATATAAGCAAATACAGTCGACACTCTATATAGTGAAAGACCAAAATGTTGACCGAAATTTCACTATAGAAAGTTTTTCACTATATAAAGAAAAAATCCATATATATTCCTATGTATGTATTTTATATTGGTAATCATTTACTTGTTTTATAACGTACAAGCAACCAAAAAATTGCAAAATTGAATTATTAGAAAAGATTTTATTAAACATTTGAAAGTTTAAATAGTACATAGCATGTACAGGGCTAAATACATACATAAAGTCCGTACGTTATATCTTTACCCGTGCGTCATAGTTTTCAGGCCATATAACAGACGACTATTATATTATTTGTCTCTTTTCATCAATAAATCGTAGGTATTGGTAAAAAGAGACAAAAAATATAATAGTCGTCTGGGATATTGCCTGAAAACTATGACGCACGTGTAAAGATATAACGTACGGACTTTATGTATGTATGTACTACATACGAAATAAAAAGAATAATACAAAATCTGTTAATACATATGTACATACTACGTACATACGTACTAGGAAAAATAATCAGTTATTTTCTTTTGAATATTCCTTTTGAAAAATAATTGTTGCTCAACAAGATTCTCGCATTTATTCAAATGCATAAAGATTTGATCAGGTACACTTTCCTGGCCCCTGAGAGTAGTTCGCACAATGTCAAATGCATTTCTTATTTCATTTTCACTAAATTTAGCAGGACATTCCCCGGTTTCAGTTTCTTCTTCATGATCTTCTATACTTTTTATATCGTCAATTATGTCTTGGTCAGTTGGGAGATCTGTCGTGCCAACATCATTGTGGATTTCTAAGAAATCTTCAAGTAAAAAATCTGCGTCGACGGTAGCAGTATTTTGTAGAATACCCCATTACCTTTTTAAGGTAGTGAGATCCATTTCGTCTTCTTCTTCCCATTCGTCAATTTTTTCAGTAAAACCTGCTTTAGAAAAGCAGTTTTTGATAGTTTTCTGAGAAACATTTTCACTCCATACTTTAGCGACTTCGGTTATACACTCTTTAAGGGTAACCAATTTTTGGACTGGAAGATTGTTATCAATCGCATTAACAATTTTGTGAACAATTCTGTTTCGGTAATGATGTTTTATGTTTTTTATAATACCCTGGTCCATAGGTTGCAATTTGGAGGTCATGTTTGGTGGAAAAAAGATCAATTCAATATTCCTTAATTTTTTACTTACAGTAACTGGATGTGCAGGACAATTGTCTATAAACATCACAATCTTTCGCTTTTGGCTTTTTATTTTCGTGTCCAGTTCTTTGATCCATCTTTCGAAAATCTCAGAAGTCATCCATGCCTTTTTATTATTGGCGTAATCTAACTCCAGAGATTTAACTCTTTTTAAACAACGGGGATTTTTGCTTTTACCTATGAGGAATAATTTCAGTTTTTCTAAGCCATCCATGTTTGCTCCAACCATAAGTGTCACCCTTTCTTTACTTGTTTTAACACCAAAACATTTATCACTTTTAAAAGCAAAAGTTTTATTTGGCAAACATTTAAAAAACAAACCGGTTTCATCACAATTGAAAACGTTTTTTGGCTCGTACTTTTTCAATGCACTTTTTAAAACAGTTTCAGTCCAAATGTCATAGTCCTTCTGACTAACGCTTGCACTCTCGCCAGACACCGTCTTGAAAACAATTAAATTGCGAGTCTTCCAGGCACTCAACCACCCTTCACTAGCTTGAAAATTAACGCAGTTAAATTCTTTAGCAAATTGTAGAGCCTTTCGCTTTATTAAATTTCCCGATATTGATACGTTTTGATGCGTACGGACCACTTGAAACCATCGTAAAACTGCTTCATTTACATCTTCGTAAGTACTCATCCGTACTCGTTTTCGACTGCTTGGAACACTAGGTTTCTTAATGATACTGTCGCGACTTTTTATTATCAGAGAGACGCAACTTGGAGAAACACCAAATTTTGCAGCAACATCGATTTTTTGCAGCCTTTATCAACTTCCTCCAAAACTTTAATTTTCTCAGCTAAACTTAAACACACTCGCTTGGACATCTTACTTGATTCTTAAACAAAAAGAACCTGAACCTGAATTTGCGAATTACTAGGCCTCTACTATAAAATGGGTTTTTCTCCGGATTTCTCACAGAAATCTACCTGATTTATTGCCAACCATTAGGCGTTATAAACGCGTTAAGAACCTTTTCAAAAGAATGCGTCATAAAAATGGAATACGTGCTAATGTTAGATAAAAATGGGAAACCCGAAATGGCCAAGATCTCAATAAATGCATAAAAATTTATACATAAAATTCCGGTAAAAATTTTATTATATAGAGTGTTACTATTTTACAGATTCACTATATGCAGGGCTTTTTACATGAAATTTCATTAAAATATTCTAGGTCTTGAAAAAAATACACTATAAAGAGTTTTTCACTATATAGAATTTCACTATAAACAGTGTCGACTGTATACGCGATCAAATAAAGTTCTATAGCTAGAATTTTACCTCACTAGATATCAGCACTTCGAAAAACCCCCCAATAGGAACTTGCAGAACAAACAAGACGTATACTTCTATCTTTCTTAGAATCATTAAAGTAGCACCAGATGTTCGACGCAGATAGAGCAAAACCTTTGTAAACGGCCGAAAGGTAGGTTGGCAAGCCGCGCGGTCGGTTTGGCCTGCCTTACACTTGGCGCCATAATCATCTATAACTTCGAAAGTATTTTAAATTTTGCTCTGAAATTTTAATCCCTCAATTGTCACAAATGAGAATTTTTTTTGTTATCATATTTACTTTCTTCGTGGAAAACTAAATTTAGTACTGGAATAATTTTTCTTTTATGTAGAATAGGAAAACAGTGAATTACACAGGGGAACAGCTGTTTTGGTGTCGAGGTTTTTTGAGCTGATTCTATATCAATTTGATGTCCTGAATTCAAATAACGTATTTATTTGTACCTAGGAGCTCAAATTTTTAAGATATACAATTTTAGAGAAATATAAGTTACATTATTGTAACTCAAATCCGTAAGTGTAGTAAACAAAAGTAGATACGAAATTTTTATTTTAGTTATACAAAATACAATATTATGTCGTACCTACAAACATTGAAGAAATGAAATAGTCACTCAACACTTGGAAAGCTTCTTTTCCGCGACATTCTTGAATGTTTTTTTAAACAGTCCCTTTTTAAACTCCAGCAGTAATCTGCCATCATGTGCATGTCCCATGTTCCTTGGTAGCGGTCCTCCATAACTTTAATATCTTTCACCTTGTTCCTCACTCATGTCTCCTAAATTGTCTGGAAAACGGTCTAAGTGGCTGTGTAAATAGTGTATTTTAATACTCATATTGCACCCTAAGGATTTGAAACTATTAAGCATCTTGTTAACCATTTCAACATAGTTTTGAGCTTTATGTTTGCCTAGAAAATTTTTTACAACTGCAACAAATGATGTCCAAGCTTCTCGTTCAACTTGATTCATTGAATTTATGAAGGCAGGATCCTTAATTAATTGTCTTATTTGTGGGCCGTCAAATATCCCTGCTTTGAGTTTTTCTGTGCTCAACTGATGCATTTTTACCCCTATATATGCAAAACAAGACCCATTCTTATCAAGAGCCTTTACAAATTGCTTCATTAAGCCCAACTTTATATGTAACGGAGGAAGTATGATTTTTTCTCTTTCAACCAAAGCGTCGTTAATGACATTCTTTTCCCCAACGTCCATGTTTTCTCTCTGAGGCCAATCTTTTCTAACCCAGTGGTGTGTTTTGTCCCTACTATCCCAGAGGCACAAGAAACACGGATATTTCGTGTAACCACTTTGCTGCCCAAGAAGAAAGTTTACCATTTTTAAGTCTACACAAATCATCCATTGATGTTCGTAATACTTTATCTTCTGCAAGACCAAAGCTATGGTATTATATTCTTCTTTCAGTTTCGTTGAGTGAGCTAGTGGTATTGAACCATATTTATTCCCATTATGTAGAAGGACACATTTTAAACTTCTCTTTGAACTGTCAATAAATAGGCGCCAATCATCTGGAATATATTCAGAAAGTCCCATTTCTTTCATGAGTCCCCTAATTTCGTGACAAAATACAAGATTGTCTTCTTGAGAAAAGAATGGTAGCAGATCTTTTTCTCTTGTACGGTAAACGGTAATTTTGGTTCCTTGTTCCAGTAAATTTTTGTCGTTCAACCTAGAAGCCAGTACTTCAGAAGCTTTTTTTAGATAAATTGAGATCCCTGGTGAGATCATTTAATTCATTTTGATTGAAGCGTTGAGGAACTGATGACGTCCCCTCATAGTCACTGTTAGTTTCATTAGCATCAGAACTTTTATTAGCATCAGAAGAGCGATCAGAGGGAAAATATTCGTCATCAGAGATATGTGGTAGCTGATGAAATGTTGGAATCGGTATTTCATCTGAGTGCGGGATAGGGCGTATTGCCGAGTCTAAATTGAGATAAGTCCACTTACTGCAGTTATTTCGATTGATTCCATTAGTATTTACTAAACAGAAATAACAACCATTGAAGTGGTTTTTTGGTTCTCTCCCAAACCATTGGTACGCCGAATTTTAGACATTTTCTTTTCCCGGTAGTCCACTGCCGTAAATGCTCTGTACAAGTTTTACATACGAGATGCGGGGCCCACGTTTTGTCCTGATCACCAAGCTTAACTCCAAAGTATACAAGATACGCTCGCTTTACAAAGTCAGTAATAGTTTGTCTGTTTTGTTGAAACATGTATTCTCCGCATATATAGCAAAACACTTCAGGTTGATTTACACAACTTCTTCTTGAACTGGAACCTGAACTCATTTTAATTCTGTTCAATAACACAAAAACACTCTTTTCTTAACATAAAATAACACGCCGAATTCGATCTACTCTCATTAGTAAGAACGCACAAACTGACGAGACTTACCCGAGTTAGGTGATTAAAAGGGTCAGTTCAGGTACCTGATAGGCAATGATTCCACTATTTATAGATTTACCTGGAATTTACTCAATTACAGACTGACAATAAAACCATTGTACCTACATTAATGAATATATAATAATTTTAGAACTCTCATAAATGAATATACTGAATAAAAACCACATTGGTAGATAAGTTGATGTATCTAAAAAAGTAGAGCTGATAGAGAAAAACGGATTGCATGTATAGATTTAGCGTCCCAAATATAGTTAAAATCAGCTCTAAAATCCCAGGCACCAAAACAAAAATATTTTTTTGTTGCCCTGTGTTATATAGTCTGATCAATGAATCTTTGCAGTCATGTGATCAACCCGAAGTCAAGAATATTCATACGATTCAATCGGCTGTCAATTCAGTGTCGGCGGTCTGAGTTTTAAATGACAATTCCAAAAGTGAAAATAGAATTTCAAATTTTTCATTCGGTTTGGTAATTAACGACAACTACGGATATATTAAATGTGTATGATATGTAAACCACCCTAGTTCTTACTTGTGAAGGACATTTACCTCTCTGTATAAATCCAACGTCTAACATTACCTATTTTTAATGGAAAACTATAACAAATAGATGCTTATATTGCACTCTGTCGGTGACTTACTAAGTCTAATCAAGCAGAGCGGCACAGCACGGCTGGCAACTTATTGCAGATACGCACCTTTCTTGAGCTTACTGCTCGAAGGCATAGATGGCAGTATTGGTATAACTAAAAACGAAAAAAATCGTATTTTTAGAAGTTACCAAAGTGTTCTTCGTATTTGCTGAATCATCCCAAGACGCGTGAACCGTGCATTAGACACTTCCAAAAATTAAACATAAAGATGATATAACCTCAATCCGTCAAAGAATTATCGATTCTTCTAAAACATGAAGCTATACCCAAATTCAAGGTTGTTCGCTGTCTTTCTTGCATATGTACAAATAACCGAGACAGATAATAAAACGAATGTCGTAAATAACTTCAGATGACAGAAGACCTACGTTTTTAAGTTTTTAAATATACTTAACATGTTGACAAGAAGAATAATATAGACGGATGTTTACACTCTATTCAGACATTGAGGACGTCCATGCAAGAATCATTGATCGGACTATTTAAGATACCGTCAAACGGGGTGAAGTCGATCGGCAGGGATGAAGTCGATCAAACCAGTATTTTCATTTGTGTTTAAGCATAATGGCAACACTGCATTACAAATCAGCTGATTCTTATTTACATTCGTGTGGCGAACAGATGAACATCTATTATACCGGTATTGTTGGCCCTTATGAAAAGGTAATAAGAAATCCATTACCGAGAATGATATCAGAGGTTAAAAATTCTTTAAAAAAATGTAAGAACCTTGTCTCCGATTCGCTAAAATTTAAATTAAATGAGAGTAATCCGACCATACCAAAATTGTATTGCTTACCCAAAATTCACAAACCTGGAAAAGCAATGCGACCCATTGTTTCATCGGTCGGATCACCCACATATTTAATATCCAAATGGTTATCAAAAGAACTTGAGAAGTTACCGTTAAATACTTTCACAGTGAAGAATTCGTTGGAATTCATTAATAAAACAAAAAATCTAGTTCTCAATGAAGGTGAAGTCTTAATTTCTTTTGATGTTAGTTCTTTGTTCCCAAGTGTGCCAATTCCACAAACTTTGCAATATCTCGAAGAATTACTTAGAATGAATGACTTTGAAGACGAAATTATTCGTGAATAATTAACATTATCTAAACTTTGTATGGAACAAAATTATTTCCAATATAACAATCAATTTTATGTTCAGAAAGAAGGAACAGCTGTGGGTAATTGTTTATCACCTTTCGTAGCCAATTTATTCATGAGTAAATTTGAAATCGAAGCCAGTCAAGAATTCGAATATTTCCCAAGGGTATGGTATAGGTATGTGGATGATATTTTCGCGATTTTTGATACAAAGAAAGCAAATATTGATGATTTTATTTCTAAATTAAATAGCCGGTATGATTCCATTAAATTCACTTACGAAGTTGAGAACAAAGGACAATTGCCTTTTCTAGATATTTTAATTATTAAAAATAATAATAGATTAGAATTTGATATCTATAGGAAGGACACAGTAACAGATAGATATATTCCTAATGATTCATTTCATTGCAAACAACATAAATTAGCCTCATTCATCGTTTGGTCACTTTCCCTCTGAATAGAGTAAACTTTAATAAAGAAAGGAATCGTATTAGAAATATAACTAGAGTTAATGGTTATGACGATGACTTAGTAAATAAGCTGATAAATAGACATAAGTTTAGGTTTAATATTCAGAATTCCACCTTTTTTACACGCGAAGAAAATAACAGCAAGTATGTCTCCATACCATATAATCCGAAATATAGCAAGGGACTCAATAAGGTATTTAATAAGGTAGGCCTCACCTTAGTCTATAAGTCATCAGACAATCTGAGAAATATCTTAGGAAATCCCAAAGATAAGATTCCTAATTGTGAGAAAAGTGGAATTTATGAAATTAGTTGTAATGATTGTGACAAAAAGTATGTTGGGCAAACTAAAAGGTCGATTAAAACAAGATTTAAAGAACACTTAGCACACTTAAAATACAATAGAACAGAAAAGTCTAGCATTGCCGAACATGCCCTTGAAGCTGATCTTACTGTAACATTAGATAATCTAAGATTAATAAAAAATGTATCTGATAGGAGATTGTTGAACGCATACGAAAGTATGGAAATCATAAAATGTAAAAGTAGTTTAAATAAAGACAGAGGGCCTATTCCTTATAGTTCCCTCTACTGGTTACTTGACCGGAACTGATGGCCTTGCCTATGTCATTAGTTCCGCTTGAGTAATTCAAGGGTTAGGCTGAGTATAAATAGGGTAGATTTGTAGTTTAGCTTTAGTCAATCATCGCTCCTGATGAAGCTAATATGGTTAGCGAAACGCGCGTCGAGTGCAAAAATAAAGTGTTTGGTGTAGTGGTGATATATACTGAGTAGTATCATTGTGCCAAAGATTCCACATTCCCAACTTAGTGTAAAGTGAGTTTTCCAAAAATAATTAAATAGTAAAAGAGCAAAATTTCTCAATCTCTAAAATATGTGAAATCAAATAGTTGCACAGCCAAATCAGTGAAACCTAAGCCCGTCCGAGCTCCTCTAGGTGATAAGGAATATATTCAAGAAAAGGTATTCACAATCAGACATGCTAATTTAGTTTTTGTGTGGTTTCAATTGCAATTTTTGTGTGTAGAAACAAAACAACGGGATGAAATGGATTACTTGGTTTTCGTTGTATTTTGTTAGGTTTTGAGATTATGTTTAAAGCAATTTCTTTTTGTATGATTTTCTTATATATTAATTTTGTGTGCTAACATATGAGGGGTGTCGGGCAGGGTGGGGGCGAATCGTATTTTATTATTTTCTTTTTTTATAGATGCCACGAAAATACATAAAGAAGCTGGATGCTTATGGCAAAAAAAACTACGATCCCGTGTATTTAGAGAGAGCGCTGGATGCAGTGCGCAAAAAAAGACTGAGCATGCGAAAAGCGTCAGAAAGGTTTGCAGTGCCATATACGACACTTAACAATCACTATCATGCGGCAGCTCTCTTGACATATGGTGGTCAACCTGCTCTTGATGAGCATTCTGAAACTTTGTTAGTGAATGCTTCGCAAACCTGTGCTGAGTGGGGTTTCCCATTAAAGCCCATTGATATTAGGCGAATCACGCAGCAATATTTAAATAGTCGTGGCATCACTGAAAAGCGATTTAAAAATAATATGCCAGGAGAAGGGTGGTTTAATGGTCTGATGAAAAGGCATCCTCAGCTTACAGTCAAGCTTGCGGAGAATACAAAGCGAGTGAGAACCGCTGTAACATACGAGATTGTTGAGGAATATTTCCGAAATGTGGCGGATATAATCAGAGATATCCCACCACAAAACGTTGTAAACTATGACGAAACAAACTTCGTTAACGATCCCGGAGCGGTTAAAGTGGTAATGAAGAAAGGAAGCAAACACGCCTACAGGACACTTGACACCACCAAAAGCAGCACAACAGTTATGTTCGCAATAGCTGCTGATGGAACTCGCCTCCCTACTTATACAGTGTACAAAGCCAAACATATTTATGAAGGTTGGAAGGAGGGGGGATTACCAGGAGCAATTTACAACAGGTCTCCAAAGGGATGGTTTGATTCTGAATTGTTTGACGATTAGTTCAGGACCGTAGCACTTCCATTTTTCCGAAAATTAGAAGGAACCAAGTTGCTTATTGGAGATAACTTGCAAAGTCATATTACTGTCAGTGTCATTCAAGAATGCGAAAATAACAACATTAAGTGTGTCTTACTCCCCCCCAATTCGACCCACATGCTCCAGCCACTGGACGTGGCATATTTTCGTCCTCTCAAAGCATCATGGAAAAGAGCACTGGAGGAATGGAAACTAAAGAAACTATATTTCCTAGGATGTTGAAAACCACGGTTGAACGACTTGGGGATCGCGAAATTAACAATATTTTAGCTGGATTTAGAGCCTGCGGCCTAGTCCCCTTCAATCCTGATGCTGTTCTTGCAAAAATAAAAAGAAAAGAGCCTACTACACCGGAGGAAGGAAACGTGGCAGAAACTTCAATGACTGCAGTGCTTGTAGATTATCTACACGAGCTCAAGACTGGGCCTAATGATGCTCCAAAGCGAGGAAAAAGACTAAACATAGCCGCTGGCAAAAGCATAGGCACAGAAGATTTGGAAAAAGAGAACCAGAGCAGTTGCAAGCAACCCAAAGCACGTAAGAGGCAAATAAGCGACAGCGAAGAGGAAGATGACTTACAGGCATTGAAGGAGGAGGAACAGCATATCAACACAAATGATTATGAAATTGGAGAAAGTTCTGCTGAGCCAGCCAACATTATTCTTGATTCATCCAGGAACTGGGATATAGGACAATTTATCATCATAAAATATGAAACAAATAAGAGAGATCGATTTTATATCGCTAAAATTATTGAAATATCAGGGACTGAGATAGTTGTAAGTACACTGCGTAAACATCCATCCATGAAATCTTTGTTTTTCATTTATCCAAATATTCCGGATGAGTCTGTCATAAACAGGGAACAGATTGTCCGACAAGTTAATTTAAAATCACTAAAACGGGGCAAACATTTCTCCTCGCTTAGAAAAAACGAATTGGAAACACTCCAGTGAGAAATTTTTGTGTGTTCATTCATTTCGTAATTTTTTGAATTCTGTTTTTTTAGTTTTATTTTTTGCCTGTATTTTTATTTTTAAGTATAGTTTGTTTATTTAAGGTTTACATTTCCTTAATTTGTGTTTTATTGCAAAATTCTGCAAATGTAGGTGGTACCTTGGTACCTACATATAATTTTTTTAATTTTTTACTGATCGACTTCATCCCGAACAATCCTAAAGTGGGAAATATGCATTTTAAAATGGGTGATCGACTTCACCCCGAACCCTGGGGTGAAGTCGATCACCTTTTAATTCAAAATAAAAAAAAAAATTGCATCTATGACCTTACTCCAGTCACCAATAGACAACCTAAGTATCAAGGAAGTTATATTTTTAATTGCATTAAAATATAATTATTTGTTATTCAGTTATCTCAAAAAAACGTATTTTTTTGATCGACTTCACCCCGTTTGACGGTACTTAAAAAAATGTCCGTGTACTATACAACTCCAAACGTCGTAGTGGCAATTACTAAAGAAAGAGTTGTCATTTATTTTATCCAAGTAATATTTTTAGACCCAATTAATAACACTTTAATCTCATTATTATGAGCAATGTTAATCTTCACTTTAATACCCGAAAACACATTTCCAAAATACCTCATCAAACAGCCAGTCCCGTATATCTTCTTAATTTAAAACCGTCATATATTTCTTAAATTCATATTTTCTTTATGTATCGTCGTTTCGGCATTAACATTTTTTTTTTCTTTTCGAAAAAAATCGTGTTTTTTAAACTTTTTTCGCTTTTTTTTTAGGCCTGGCAGCTTACATGCATCGGGCCTTTTTTAAACCAGTTTTTTTTATTTAGTTTAATATTTCGGCTATAAGAATTTTTAGGGGCATAATTCAAAATTTGAAATAGAATTATTAAGAAAGAGTATCGGAAGAAAGCCTACTATGCCGTCAAATCGCGTCGATATTAATATCCAATGATGTTACCGATTTTTATTTTTCAGCTTTATCGTAGTTGATATGGGGAGTTTCAACCTCTAGCAATCAAACTAGAGAGATCCTTTTTCTCAACCTCAAAAATCACCCTATACTCCATCCCTTTGCAAGGCGAAGTAATAAATCATGTAAAATTATACAAATTAGTAATAAAAGTGACCCAGTGGGTAATAAACCAAAGGCGGGTTGTTTTTACCTGATGAGGTTAATTTGGATTATAAATCGTATCGAGGGTACACTCTCAGTTTATTTTCTCACGTCACAAGTAGTGCATCAGTTCAGAACAATAAAGATATCTTCCCCAAATCGTCAAAAAATTTAAGCTTAAATCAAAAGATCATAATTACATCAAAAGTGATGAAAACCTTAATTTAAGTGTCGACGATAGTGTTCAAAAGTGTTCCCTAATGACCGGAGTTGGAAAATCAACTATCTATCGAATTTTGAAGTAAGAAAGAGGAGGAATTACTGCGCCAAAGCTGAAACCAGGTAAAATAAAACTGGAGCTGACAGAAGATGTAAAAAATTCCCTGCGAAGAATCATTCATGGGCTTTTCATTGAAAAAAAATCCCAACTTTGGACTTAATTCTAGAGGCTGTTAAAAGTAACCCACGGATACCAACGATGAGCAGGACCAAATTGTGTTTTCGTCGGGAAAAATTTTAAAGAAAATCCTTGTTAATTGAACGGGGAGAAATCGTACGCTGGAGAAGAGATTATCTGGGAAAAATTAGACATGAGCGTTCTCAAGGAAAACGTATTTATTATTTAGTCGAAACTTGGATAAATGATGGGTACACCGTAAATAAGTTTTGGTAGGACAAAAACGTGTGGAGTTCAAGACAAGCTTTTATGGAAGGTTGATCAACCGGTCTCCGTCCACTATCTGGAAAAGGACGCGGATAATACATATAGGGAGTATCCACGGTTTCGTTAATGGCGGTCTGCTTACATTCGAATCGAAAAAAAAACAGGAGATTACCACGGGGATATGAATTCTGATGTGTTTGAAGAATGGTTTTACGCAGATGATAGATTTGATTCCCCGAAGCTCAATAATTGTCATGGATAATGCAAGTTACCATTCCAAAAAAGTTTAACGTGTTTTCACGATGGGATGGTTTAAACGTGATATACCATACAGTCTTGGTTAACTCAGCGAAATATATTATTCTATGATGACAATGTTAATACAATTAGTCAAACATGAAGTTTTAATAATCTGGACTCGCGCCGATAGAGGGTGGTAGGTACATCCCTAACAACGCTGCGTGACAATTTTTAACTTATTCGGTTTGCTCTGTATAGACGTTTGTGTTGGCGATCGTAGTGACATTATCTGTGAACCGTTATACACGCGTTATCTGCGAGATGTTATACGTAGTGCAATTAGAGTTCCGAACTAACGCTTTATAGCAAGAATGTGAAATAATATCGACCCGCGCCGATAGAGGTTGGGAGGTACATCCCTAACAACACTGCGTGACAATTTTTAACTTGCTGGCTTGTTCAGTTTGCTCTGTATGCACGTTTGTGTAAAGGTCTAATTTTCGAGTAGTTTTCGCGATTTAACGCCGACTGATATTCGGTAGAAGACCTTAGACCAGGGGTGCTCAAACGATCGATCGCGATCGACAAGTCGATCGCGAGTGCTTTTTGAGTCGATCTCGAGAAAAAAATTCCGATATAGAACTACTCACAGATTTTGTTTTAGGTAACTAAAACAAAATGTAATGAATAAACTACTAAAATTTATTCGATCCACAATTAGGCCAGAATAACCCCCTCATCACTTTCTTTTATCGTAATAACCCCCTGCTAGCGGCAAACGGCGGCTTTATCAAAGGAACGCGCGGTACTTGTCAAAGAAAAGCCGCGTTTTTGATTCCCGCCGATTTTTCTAGAAACTTCGGGCGGCGTGTTAGACGGGAACATTCGAGACTTCGTTCGCGCTGATATAAATGTTGCGCCTGCAGGAATAGGAGTCAGTCTGAGTTGTAACTGGAAGGCGATACATCGATACAAAGTTTATTAATAAATAGTCCAAAATGAGTGCGGCGAAGAAAAGTAAAACTTAGGATTTTAATAACGATTGGGAGGAAGAATTTTTCTTTTGTATGGTAAAGGATAAGTGCATTTGTCTCATTTGCCATGCGTCAGTTGCAATACCTAAGCGTGGGAACTTAGAGAGGCATCATAAAACGATTCATAAAAACTATGGAAAGGATTTTCCGTCACAGAGTGAATTAAGAAAACGAAAAGTACGTGATTTGATAACTTGTTTGAAAAAAGAACAAACCATGTTCACAAGACCAGCCAAACAATCAAAAGCTGCAACGATCGCGTCATTTAAAATATCTCATATATTGGCGAAACACAAGAAACCATTTGATGATGGATTGGTTGTGAAAGAAGCATTTATTTAAGCGGGTGAGACTTTATTTAGGGATTTTAAAAATAAAACAGAGATTATGGCTGCTATTAGAGAACTTCAGTTATCTCGTTCGACTGTCACAAGGCGTGTTGAAGTCATGAGTCAGGACATGGCAGAAAAACTGAAACATGATATCATGGAATGTACATACTTTTCTTTACAGTTCGACGAATCCACCGATATGACAGACACTGCCCAGCTGTGTATTTTTATTCGAATGGTATTCAATGACATGTCGGCTAAGGAAGAGTTTTTGACAATGATTTGTCTGAAAGGAAAGACCCGTGGCGAAGATATATATAACGTTTTCTTCAATTTTGTATACAAGCTACAATATATAAACTAGTGTGCATTACAACCGATGGAGCACCAGCAATGATTGGAAACAAAAACGGTTTTGTGGCATTGTGTCGAGCTAATGATGATTTTCCTATATTTTTCTCCTTCGATTCATCAACAAGTTTTGTGTTCAAAAGTTCTAAACATGGAGGAGATTATGGGCATTGCAATAAAAATTGTGAATTCTATCCGTGCACGTAGCTTGCAACGACGGCTCTTTAAATTGCAGTTGGAAGAGAGTGGGTCAGCTGAACACACTGATTTAGTTCATCACACGGACGTCAGGTGGTTGAGTCGCGGAAAATTCCTAGAAGGTTTCAAGAATTATTGCCCGAAATAACAGCTTTTCTGGACGAAAGAGGTGATGACACTCAGATGCTGAAAAACGGAAAATGGCTGACTGATTTGGCATTTTTCACAGACATCACAATGCATTTAAACACCATTAATTTGGAGCTTCAAGGTAAAGGAAAAACTATTATTGAGATGATTAGCGCAATAAACGCATTCAAAAGTAAATTGCAACTTATGATAGATCAGCTGAAAAGAAAGGATCTGAAAAATTTTCCGTCTTTGAAAGCAAGGATTCCTCACTTGAATTATGATATTTATGAGGCAGAATTATCAAATATTTTGGGCCAATTCGAAATACGTTTTTATGATTTCAGTAAATTGGCAAATATCGCATCATTTTTGAGTTATCCTTTTTCGTGTAAAAACATTGAGGAATTAGCTACTGAAATAGCAAGTCAGTTTAACATGGACTCATGTTCTATTGAAAATGAGTTAGTGCAGATTATATCAGATATACATCTCAAAGCCACAGTATCTGATACAAAATTCTGGTGTTTTATATCTGAAGATAAATATCCGAATCTAAGGCAAATCGCCCTTCAACTGATGGCAATGTTTGGGTCAACTTACTTGTGCGAGTCTACATTTTCTGAAATGAAGATAATTAAGTCAAAATATCGCAATCGACTAACTGACGAACATATGTCATCATGCTTGTGATTAGCACTCGGTAATTACGTACCATCTTATGAAAAGTATGCTGAGGACATGCAGTGCCACGCTTCAACATCCAAAGTCGCTCTTTAGTTAAGTTTAGACACTAGAACTCGTTTCTTTTGTAAGAACCAATAAACTCGCAATTTTGAATAATTATGAGTTTTTTCATTGACATTTTAAAGCAGACCTACACTTACCTTGACTAAAAAAATGCATATTGTGCGGAAAACTAATATCTATGTCACGATACACACTACCTAGACGACAATCCTGCATCACACTTACTTGCAGCCTCTCAGAGTCGATCGATCGTAGTCTAACAATATTGAGGTAGATCGCCAGCAGTTCAAGTTTGAGCACCCCTGCTCTAAGTTAACTATAACAAATAGATGCTTATACTGCACTCTATCTGCGACTTACTAAGTCTATTCAAACAGAGCGGCACAGCACGGCTGGCACTTATTGCAGAAACGCACCTTTATCGAGCTTACTGCTCGAAGGCATAGATGGCAGCATTGGTATAACAACTAAAGACGAAACGAAAAGAATCGCATTTTTAGAAGTTAGCAAAAGTGTTCTTCGTATTTGCTGAACCATCAGAAGACGTGTTTCGCCGTATCACGGCTCATCAGCTGAGCTAGGTTCAGCAAATACGAGAACACATTTTTAGTCCTTTATCCAAGTAACTAACGGAAAACTATAACAAATAGATGCTTATACTGCACTCTGTCGGCGACTTACTAAGTCTATTCAATTGGATAAAGGACTAAAAATGTGTTCTCGTATTTGCTGAACCTAGCCCAGCTGATGAGCCGTGATACGGCGAAACACGTCTTGGGATGGTTCAGCAAATACGAAGAACACTTTTGGTAACTTCTAAAAATGCGATTCTTTTCATTTCGTCTTAGTTGTTATACCAATGCTGCCATCTAAGCCTTCATTTTTTCCTTAAACTGTTTTTTCGTAATTTGTTTTACAAAACCCTCTAAAAGATTATTTTTTGGTCGGCACGGTATGCCACGTTTAGCGGTTTTCAAACAATTTATGTAGTAAGCGGCTGTCATACTTTAATCTGACAGTAATTTTAATAATATTAGTTATTTTGTTGAGGTTTTTCCTTTAATAAAATACCTTTGAACAATAAAAAACAAGAATATATTATTTTTAATAAAACCACAAAAAAACCATATAACTTTTAACATTACATAACTTATTACGTATTTATAAAATTAAATGTTTAAAACTTAAAAAATAAATAAAACATCGGTAGAAACTTTCTATATGTTTTCCTTCTTCTATCATGCATTTGTCCATTTTTTTCATTAACACTTGAGTGATTTTATAAATAATTTTTTCAGATATACTATTGCACGCAACAGATATTTTTGCCAGTATCAGTTGCCGCAGTTTTGTATACGAGGCTGGTTTGAAAAGTCCGTGCAAAAATAAAAACTACTTATGTGTTTGGGGTAAACCTTTTTTATTTTTCGACATAGTCTCCTTTTAGGCTTATACACTTCGTCCAAGATGTTCTAGTTTGTTGATCCCTTCCGAATAATCGGATTTGTCCAAGTCTGCAAAATATCCATTAGTGTCTGCAATCACCTCCTCGTTTGAATAAAATCTTTGTCCCGCCAGCCATTTCTTCAAATTGGGGAACAAATAGTAGTCCGAGGGGGCCAAGTCTGGAGAATAGGGGGGATATGAAACGAGTTGGAATCCTATTTCCATTAATTTTGCGACCACAACTGCTGAGGTGTGTGCTAGTGCGTTGTCGTGATGGAAAAGGACTTTCTTGTGGTCCAATCGCGGGCGTTTTTCTTGCAGCTCGGTTTTCAAACGGTCCAATAACGATGAATAATATTCACCTGTAATAGTTTTACCCTTTTCCAGATAGTCGATGAGGATTATCCCTTGCGAATCCCAAAAGACAGTCGCCATAACCTTTCCGGCCGAAGGAACGGTCTTCGCTTTTTTGGTGCAGATTCCCCCTTGGTAACCCATTGTTTAGATTGTTGTTTGGTCTCAGGAGTATAGTAACGTATCCATGTTTCATCCACAGTGACGAAACGACGCTTAAAGTCCTCCGGATTCTTCTGGAACAGCTGCAAACCATCCTTTGCAACACTTCACACGATTCCGTTTTTGGACAAGCGTGAGCAATCGCGGCACCCATCTTGCGGATAGCCTTCTCATGTCCAAATGTTTATGCAAAATATTATGTACCCGTTCAGTCGAGATGCCCACAGCACTAGCAAGCTCACGCACCTTAACTCTTCTGTCATCCATCACCATATCATAGATTTGATCAATGATTTCTGGAGTCGTAACCTCCACAGGCCGTCCAGAACGTTCAGCGTCACTTGTGCCCATATGGCCAGTCCGTAAATTTTGAAACCACTTATAAACTGTTCTAATCGAAGGTGCAGAGTCACCATAATGTTTATCAAGCTTCTCTTTAATCTCCTGAGACGTTTTGCCTTTCATAAAGTAATATTTAATCACCACACGAAATTCTTTTTCGTCCATTTCTTGAAAATCACTCGACTTCCTTGATTCACACGAATGCGAAACACAAAGAAATAGACCAATATGGCTGAAACTTGGTGTGCGTTCATTCAAGAGATGCTACTAACTAAACATGACCTCGATACGCGCCGGTGGTGCCATCTCTCGGACTTTGCACGGACTTTTCAAACCAGCCTTGTACAATATCCTTAAAATTCCTCCACAAGAAAAAATTTAACAGCGTGAGGTCTGGTGCCTTAGGTGCCCATTATAACTGGGTTGAGAACTCCTATCCATCTTCGTTGAAACCATTCATTCGAATAACAGCAGCAGTTGTATGAAGTGGTGCTCCGTTGCGATGATACACAGTCAGTCCAAAAAGTTACCATACACCACCGGCTGTCTATACTATTTTTAAATTAATATTTGAAACTTAACCAACGAGGATTAGTATTTAAAACAACTACGGAACCTTTTATTTAGAAGTTACATTTTCTATTTAAAACATTATGGTTGAGAACGTATATGAAGCTGCTGTTGCACATTATGGATCATCCATTCTCGCACCAAGTTTGCGATATGTTTCGGATTCTTGTCCTGGTGGAAAATATATCTTTTTTTGAATGCTAATTTTTGGACCCTTTCTCTTAAATTGTCTCTCAAAATGTTCAGATAAACATGCTGATCCATGGTACTATTAATAAAATATAAATTTCAGTTTAGCGAGCAATAGATAGCTTGATAAAATGCGGCTAATTATAACATGTTTTTTTCAATGCAGTTCTTGAGTGTATGGAGACTTTTTTTGACATTAATTTTGTTTACATTTTTCTAACAATGATGTAACTTCTAAATAAAATGTTCGATAGTTGTTTTTAATACTAATCCTCGTTAACCGAGTTTCGAATATTAATTTAAACATGTTTTCTCATAGTTCCAATTAATTAGTTAAACATAACAGAAATATAATATAGAAAGCAAGTTGAATTATACCATTCTACATTAAAAAAAAAAATATCCAACAATTTTACACAAATTGGGGTCGGGCGTCTAAAAATGATCACCTTGTACAGTGTTTGGCGAAGAATTCCATCACTGAAATTCTTCACTCCCCTTATTTGTCTGATTAGCTATCCTGTGACTTTGAGCTGTCCTTCCATATATATATATATATATATATATATATATATATATATATATATATATATATATATATATATATATATATATATATTATTTGTATATATACAGTCCCTGGCCAAATTATTAGACGCACTGCAAGATTTCATGTAAAATATTAATTACCGAGTGATATTGTACCGTTTTATTATTTTAAATTGATTTGTTTTTTATTTTTATATTATCCAATCAATTACCTATTTATTTGACATAAATAAAACAGCATTAATTTAGAAAAGCATAAGTTTATTAAGTTTTAAAGAAAAGTGAAATTAATGTTAGTAAAAGTCAATATTTAGTTGAGCCACCTTTAGCCGCTATCAAAGCTTTAATTCTGCGCGGCATGCTATCAATGCAAGATTGTACTGTCTCCTGCATTTGAGGATGATGATTCCACACATGAATAATCTTTTCTAGGAGCTGGGTTTTGTTGGTAATCACATCTTTAGCCACTTCTCTTTTCATCAGCTCCCACACATTTTCAATGGGGTTCATATCAGGGCCAATCCAACAGAGGGATATTTTTTTCTGCCAAAAAAGCTTTAACAGACCGAGCAGTGTGGCAGGGAGCTCCATCTTGCATGAAAGTGAATGGTTCCCCATTTGGAAACCATTCTCTGAGCTGCGGAATCAACCGATTTTGTAATACTTCTTTGTACTGATCTTGCCTCATTATGCCTTTGACGACGTACAAACGTCCAGTGCCCTTGCCGCTGATGACTGACCAAATCATCACTTTGGTGGGATGTTTAACCGTCGGGACGATACAATCAGGATGAAACTTTTCTCCATGACGACGACGCACATACTGAGCTTTATTCTGCAAAATTTCGAATTTGCTTTCGTCACTGAAGCAGACCTGTCAAAAATAGGAAAAATATATAAACTTCCATGTTTATTTGCTTTATTTAACTGAAAATGATAATAATGTAACAATTATTGATTAAATTGCTGTATCTTACCGATCTCCAGAAGTCCACATCTTTGTCTTGCCATTGTTTGGCCTACTTCAGGCGCTTTGCTTTCATTGCAGCTGTTAACTTGGGCTTCCTGGCGGGCCTTAAAATCTAATTCTTTTCAATTTTCTTCGAACAGTGCGCTCAGAAGCATTTACGCTAGCATCCTGGAGTTGTGATTTTATTACCTTTGTGGTAGCAAATCTGTTTTCTACACAAATTATTTTCAAACATCTCTCTGACCGTGGAGTGAAAATTGGTTTTCTACCGCATCTTTTCTTTCTTTTCGGGCTTAATTCCTTCCCTGACTCAATTTTCTTTTTTATGCGTCGTACACTAGCTTCAGAAACCTCCAATCTTCGTGATATTTCTCGGTTTGTAAATGTTTTCGCAATCACAAGGGCCTTCACTTCAGCTTTTTTACGTGGTGAAAGATCGCCTTTTCTACCCATAATGAAAATAGTCCAATTACTTTTTTAAAACACTGCATACAAAATAAACTAATAACTGAGTAGTATAAAACTGTTAAACAAACAATCACAGTCCATAAAGCCACAGAAACACGTCCGTACCTGACTCGATTCCGATCGCGACTGATACAGGTTTGTACTTAATTACGTTCATGTATCACTTTGTCAACACAGTGTTACCATATGTTAAAAATAAATACAAATATGTGGTCTACAACAATTATTTTAAATAAAAATCAATAATATTGTAGTTTAAATATACCATTATTGCATAAAAACTCTTAAGAAACATAAAATGACTAAAAAAAATACAGTGCGTCTAATAATTTGGCCAGGGACTGTATATATATATATATATATATATATATATATATATATATATATATATATATATATATATATATATATATATATATATATATATATATATATATGTATATATATATATATATATATATATATATATATATATATATATATATATATATATATATTTATAATATATATTAAATGCAACGTCTCTCTGTCTGTGTGTCTGTCTGTCTGTCCGTTAGTGCGCTTATCACTGGAGAACCACTTATCCGATTTACATACTTTTTTTTAAAAAACATACATATGTTCTCTGGCCAGGTTATAGGCTATATTTTATTACGATAGGTAGCATAGGGAATGAGCAGTGACAATAATAGCGAATGAAGTCGGAAAAAAGTTTGCCGCTAGCGCGTTCCCTTGCGGTACACAGCGTAAACCATTAAATTTGGAACAATATTACTTAGCAGAGAATATCTATAATCTATAATCTATAATATATATAAAATGCAATGTCTCTCTGTCTGTTTGTCTGTCCATTAGTGCGTTTTTCAGGCGAGAACCACTTATCCGATTTACGTGTCTTTTTTTTAAATTCATACATATATTCTTTGCCCAGGTTATATAGTAATAACTAGAATCTATATTACTCAGTATATATCACCACTACACCAAACACTTTATTTTTGCACTCGACGCGCGTTTCGCTAACCATGTTAGCTTCATCAGGAGCGATGATTGACTGATGATGACAATCATCGCTTCTGATGAAGCTAACATGGTTAGCGAAACGCGCGTCGAGTGCAAAAATAAAGTGTTTGGTGTAGTGGTGATATATACTGAGTAGTATCATTGTGCCAAAGATTCCACATTCCCAACTTAGTAGAATCTATATCTATAATATATATAAAATACAACGTCTCTCTGTCTGCCTGTCTGTCCGTTAGTGAGCTTATCCCTCGGGAACCACTTAACCGATTTACGTGATTTTTTAAATTCATACATATGTTCTCTGACCAGGTTATATAATAATAATAATAATAATATATAAAATCTATATAATATATATAAAACGCAACGTCTCTCTGTCTGTCTGTCTGTTAGTGTGCTTTCGTGATTTTTTTTAAATTCTTAATTTAATATGTGTCAAAAAAAAATCTAAAATATATATAAAAACGTAACGTCTCTCTGTCTGTTTGTCTGTCTATCCATTACTGCGATTTACGTGTTTTTTTTTAAATAAAATACAAAGGGAATAAACAGAGACAAAATGCTAATATGTAGGAAAAAAGATGGAAGTTTAGCAGTAAGCTTCGCAGAAAGACTGAATAGATGGGGGGAATACTTTAAAGAAACACTAAATGGAGATGAAAATGCGTTGAATGAGAAATAGGAAGCAAATTAACCGAAGGGCAGGAGGGGACAAATAAACCCTGCAATGAAGAAATAAGAGAAATACTCAGAACCTAAAAAAAATAAGGCCCCGGGTGGAAATTGTAGAACTGATAAAAGCTGGAGGAGTAGATCTGGAAAATGAAATATGCCGGTTGGTGCAAGAAATATGGGAAACAGAAAAGATGCCAGTGCGCTGGAGAGAGTCGCTCATTTGTCCAATATACAAAAAAGGAGAAAAAACTATATGTGCTAATTATAGACCAATAACCTTACGGGATGTCGTGTACAAGATAATAGTGTTCACTATCAAAAACAGACTAGCAGAGAAAGCCGAGTCTATTCTGGGAGAATACCAGTGTGGATTCAGGACCAGATATTTTCGATTAAGCAAATCTAAGATAATAGCTTAGAACAAAATTAGGCACTACACTTAGTCTTTGTGGATTTCAGAGAAGCATATGACTCTGTAACTAGAGAAGGACTCTACAAGATAATGGAAGAACTAAAAATTCCAAGTAAATTGATTCGCATGGTAAGAATGACCCTGAATGACACAGAAAATAGAGTGTTGGTTGAGGGCAAAGTATCAGACAAGTTTAAGCTGAAGAGAGGATTAAGACAGGGGGAGCCAGTGTCGACATGTCTATTTAATTTGGTACTAGAGAAGATAATCCGGGAGTCAGAAATAAACACAAATGGAACGGTATAACCAACAAACCTGCCAATGCTTGGCCTATGCAGTGATTGCAAGAGCAAAAGAGAACCTCAAAAAAGCCATAAGTAGGATAGAAGAAAGGGGAAGGATGAAAGGAGTAAAGATAGACGAGAAAAAAAACAAAATACATGGAAATTACAAAGAAGAAGGATAATAAAAACAACAAAAGTTTAAATATAATAAACAACTTAGGGCAAAGATATATGTTTGAAAAAGTAGACAAATTTAATTATCTGGGAGTAACAATAACAGAGAGTGGACAAGAAAGGACGGAGATACAAGAAAGAATAGCGAAAGTACAGAGATGTTTGGGGGCAATGAATCCAATATTGAAATCAAAGAATGTATCAAGAAAAGCAAAGGAAAGAATATATACGACAGTTGTCAGACCCACGGTGACATATGGATGCGAAACGTGGAAACTGAATGCAAGAGAAAAGGAGACGTTAGAGGTGTGGGAAAGGAAAGCTTTGAGAAGAATCTGCGGAGGAAGGAAAAAAGAGGGACTGTGGAGAAGAAGAACAAACTACGAATTAAAATGCCTATATACGAAAACCCTTATAAGCCAAATCATAATAAGCCAGCGATTAGGACGGTTGGCACACGTGGCAAGGATGAAGGAAGAAAGACAGGCAAAGCAAACCCTAATAAGAGGAGTGGTTGGAAGAAGAGGCAAGGGTAGACCTCGATCTACATGGATTCAGGCAGTAAATGAAGATCCGGAGTTGATGGGAATCCCGCACTGGAAAAAGCTAACAGGAGACAAACAGAAGTGGAGACAAGTATGCAACCAAGCCGTGAGCCTCTAAGGCCCCTTGTGCTATATAATAATATAAACATAACGAATAAGCAGTGACGATAAAGGTGAATCAAGTCCACGCGAGCGGAGCCGCGGGCACGGCTAGTATATATATTTATATATATATATATATATATATATATATATATATATATATATATATATATATATATATATATAAGATGAAATTAAAAGGTCGCTGCTTCGAAATGGTAGAGGAGTTACGCGCAGATCTCATTTTGTATAAAGTAATATTCCTTAGACGAAATACGCCAGGTTGCCGTTATTTTTTCTAAGTACCGGTACATCTAGAAAACAAAGCACCAAGTGAAATTTCGTTTGTGAAAAAATCGAACGCAGTACAATTAAACATACTCTGGTCTCACGAACCGTATAGTACATCCAAGACCCAGCCTTTATAATTACCCAGTCTGCTATTGTCAGAATATGATATATCGAGGTTCAAACAAAGACAGTCGCACTTTGCATTCGCCGTTTCTCGTGTATTAAACAAGGACGGGCGATTGCGTGGGCACCACTCGGAATTTTATTTATACAGAAACTTTGTTTCAGATGATATTTATTAATGCAAGGGATAAAAAAGCGTTGTATAATGGCTTTTATTAATATTATTTTACGTGCACATGCTCTCGGCTGAAGGGAACACGGGGTAACCGAGATAAATATGGTATCTGTGTAAGATGCTGTGAGGTGAAGTTACATGAATTTTCACTTCTAAGAATGATAATTAAACGAATCGTAGAGGTGTAACCATTAAGATTTGATATTTCTAGTTCTTATGTAAAAGTTTTCCTAAATTTTAACGTTTCTCATCTTATATTTCTAATACTACGTGAGGTCAAACATCCCAAAAAACAATATTTTTGCCAAAAATGAATTTTATTCTTTAACATAGTTTCCTTCAAGAGTCATACCTTTCATATAGTGCGATTTGTCCAGATCTCTAAAATAACATATATATATATTGTAACATGGGCACTTGCCCGTTTTTTGAGGCGTCATTTTGTACCCTGTGAAAATTGTTTGCACTTTGTGGCGGCTATTTTGTACCGTTTGAAATTTGTTTTTCCCACGCTTGGGCGCAATTTTCTTGCAACCTCTTTTTTAATTTCTGATAATGAATTGAGTGAATCCTGATTTTAAAAGAACTAAAGAAATTAAACACACACTAGCTCAGTTTTCCTTGGTAGAGAAATATGGGTAAGAGATAATTGTTATACGTCTTTTTGGAATTATTTTCTATTTTTTTTTTAAAAAGCTTCAGTTGTACAAATTTTGGGCACCATTCATTTTAAAATAGAAAGGATCTAACTTCAGTTAAAAAAATGAAAAAATACTGAAGTGTTTTACGGTTATTACTAAAAAGAATTATTCTAGTACAACTTTTCTTATCCTGAAAAGAAAAATAGGTATTCAGTGAGACACTAGCTTTAATCAACAAAAAAAGAAAATTTATTCATGATTTAAAATAAAAGTTCCAACCTTTGCAGTTTTAAGGAATACAAAAAAATTCTAGCCTAAAAGTAGTTTTTATAAATTAGAGTCCCTAAATCAGAGATTTTACTTCTAAATCTTGACTACACCCGGAATCGAAGAGTCGTGATATTCACTTCGCGATTTATCAGTTCACATTGCTGTTAAAACACTTATTTGCGGGGAATATATTTATTGATGTATGTTCTGGTAACTTACGGTTTTCCTACGGGCTTCTAGGCCTTCAATGGAACACAAAACCGATTTCGCACTTTTGAGAAGAGCCTACTTTAGCTACTCCATTTAGAAAACACACAAAGCCCACTACGGCTTTATGATAAAAAAACTCGTGCTTAACTTGGCTCTCGTAGATATTGTCGTAAGCCTCTACTGCGGCTCGGTGGAAAATAAGCCTGGCTGCGGCTTGATGGAAGTCAGCCTTCACGGCGGCTTGATGGTACTAAGCCTGGCTGCGGCTTGATGTTACTAAGCCTGGCGGCGGCTCGATGGTACTAAGCCTGGCGGCGGCTCGATGGTACTAAGCCTGGCTGCGGCTCGATGTTACTAAGCCTGGCGGCGGCTCGGTGTTCTAAGCCTTCACGGCGGCTTGGTGGAAGTAAGCCTAGCTGCATGTTCTCCGGACCCTTAAATAAGCCGTGAGAACTACGTCTCTAAAATGGCGACGCCGGAACCAAACTCCGGAAACAAACATTTCACCAATCCCGGCGTACCACAAATTCAATGGATTCGGTCGGCAACCCGCACTGCACACTGTACCACAAGTGATATGTGAAATACACTGCTCGATACAAAAATGAAAAGAAGTACAATATAAAGCCAAAAATCAGTAACATTACATGGTCTTAAAATCTAGGAAAAAATGAATGTTACAATATATATATATATATATATATATATATATATATATATATATATATATATATATATATATATAGGGTGTTTTTTTTATAGAGGTATAG
Organism: Pachyrhynchus sulphureomaculatus; assembly: GCA_019049505.1. Taxonomy (NCBI): domain Eukaryota; kingdom Metazoa; phylum Arthropoda; class Insecta; order Coleoptera; family Curculionidae; genus Pachyrhynchus; species Pachyrhynchus sulphureomaculatus. Next base: position 2,274,011 of record CM032448.1, read on the forward strand.
AACTTTGAAATGGAATAAAACGAACATGAATTTTTTAAATTGACATGAAATTTACTTTATTCGAAAGAAAATCTTCTGGCATTATAATTTAAATATGACTTCTGGCATATGACCGCCACGGCTGGCTCGGACGTAGTCTAATCTGGAGGTCCAATTTTCGATGACTTTTTTCAACATTTGTGGCCGTATATCGGCAATAACGCAGCGAATGTTGTCCTCCAAGTGGTCAATCGTTTCGGGCTTATCGGCGTAGACTAGCGACTTCACATATCCCCACAGAAAATAGTCTAGCGGCGTTAAATCGCACGATCTTGGAGGCCAATTCACGGGTCCGAAACGTGAAACTATGCGGTTACCAAACGTTTCCTTCAATAAATCAATTGTAGCACGAGCTGTGTGACATGTTGCGCCGTCTTGTTGAAACCACAGCTCCTGCACATCATGGTTGTTCAATTGATGAACGAAAAAGTCAGTAATCATGGCTCTATAGCGGTTACCATTGACTGTAACGTTCTGACCAGCATCGTTTTTAAAGAAGTACGGACCAATGACTCCGCCAGCCCATAAAGCACACCAAACAGTCAGTTTTTCTGGATGTAACGTTGTCTCAACATACACTTGAGGATTATCATCACTCCAAATACGGCAGTTTTGTTTATTGACGTATCCATTCAAACAAAAGTAAGCTTCATCGCTAAACAAAATTCGCTTATGAAAATTAGAATCAACGGCAATCTTGTTTTGGGCCCATTCAACGAATCTACGCCTTGCTAGGTGATCGTGTGGCTTCAATTGTTGCACGAGTTGGATTTTGTAAGCACGCAAACCAAGATCTTTCCGCAAAATCTTCCATAAAGTGAATGGACACATATCCAATTCCTGTGCACGATGGCGGATAGACTGATTCGGGTCTTCCTCTACGCTACGCTCTACAGCAGCAATGACTTCTTCTGTACGCACTGTACGACGTCTCTGTGGATGCGTATTATCATTTAGAGTAAAGGTGGTGCGAAAACGTTCCATAGTTAATCGAATTAATTACTTTGATGGACGATTATGTTGACCGTAAAATGGACGTAGTGCGCGATACGTATTTCGAACAGAACCATGATTTTCAAAATAAATTTGCACAATTTGGAAGCGTTGTTCAGGCGTCAGTCTATTCATGTTGAAATACCAAACCAAACTAAACATAAATCACTTGACAGCTGACAAAATGGCCGCCAGTTAAAAAAGTGTTGCCAACTTAAAGTTTTATACCTCTATAAGAAACACCCTTTATATATATATATATATATATATATATATATATATATATATATATATATATATATATTTATATATATATATATATATATATATATATATATATATATATATATATATATATATATATATATTATACAATAGAATCTCGATTATCCGAAATAATATGGACCAAAGTGATTTCAGATAATCGAAATTTCGGTTAATCCGAATTTATTTATAAAATAGAAGTTTAGAACGAATACAACATTGCAGATTGACTTAAAAGCATTTATACTATAGGCTATTACATACATAGGTATTTATTAAAACAAAGAATAGAACAATTGGTTTACTTATTTTATGTATATGTACGGAACATCAAAAATAATACAGTTTCATTCTTAACTTTAATGTCTTAAAAATGAGGTAATTTTTAACTGCACTCGTTTTGCGTTAGTTCTGTTTTTGGCTGTAATATCTCTCCAATGTTTGATAAGCAGAAGGCCTCTGGTCCTGAATGTGACATTTTTACTGGAATATTATCAGTGGCTTCTACTTCGTTATTATCATCGTCATCACTGTCTATTTTACTAGCATTTTTGCATACACTTTTAATTAATTTTTGGTCAGTCATTTCATCTTCCACACTATCACTGTTTAACTATTCACAAACATCGGTTTCCGTAACACTTTCACATCCTGATATTCTTGTAATAATTTTATGTAAACTTTCATTATCTTCTGTTTCTGCCTCTGAGTAATGTCTCTTCTCTTGTGGAATCAATTTTGACCAAGATTTTTTTCCAAACTACTACTCTTTACTTGATTCCAGGCTGAAGCTATCCAATATATAACATTTTTTCAAATTAATCTTTTTTAGACAATCAGTAAGATTGCCACCTTCATCTACTTCTTCTAAAACATGCTCCCATAACAAACGCCTGTATTGCGTTTTAAATTTTCCAGTACACCCTGATCCATAGGCTTAATGAGAGAAGTTACAGCAGGAGGCAAAAACATTGCTTTTATTTCCCCACTTTCAAGTTGCTCCGCACTTGGGTGAGTGGGGGTGTTATCTAGTAACAGAATACATTTTCTAGGATATCCAAGTTCTTTTAAAAAAATGTTCCTCTTTGGGAACAAAATCTACAAAAAAACAGTCTTTAAATAGAGTCGCGTTTATCCAGGCATTGTTTTGGTTTTTATACAAAACAGGAAAAGCATTGCGACGAATATTCTTAAAGGTTCCTGGATTTGCTGACTTACCAATACATAATAATGGAAATTTGTGTCTTCCAGAAGCATTACTGCATGCAAGAACAGTAATACGTTCTTTGCTACGTTTTGTAACCAGGTGCTCCAGCTTCCGTTTTTGAAGCTAAGGTATTTGACGGCAACATTTTGTAGTTCAAGCCTCTTTCATCACAATTATAGGTCTGGTTGTAAACCATGTTCTTTCATAAGCTGCTCAAAATTCTCTGCAAATTTTTTTGCAGCAGATACATCAGCCGACAATCTTTCCCCACCAACTTTCAGTTGGCGTACACCATGTCTTTTTTTCCACCTATCTAGCCATCCATCACTTGCAGAAAAATTTACAGGCGTTTCAATAACTGGCAACTCTTGGCTTAAACTCACTGCCTTATGTTTTAAAATTGTTACTGAAATTGGTATTCCACGTTCTCGATTTTGTGTAAACCATAAAAATAAAGAATCATCCACTGTTTGGTATTCACCGCTTTTCATATTTTTTCGTGTCTATATGGGCGATGACAAAACACTACATCATTTTTTCAAGTTTTTCGCGATTTTTTCTCCACTTTGAAACAGTACTCACGGCTACACCTAAATCATTCGTTATATTTTTAAAAAGTTTAGCATTATCTAAACGTTAAATTGTATTCCCATTAAACGAAAAAATCCCCATTATTCGAAACAGACGATGAGTGGTTTCCTTAACGCATCGGGGAATCCCCGACGTGTAGAATTTCACCGCTGTCTATGTTTTGGTTAGTCGACGAATGTTATAAGTTACTCATTACGTCTATTATTATCGCAGAGGTAATAGTTTCGTTTTAGTAGATATTTTACAAAATGTAGCGTTATAATAATAAGCGTAAACGTGTTGTTATTACCTTAAAAGAGAAACTTGAAGCAATTCAACGTTTAGATAATGATGAACTTCTTAAAAATATAGCGAAGGATTTAAGTGTAACCGTGAGTACTATTTCAGAGTGTAGAAAAAATCGCGAAAAACTTGAAAAATGGTGTAGTGTTTTGTCATCGCTCACACAGGCACGAAAAATATGAAAAGCGGTGAATACCAAAAAGTGGATGCTTCGTTATTTTTATGGTTTACATAGAATCGAGAACGTGGAATACCAATTTCAGGAACAATTTTAAAACACAAGGCAGTGAATTTAAGCCAAGAGTTGCCGGTTATTGAAGCACCTGTAAATTTTTCTGCAAGTGATGGATGGCTAGATAGGTGGAAAAAAAGACATGGTGTACGTCAACTGAAAGTTTGTGGAGAAAGATTGTCGGCTGATGTATCTGCTGCAAAAAAAATTTGAAGAGAATTTTGACCAGCTTATGCAAGAACATGGTTTACAACCAGACCAAATCTATAATTAGCTTGAACTACAAAACGTTGCTGTCAAATACCTTAGCTTCAAAAACGGAAGCTGGGGCACCTGGTTATAAACGTAGCAAAGAACGTATTACTCTTCTTGCATGCAGTAATGCTTCTGGAAGACACAAATTCCCATTATTATGTATTGGTAAGTCAGCAAATCCAGGAACCTTTAAGAATATTCGTCGCAATGCTTTTTCTGTTTTATATAAAAATCAAAACAATGCCTCGATAAACGCGACTCTATTTAAAGACTGGTTTTTTGGAGATTTTGTTCCCAAAGAGGAACATTTTTTAAAGGAACATGGATATCCTAGAAAAGTATTCTGTTACTAGATAACGCCCCCACTCACGCAAGTGCGGAGCAACTTGAAAGTGGGGAACTAAAAGCAATGTTTTTGCCTCCTGCTGTAACTTCTCTCATTCAGCCTATGGATCAGGGTGTACTGGAAAATTTAAAATGCAATTACAGGCGTTTGCTATTGGAGCATATTTTAGAAGTAGATGAAAGTAGCAATCTTACTGATTGTCTAAAAAAGGTAAATTTGAAAAATGTTATATATTGGATAGCTTCAGCCTGGAATCAAGTAAAGAGTAGGACTCTTGAAAAATCTTGGTCAAAATTGATTCCACAAGAGGAGAG
>CM032448.1:2278633-2380616 GCA_019049505.1 Pachyrhynchus sulphureomaculatus
GGAAACTCATTATAAATATATAATGTTTTTAGTCAATTTCCACTGGTTTATTTAAATTGCGATGACGCGTTTCGCTGTCGATGCAGCTTCTTCAGATCTACATTTTACACTGTCAAGTTAGGTTTAATATTCACAGCTTTATATAATTTCTTAATTATAATATTACACCTAATTAAATTACATTGATAGAATTGGGAAATCCACACAGATTTGGAGTTAGGAGAATAAATTCAATAATGGTGAATTGCTTAAATCTACCTGGTCGTTGAGTAAAGTACCTGTAGTCCTTAATCGATTTCTTTGCATTATCTCTAAAAGGTTTAGTTTTAAACCTTTTTGTTGGGTGTGTAAAATTTTGAAATTCTTGTTAAATGTATGATTTTCTGTTAAAAGATGATTAGCATATGTTGAATTAGATTTTCTATGGATGAAACTTTTTTCGTGTTCTGTAATTCTTTGTCTAAATGTACGTCCAGTTTGTCCGATGTCCGTTTTAAGGACAGAAATACCACTTTTAAATGCTTTACCTATTTCGGCAAACCAACGGAACAACTGGGGAAATTTTTAAATCAAAAAAATATCAACATAGCTTACAAGACTAACAATACTATAGGGAAATATCTTAAAAACTACAAACCACAAATCAACGACCAGGTAGATTTAAGCAATTCACCATTATTGAATTTATTCTCCTAACTCCAAATCTGTGTGGATTTCCCAATTCTATCAATGTAATTTAATTAGGTGTAATATTATAATTAAGAAATTATATAAAACTGTGAATATTAAACCTAACTTGACACTGTAAAATGTAGATCTGAAGAAGCTGCATCGACAGCGAAACACGTCATCGCAATTTAAATAAACCAGTGGAAATTGACTAAAAAACAGTCTTTTATTATATATTTAAAGGTTCAATAATCTTATCAGCAATACTCTTAATAATTTTTACGTGTATTCCATCAACTCCTCCACATTTTTCTTTTAACTGATATATAATTGTTCGGATTTCATGAGGGTCTGTTCATTTGATATAAATTGAGTTTCTATTCATTTTTGGTAAGTTAAGTGACGCTCCCTACGGTTTTGCAATATTTTTAGCTAAATGGCTGCCTACATTACAGAAATAAGAATTATACATAATACAATACATACTATTTTTTGTCCGAGGTATATGTTCTCTAATGGCCTATTTTCGGTGGTAATCGTTATTTATTCTGAGCTCATTGTCTTTGTTTTGCTCAGGTTCAATTTCGGTCCGACTTGTGACGATGTAGGATGCAGTTCTTCCAACATAGTTGTTAATTCATTGGGTGTAGTAACGATTAGAACGATATCGTCTGCAAATCGTAGATGATTAAGTGGAGTTTCGTCTATGTTAATCGCCTTATTTTGCCAGTTTAAGGTTTTAAAAGCGTCTTCGAGTGCCAGTGTGAATAGTTTTGGCGATATTGTATCTCCTTGGCGTACTCCTCTTTTTATCGGTATTTTTGAGGTCTTCATGTCTTCATTTACTAGTATTTGGATATATGCACTGTCATAGATATCTATAACATATATAAAATGCAACGTCTCTCTGTCTGTCTGTCTGTCTGTCCGTTAGTGCGCTTATCACTGGAGAACCACTTATCCGATTTACGTACTTTTTTTTTTAAAAACATACATATGTTCTCTGGCCAGGTTATAGGCTATATTTTATTACGATAGGTAGCATAGGAAATGAGCAGTGACGATAATAGTGAATGAAGTCGGAAAAAAGTTTGCCGCTAGCGCGTTCCCTTGCAATACCCAGCCTAAACCATTAAATATGGAACAATATTATGTAGCAAATAATATCTATAATCTATAATATATATAAAATGCCTATCTCTCTGTCTGTCTGTCCATTAGTGCGTTTATCACGCGAGAACCTCTTATCCGATTTACGTGTCTTTTTTTAAATTCATACATATATTCTTTGGCCATGTTATATAATAATCTATATCTATAATGTATATAAAATGCAACGTCTCTCTGTCTGTCTGTCTGTCCGTTAGTGCGCTTATCACTGGAGAACCACTTATACGATTTAGGTACTTGTTTTTTAAAAACATACAGATGTTCTCTGGCCAGATTATAGGCTATATTTTATTACGATAGGTAGCATAAGGAATGAGCAGTAACGATAAATAGTGAATGAAGTCGGAAAAAAGTTTGCCGCTAGCGCGTTCTCTTGCAATACGGCTAGTATTTAATAAGAGTCGAGTATCTGGTGTCGATCCAAGTGTCATCTAGGGATCTTAAAACTACTTACATTTGTATAGAGTTAAAGGCTTTCTAGTAGTTTACGAAAGTCAAATGTAACGGTATATTGTATTCGGTGGCTTTTTCAATGAGCGTACGTAGTATCTGTAGGTGGTTTATTGTGCTGAATCTCTTTCAAAATAAAGCCTGTTCCGGAGGTTTATATAAATCCATATATCATAATATGGGAGGAGGAGGCATACACTGATATTTTAAATTCACTCTGTTTGTGGGAGGAAGAGGAGGATAAGGTATACCCACAAATTACCTACTAATAAGTGACATTAAAAATATTAATAAATTTGCTCACTCTAAATGTAGTTTTTCGACGGTTTTAAATTTAGGCTTGCCCATTTATTTTGAAATATTATTCATTTTTTGATTTTTATTAGTGATAGTGGATACTTTGACGTAAACTAGTTTAGGGAGTTTAAGTTATATGAATAATATTTCTATTACAAAACTAGTTTTTTAGAGATACATATATACAGAGCGTAAACAAGGTTAATAGCCTTAACTAATTAAAAAAGTATGCGTTTTACCAATCGTTAATTAATGCGACTAAATAACTGACAATGATTAAAACTTGTAAAAGTGCACCTAGATTGTGAATTACACACACTTTCTTTGGCTACGGCTATACTCCAATAGGCAAAAATAGATTCTTTCAAATCAGTAATACCGGTCGCTTAATATATGGTACATCTATAATTTATATAAAATGCAAAGTCCCTCTGTCTGTCTGTCTCTTTGTCTGTCTGTCTGTCCGTTAGTGCACTTATCACTGGAGAAACACTTATCCGATTTACGTACTTTTTTTTTACAACATACATATGTTCTTTGGCCAGGTTATAGGCTATATTTTATTACGTTAGATAGCATAAGAAATGAGCAGTGACGATAATAGTGAATGAAGTCGGAAAAAAGTTTGCCGCTAGCGCGTTCCCTTGCAATACACAACCTAAATCATTAAATATGGAACAATATTATGTTGCAGAGAATATCTATAATCTATAATATATATAAAATGCAATGTATCTCTGTCTGTCTATCTGTCCATCAGTGCGTTTATCACGTGAGAACCACTTATCCGATTTACGTGTCTTTTTTTAAATTCATACATATATTCTTTGGCCAGGTTATATAATAATAATAATAATAATAATCTGTATCTATAATATATATAAAATGCAACGACTCTATGTCTGTATGTCTGTCCGTTAGTGCGCTTATCTTTGGAGAACCACTTATCCGATTTACGTACTTTTTTTAAAACATACATATGTTCTCCGGCTATGTTATAGGCTATCTATAATCTATAATATAACATATATAAAATGCAATGTCTCTCTGACTGTCTGTCTGTCCATTACTGCGTTTATCACGCGAGAACCACTTATCCGATTTACGTGTCTTTTTTTAAATTCATACATATATTCTTTGGCCAGGTTATATAATAATAATAATCTATATCTATAATATATATAAAATGCAACGACTCTATGTCTGTATGTCTGTCCGTTAGTGCGCTTATCCCTCGAGAACCAGTTATCTGATTTACGTGATTTTTTAAATTCATACATATGTTCTCTGACCAGGTTAAAGATATATATTTTATTACATCTATAATATATATAAAATGCAACGTATCTCTGTCTGTCTGTCTGTTCGTTAGTGCGCTTATCTTTGGAGAACCACTTATCCGATTTACGTACTTTTTTTTAAAACATACATATGTTCTCCGGCTATGTTATAGGCTATATTTTATTACGATAGGTAGCATAAGGAATGAGCAGTGACGGTAATAGTGAATGAAGTCGAAAAAGGTTTGCCGCTAGCGCGTTCTTTTGCAATACACAGCCTAAACCATTAAATATGGAACAATATTATGTAGCAAAGAATATCTAAAATCTATAATATATATAAAATGCAATGTCCCTCTGTCTGTCCATTAGTGCGTTTATCACGCGAGAACTACTTATACGATTTACGTGTCTTTTTTTAAATTCATATATATATTCTTTGGCCAGATTACATAATAATAATAATCTATATCTATAATATATATAAAATGCAACGTCTCTCTGTCTGTCTGTCTGTCCGTTAGTGCGTTTATCACTGGAGAACCACTTATCCGATTTACGTGCTTTTTTTTTTAAAAACATACATATGTTCTCTGGCCAGGTTATAAAATATATTTTATTACGTTAGGTGACATAAGGAATAAGCAGTGACGATAATAGTGAATCAACTCGGAGAAAAGTTTGCCGCTAGCGCGTTCTCTTGCAATACACTACCAAAAGCATTGAATATGAAACAATATCATGTAGCAAAGAATATAATATATATAAAATGCAATGTCTCTCTGTCTGTCCGTTAGTGCGCTTATCACTCGATAACCACTTATCCGATTTACGTGTTTTTTTTTTTTAATGGCCAGGTTATCTATAATCTTCTATATAGAATATATATATAATGCAATCTGTCTGTCTGCCTGTCTCTCTGCCTGTCTGTCTGTCTGTCCGTTAGTGCTCTTATCACTTGAGAACCACTTATCCCATTTACGTGTTTTTAGAAATTTATACATATGTTCTATATAATTCGATATAAGCCTAGATAATGGGAGATAAGGTGAGATGATGGGAGATAAAGAGAAATAATGGGAGATCAGTCGAGATAGGCCTCGATAATGGGAGATAAGGTGAGATAATGAGAGATAAGTATAAATAGTGGGAGATAAGGAGAAATAATGGGAGATAAGTCGAGATAAGCCTAGATAATGGGAGATAAGGTGAGATAATGAGAGATAAGGAGAAATAATGGGAGATGAGCAGAGATAAGCCCAGATAATGGAAATTATGTATAGATAATGGGAGATAAGGAGAAATAATGGGAGATATTTTATTACGTTGGATAACATAAGGAATAAGCAGTGACGATACTAGTATATATATATATATATATATATATATATATATATATATATATATATATATATATGTATATATATTTATATGTATATATTACAATAGAGGTTTTCACGGATGGTAGAATGTAATACATTAAAATTTCAGGTTTCAATCCGTTTGTCTGACAATTAATTTGTCTGACGTTTCGCCAAAATCTCATTTGGCATTTTCAAGTGCTCTGCTCTTTCTGCTGCTGTTATTCGATACTGTGATCTGGTTGCTGCTGCTGCGCTGGAAGCTAAGTAACTTAGCTAACTGAGTTAGCTTTGAACGGCAGTAGCAGCAAGATCACAGTATCGAGTAGCAGCAGCAAGTGTACTTGAAAATGCCAAATGAAATTTTGACGAAACGTCATGCAAATTTATTTTTAGACGAATGGATTGAATTCGTGAAAACTTCTATTGAAAGAAGTAGTATATATGTATATATATATATATATATATATATATATATATATATATATATATATATATATATATATATATATATATATATATATATATATATATACAGTGTGACAATTTAAGTCCGCATCATATGGGATTTTTTTTTTAAATAATCACTTTAGTCCAGATCTGGTTATGGCATCCATTTGTGCTTCAAATAATATCAGAAATAAAGTATAGTAAGTCATTTTTACGCATGACGTCACCTTTCAAAAATGACATTTTCGTAAAAATTTTTGAAAAAAATGTTATAAGACAAAATGGTTTATTTTGTGATTCTAGATCTGTTTGTCAAATTTCAACGGCCTACCACGATTTTGAATTTTTGGCAGTTTTTTGACATTTCGGCAATTGTTTTTCATCTTGATTTATTGCAACCTTATTTAAATCATTTAATTTGTCAAAAACTAAGCACCTATAATCTATTTAAGAACAAAAGAAACTCGTGTCCTTAATTTTTTTATAGAATATTAAAATTTACACATTATCATTAATCATATTTGATGCAAAGTTCGATTAGCTTTTGTTTTTAAATAGAAAAAATATTTCTCGCTTACGTAGTTTGATAGTGAACACACTTAAACGTTTGTAAATTAATACAAATCTTACATTTTGATCTTTTTAGTAATGTATTTAAAGTTTCAACTTGTATCAAATACACGCATATTGCAATATTCTACATTTCGGTGAGTCCACCGTTTCGTTCAATGCAACGAATGATTCTTCTAGAAATTTCTTTGACGGAATTTTTCACAAACTCGGGAGGTATCTCCTGAACACACTGCCTAATTATACTTTCTAGATGATCGATATCTTTAAATGGTCTAAACTTGTGTACTTTTTGTTTGAGATAACCCCATAAATAGAAATCCAATGGGGTGATGTCGGGCGATCGAGGTGGCCAACAATTATCCTAATCTCGCCCGATGACCCTGCCATGAAATAGTTCAATTAAAGTGTTTTTTACTTGCAAAGTATTGTGTGTTGGTGCACCATCTAATTGATATTATAGAGCATATCTTGGATCCACAGCCATGTTATCCAGAACTTCTAAAATTTCGTTATTTAAAAAATCTAAATATCGTTGTGAGTTTAAATTATGTCTAAAAAAATATGGCCATATTATTTGGTCATTTACAATGTCACACCAAACGTTAGTTTTTAAACGAGTTGGTCACGATACTCAATTATGAAGTTTGGATTTTCTTGGGCCCACCATCGATAATTCTGTAAACTTACTACTCCGTTAGAAGTAAACGTGGCTTCATCAGTCCATAAAACATTGTACGGAAATTTGGAGTCCTCTTCTATTTTTCCTTCGTACCAGAATGAAAAAAACAACCGAATATTAAAATCTCTATCCTGTAGAGTATTTATCCATTTCGGTTTGTATGGTTAAATTTATTTTTGTGTAAAATTTTACGGCCCCCCCTGTCGATCTCCGGGTTAGACTTCGAAATAGTTCTAACACTGGTTTTGCCTTCTTCCATTACACTTAAGCACCTATCTAACTCCCTATCTTCTGTTTGTTTACGTGAAACACGATTTTTTCGGAAAACATTTCCCATAGATCCAGTCAATTTAAACTTTTTTATAATTCAGCTCACAGTAGATTGCTGCAAGTTTTTTTCAGGATGACGTTCGTTAAAAACATTTGCAACAGTGCCATGAGGTGTATTTTCTGAACACAATAAAACAATTTCAATTTTTTCTTGAAGAGAAAGCATGTTGTGATACCATCTGTTTCTTTCCATTCTAGTTTGAATTGCTAACTAAATATTTGACAGCTTACGACACCATATTACGATCTCTAGTTCTCAATTGTTTCCAGGGCCTACTGTTAATAAACGCATAGAAATATCGAGTTTTGCTTAGCGTGTTAATTTCTCTGTTTAGCTCTTTTTCCTGTAGAAGGTAAGTTTTCAGGAGGAAATTGGCACAACCATAAAGGGTCTTTCTAATTTTGCGAACGTTAATTTTGATAGTTACGACTAAAATATGGCTGGATTTATTTTAAATTAGCAGTTACGTCAACAAAGACACCGAAAGCATTTTAATGTAATTATTAACGCATAACTGCCAAATTAATAACTAGAATATGTGTAATATTTTTATTACGGTTGTTAATTAGAATCTAAAATGGATTATTGATCTAAAAAGTGGTTTTAACTGAAATATAAAAAAAAGTTTGATGTTTAATAATGTTAAAAATTTAAATGCTTTACTAAAAAGATCAAAATGTAAGATTTGTGTTAATTTACAAACGTATCGAAATACGTATACGAGAAACATTTTTCTATTTAAAAACAAAAGCTAATCGAACTTTGCATCAAATATGATAATGTGTGAATTTTAATATTCTACAAAAAAATTATGGACACGACTTTATTTTGTTCTTAAATAAATTATAGATGCCTAGTTTTTGACAAATTAAATGATTTAAATAAGGTTGCAATAAATCAAGATGAAAAACAATTGCCGAAATGCCAAAAAATTGCGAAAAATTCAAAATCGTAGTATGCCGTTGAAATTTGACAAACAGATCTAGAATCACAAAATAAACCATTTTGTCTTATAACTTTTTTTTAAAATTTGGCCACATTATACGTTTTTTCAAAAATTTTTACGAAAATGTCACTTTTGACAGGTGACGTCATGCGTAAAAATGACTTACTATACATTATTTCTGATATTATTTGAAGCACAAATATATATATATATATATATATATATATATATACATATACATATATATATATATATATATATATATATATATATATATATATATATATATATATATATATATATATATTTGTATGTATTTAATAGTCAAAATTGCGGTCTATAAGAAAAATACATTATTGTTATAATAATTCCGCTGATATTTTTCAGCTTCACCAGAAGTATTGCCACATCCCTAATTTTAATGCTTTTGTGGTTTTTTGTCGACCTGATGACGACATAGATTACCAATAATATCCGGTTCAGACCCAAATATCACTAAATAAGTTGTATTTGTATATATCTGTATATGTATATAAATGTCTATGTATATATATGTCCAATATAAAATCAGTGAAAATGAACAAAGTCTATACTTCAGCAATCTACCTAGTGTTCTCTAATTTGTCAGTCTATCTCGAGATATGTTTCACCGTATTCGAGTAATTCTGACATAACATCGTTGTAAGATACAATAATTGTACCTAAAACTGAAAGCATATACATACATACATACACACACACACATATATATATATATATATATATATATATATATATATATATATATATATATATATATATATATATATATGTGGCAAAACATGTCACTTACTCGATGTCAAAAAATTTTTAAAATGGAGTACCATCATGGTCTTTCTTACAGTTGTGTTCTGTCTTCAAAGTGTTTTTGATTAATGTTTATTGGCAATGTTTTATTTTTAATACTTGTGTAACTCTCTAATTGCCCTTTTATCATGTTTTTTACAAACATACCTACTACCTGGCCAACAAAAATGCAAATTTTATTGTCTTTACCAGAGATGAATTAAATTTTTTAAAGTAATTTCTCATACCCCTCTTATAATTCATTGAATCACATTTTAAAAACGAACGTTTTAAGTTTATTTTTCTGTACCTGGTTTGCATTTTTAGAATCCAGAAGAAGCTACCATTAGGCAGCGAAAGCCCGATAACAAAAATACTGAAAAGTCCCGGGCCTAACAAAGAAAACACGGTTTTTTTGGTTCAAAATTAGCTTTATTCATCAACGTAATCTCCATCAAGAGCAACGCAATCATTCCAGCGCCGCTCTAACATTTCAATACCACTTTTGTAGAACGATTTATCTTTTGCCTCATAAATAGGCCTCAGTTTCAGCGATAACCTCTTCATTCGTGCGAAATTTCTTACCGGCGAGCATTTTTTTCAGGTCTGCGAACAGCCAGTAGTCGCTGGGAGCCAAATCTGGCGAATACGGTGGATGTGGGAGCAATTCGAAGTTCAATTCATGTAGTTTTGCCATTGTTTTGATTGACTTGTGACACGGTGCGTTGTCTTGATGAAACAAAATTTTTTTCTTTGCCATATGCGGTCGTTTCTTTGCAATTTCGGCCTTCAAACGCTCCAATAACGCTATATAATATTCACTGTTGATGGTATTTCCTTTCTCAAGATAGTCGATGAATATTACACCACGCACATCCCAAAATACCGAGGCCATAACCTTTCCAGCCGATTGTTGTGCTTTCGGGCACTTTGGACGAGGTTCACCAGTTGCTGTCCACTCAGATGACGATCGTTTTGATTCCGGAGTGAAGTGATGGATCCATGTTTCATCCATTGTCACATATCGACGCAAAAATTCCGGTTTGTTACGTTTAAACATGGCCAAACACTGCTCAGAATCATCAACACGTTCTTGTTTTTGATCAACAGTGAGCAAACGCGGCACCCACTTTGAACAGAGCTTTCTCATAGTCAAATGCTCATGCAATATAAAGCCAACACGTTCTTTTGATATCTTTACGATGTCAGCTAACTCACGCAACTTCACTTTTCGATCATTCAAAACGATTTTATGGATTTTTTTGATGTTTTCTGGTGTTACCGCCTCATTTGGACGTCCGCTGCGTTCTGCATCATCGGTGTCTCTACGACCACGTTTGAAGTCAGCAAGCCAACGTTTTATTGTTGTTTCTGATGGAGCGGAGTCCCCATAACACTTTTCAAGCCATTGCTTCGCTTGAACGGTATTTTTTCCCATCAAGAAGCAGTGTAAAATTAAAACACGAAATTGTTTTTGATCCATTGTTTTGAAAATAACAAAAGTAGCGTCACTCTTAGCACAATAACTCACAAACTAATGAATATAATATCATGAAACTTTAACAGCTGTCTTTTGAAGGTTAGTATTAACTGAAAAAAAGGTGACTGCAATAAAACTAGCGCCATCTATGTGTTAGGCCCGGGACTTTTCAGCCCATGTGTTATATATATATATATATATATATATATATATATATATATATATATATATATATATATATATATATATATATATATATATATAGACACACGCACACAGTGACAGAGGATTTTTCTCTATCACTAAATTTAGAAAAAAGTGAATTCACAAAAAATGATTTTGCAGTGACGATTATGATTTGTCGTTTGGTGGGAAATTTGACTTTTCTGCAGTTTAGAATCCAAAAATCACTCACAATTTTAGAACTACACGACTTTGATGAGGCCATCAATTCCTATATTAGTGCCAAATTTCAACTTTTTATGTCATATGGTTTCGGAAAAAAAAAATCGGGTGTGACAGATCGACAGACAAACAAACCGACAGACACTGAAATGATCTTATAAGTATTTTCGTACGGAACTCTAAGAATTGATTGAAAACACAGTGGCTGCATCTCGATTTGAGTTGAATGAATTTAAGATCTCTTGGATTAAAACAAATGTAGTACTGTGCTTTAGAGTTGTACAGGTCAATCCTATAAGCCGACTAATCTTTTGAGGCCGTTTCAAAAGTCTAATAATAAAATACGACTCTATATCTGAAACCTCATTAATCTGAGCCAGACGGTGGCCCGAGACGAAGTTTAAAATGCATCTCAAGCTGTCAAAAATCAACTCGATTAATCTTATTTAGAAGAAATTTTAAGCTGGGCCTTTTTTACATATTTCGGTGGAATTTTTTATATATACGCGGCCGTGACGGCTCAGAGGATGATAAATTGACCTCGGTCAGTCAATGACGCGGGAGAAAAAAAAAACATTTTTTGGTCTAATGGAACTTTTTCTCTTGTATGTGATGATTTGATAATTTGATGATATAACACATTCCTGAAGTGTTTACGGCGGCGTATAAAAGGTCAGCAACATACGAGGCATGTTTTTTAAGTAAGTACCGTTTTGGAATTAAAAAAAGACGTGCAAAGATATCGCTATAATTTTATTTTTACATGAAAGCCTGTACCTTAATGTACTTTTCTACATAATTTCCGTGAATATTGAGGCACTTGTCATAACGTGGCACCAGTTTTTGAATACCCTCCTCATAAAATTCTTCCGCCTGACTTGTTAACCACTGTATCACAAATGTTTTGACTTCGTTATCGTCTTGAAGACGCTGACCACCCAGGTGCTTCTTCAAGTGCAGGAACAAAATGGTAGTCGCTGGGCGCCAGATCAGGGCTGTATGGAGGATGATCTAGAGTTTCCCATTTAAAAGATATGATGAGATCTTTGGTCCGATTAGCCACATGTGGACGGGCATTGTCATGCAGCAAAAACGATACCCTTACTCAACTTGCCACGTCTTTTGTTCTGGATTGCACGACGCAGATTGTTCAATGTCTCACAATAAGACGCTGCATTGATTGTCTCATTACGAGGCAGAAAACTCCACTAGCAATACTCCTTTTTTGTCCGAAAAAAACTGTGCACATGATTTTGCGGGCAGAAATTGTTTGCTTAAACTTCACTTTTTTGGGTGATGATGAATGTCGCCATTCCATGGATTGTTGTTTCGATTCTGGTGTGACGTAGGCCACCCATGTTTCGTCACCAGTAACAATTTGGTCTAAAAAATGTTCACCTTCATTGTGGTACCGCTCAAGGAAAGTCAATGCACTGCCTAAACGTTGGGTTTTGTGCAAATCCGTCAACATTTTTGGAACCCAACGTGAACACAATTTCCGGTAATTCAAGTTCTCGGTCACAATGCGATACAAAACACTACAAGAATATTGAGGAAAGCAGTCGCACAATGATGAAATTGTAAAGCGTCTGTTTTCTCTCACCTTTTCGTCCACTTTCTGCACCAAATCTTCATTAACGACCGAAGGACGCCCACTCCGTTCTTCATCATGCACATTTGTGCGGCCATCTTTAAATGCTCTCACCCATTTCCTTACCATTCCATCACTCATAATGTTTTGTCCGTAAACTTCACAGATCTCACGATGAATATCGATCGGTTTTACGCCTTTAGCACTAAGAAATCGTATAACAGCCCGTACTTCACAATCGGCGGGACTCACGATTGTCGGAGGCATCTTAAACACTCAGTAAACAACGTATACAATGAAGAATCAGACTGTAATGGCGTCAGTGCGTAGACATGAGATGTAGGTTACCAGCGCGCATGCGCGGAACGCCGACCGTATCGCTGCGGCGGCGGAATCGCAAAACGGTACTTACTTAAAAAACATGCCTCGTATATGAATGTGTATTTATAAATTTATAAAATTTCGGAAATTAGATTGTCCTTTCTCCTATCTGCTTACTTATGAAATTGACACGGCCGAACAAAAAAACAGGTAAGGCTTATTTTTATAGTCGCTAGGTCTCCTTATTGGGCTTTTTGTACTTTTGAAGTGATTTATTGTTGAAGGCTCCGCATGTTTACATTAAAACATAGTCACAAATCAATGTGACCTGGAAGCTGGCTGATTGGCAGCGGTCTCGAACGTCAAAATGCGAAATCGGTAGAGTTGTCCACTAATATCAGTAAATTTGTACTCAAAATCGGTACATGAAAAAAAAATACGATATTCAATCAAATTTGTTTATTTTAAACTTCTTTATCTTTGTAAAATAATAGGAACTTACATAATATACCAAGTATACAATTAAAACTGATTGGAGTAATTTTTTTTACATATCTTATAAATAAGTAAATAAACACTAATGAATACTAGTAAAACATAATGAAATCGAAATAACAAAAACGTAACAGACTAAGTAATTTCTAATTCGTTTATTACTAACTAGCCATGCCCGCGGCTCCGGTCGCGTGTACTTGATTCACTACTATCGTCACTGTTTATTCCTTATGTTACCTAACGTAATAAAATATCTGCCATTATATTCCCTTATCTCCCATTATTTCTCCTTATCTCCCATTATCTCTACATAATTTCCATTATCTAGACTTACCTTTGCTCATCCCCCATTATTTCGCCATATCTCCCATTATTTTGTCCTTATCTCCCATTATCTCACCTTATCTTCCATTATCTAGGTGTATCTCAACTTATCTCGTAATATTTCTCCTTATCTCCCATTATTTCTCTTTATCTCCCATTATCTCACCATAATTCCCATTATCTAGACTTATCTCTGCTTATCTCCCATTATTTTTCCTTATCTCCCATTATTTATTCTTATCTCCTGTTATCTCACCTTATCTCCCATTATCTAGGTATTTTATATACTCGCATTATATTCATAGCTATACGATATTGTTCCATATTTAATGCTTTAGGCAGTGTACTGCAAGAGAACGCGCTAGCGGCAAACTTTTCTCTGACTTGATTCACTATTATCGTCACTGCTTAT
The DNA here is from genome assembly GCA_019049505.1 of Pachyrhynchus sulphureomaculatus. Taxonomy (NCBI): domain Eukaryota; kingdom Metazoa; phylum Arthropoda; class Insecta; order Coleoptera; family Curculionidae; genus Pachyrhynchus; species Pachyrhynchus sulphureomaculatus. Next base: position 2,292,693 of record CM032448.1, read on the forward strand.
TCCTTATATCACCTAACGTAATAAAATATATCCTATAACCTGGACAGAGAACATATGTATGTTTAAAAAAAAATCGTAAATCGGTTAAGTGGTTCTCCAGTGATAAGCGCACTAACGGACAGACAGACAGAGAGACGTTGCATTTTATATATATTATAGATATTCTTTGCTACATGATATTGTTCCATATTTAATGGTTTAGCACGTTTAAAAAAAAGCACGTAAATCGGATAAGTGGTTCTCCAGTGATAAGCGCACTAACGGACAGACAGACAGAGATAAGTTGCATTTTATATATATTATAGATGTAATAAAATAAATATCTATAAACTGGTCAGAGAACATATGTATGAATTTAAAAAATCACGTAAATCGGATAAGTGGTTCTCGAGGGATAAGCGCACTAACGGATAGACAGAGAGACGTTGCATTTTATAAATATTATAGACATAGATTATTATTATTATTATTATATAACCTGGCCAAAGAATATATGTATGAATTTAAAAAAGACACGTTACTTGGATAAGTGGTTCTCTCGTGATAAACGCACTAATGGACAGGCAGATAGACAGAGATACATTGCATTATATATATATATATATATATATATATATATATATATATATATATATATATATATATATATATATATTATAGATTATAGACTATAGATATTCTCTGCTACATAATAGTGTTCCATAGTTAATGGTTTAGGCTTTGTATTGCAAGGGAACGCGCTTTTTTGCGACTTCATTCACTATTATCGTCACTGCTCATTCCTTATGCTACCTATCGTAATAAAATATGGCCTATAACCTGGTCAGAGAACATATGTATGTTTTAAAAAAAAAGCACGTAAATCGGATAAGTGGTTCTCCAGTGATAAGCGCACTAACGGATAGACAGACAGAGAGACGTTGCATTTTATATATGTTATATTATAGATATTCTTTGCTACATGATATTGTTCCATATTTAATGGTTTAGCACGTTTAAAAAAAAGCACGTAAATCGTATAAGTGGTTCTCCAGTGATAAGCGCACTAACGGACAGACAGACAGATAGAGAGTCGTTGCATTTTATATATATTATAGATATAGATATAGATATAGATATATATATATATATATAGATATATATATATATATATATATATATATATATATATATATATATATATATATATATATATATATATATATATACGAGTACATATGCGACAGGGAGATCGGATGAGTCCTAAACTGTTTAATGCCGCATTGGAGGATATTTTTAGAGATCTTGAGTGGGATAAGATGGGAATAAATGTAAATGGAGGAAGGCTACATCACTTGAGATATGTCGACGATGTGGTAATAATATCTAACAATGCAGAAGATATACAAGAGATGTTAAATGATACTAAGGAAAAATCAGAAAAAGCAGGATTAAAATTAAATAAAAAGAAAACAAAAGCCATGACAAATGACCATAACCCGCAAGACATAAGGAAAGACAACGAAAACTTGATTATGTAGAAGAATATATATATCTGGGACAAATGATACAATGCGGTAAACCCAATCAAACCGCAGAAATAGAAAGAAGAATCAGACTGGCATGGGCAGCTTTTGGTAAACAAAGATACATCCTGAATAACAAGAAAATGCCTCTAAGACTAAGAAGAAATGTATATAACCAGTGTGTCTTACCAGTTCTCATTTATGCAGCACAAACTTGGACACTGACTAGGAATATAATACTACTCAGTATATATCACCACTACACCAAAAACTTTATTTTTGCACTCGACGCGCGTTTCGCTAACCAGGTTAGCTTCATCAGTAGCGATGATTGACTAAAGCTAAATTACAAATCTACCCTATTTATACTTAGCCTAACCCTTGAATTACTCAAGCGGAACTAATGACATAGGCAAGGTCATCAGTTCCGGTCAAGTAACCAGTAAAGGGGACTATAAGGAATAGGCCCTCTGTCTTTATTTAAACTACTTTTACATTTTATGATTTCCATACTTTCGTATGCGTTCAACAATCTCCTATCAGATACATTTTTTATTAATCTTAGATTATCTAATGTTACAGTATGATCAGCTTCAAGGGCATGTTCGGCAATGCTAGACTTTTCTGTTCTATTGTATTTTAAGTGTGCTAAATGTTCTTTAAATCGTGTTTTAATTGGCCTTTTAGTTTGCCCAACATAGTTTTTGTCACAATCATTACAACTAATTTCATAAATTCCACTTTTCTCACAATTAGGAATCTGATCTTTGGGATTTCCTAAGATATTCCTCAGATTGTTTGATGACTTATAGACTAAGGTGAGGCCTACCTTATTAAATACCTTATTGAGTCCATTGCTATATTTCGGATTATATGTTATGGAGACATACTTAGTGTTATTTTCTTCGCGTGTAAAAAAGGTGGAATTCTGAATATTAAACTTAAACTAATGTCTATTTATTAGCTTATTTACTAAGTCATCGTCATAACCATTAACTCTAGTTAAATTTCTAATACGATTCCTTTCTTTATTAAAGTTTACTCTATTCAGAGGGAAAGTGACCAAACGATGAACTAAAAAATGTAATGAGTGAGGTTATAAGAATATAATGGATAGATTGGCCAAAACACAACGAGCAGTGGAGCGCCAGATGTCGAATATAAAGATAAATGATTGGATACGAAACGAATATATTAGGGAAAAAACTAAACTAATAGATGTAAAGGAACATACAGGAAGCCTAAAATGGAGATGGACCGGACATACAATGCGACAACCGGAAAATCGTTGAAATAGGAAGATGCAGGAATGGAGACCCTGGTTGGGAAAGAGATCAAGAGGCAGACCTCAGATCAGGTGGAAAGACGATCTAAAACTTACAGCCAGTCTAGCGTGGATAAGAGAAGCATGGGATGGAGCTTAGTGGAGAACAAAAGGGGAGGCCGATGTCCGACAATGGATCTAAAAAGGCTATGAAGAAGAAGAAGAAGAAGAAGAAGATATACAATTTATGCTGATTTTTACTAATTTAACGTGGGATTTCCTTTATCTATAATATATATAAAATGCAACGTCTCTCTGTCCGTCTGTCTGTCTGTCCGTTAGTGCGCTTATCACTGGAGAACCACTTATCCGATTTACGTACTTTTTTTTTAAAAAACATACATATGTTCTCTGGCCAGGTTATAGGCTATATTTTATTACGATAGGTAGCATAAGGAATGAGTAGTGACGTAAAATTGTGAATGATGTCGGAAAAAAGTTTGCCGCGTTGCCTTGCAATACACCGCCTAAACCATTAAATATGGAACAATATTATGTAGCAGAGAATATCTATAATTTATAATATATATAAAATGCAATGTCTCTCTGTCTGTCTGTCTGTCCATTAGTGCGCTTATCCCCCGAGATCTACTTATCCGATTTACGTGATTTTTTAAATTCATACATATGTTCTCTGACCAGGTTATAGATATATATTTTATTACATCTATAATATATATAAAATGTAACTTATATCTGTCTGTTTGTCCGTTTGTGCGCTTATCACTGGAGAACCACTTATCCGATTTACGTGCTTTTTTGTTAAACATACATATGTTCTCTGGCCAGGTTATAGGATATATTTTATTACGTTAGGTGACATAAGGAATAAGCAGTGACGATAATAGTGAATCAAGTCGGAGAAAAAGTTTGCCGCTAGCGCGTTCTCTTGCAATACACTGCCTAAAGCATTAAATATGGAACAATATCATGTAGCAAAGAATATAATATATATATAAAATGCAACGTGTCTCTGTCTGTATGTCTGTCCGTTAGTGCGCTTATCACTCGAGAACCCCTTATCCGATTTACGTGTTTTTTTTTTAATTCATGCATTTGTTCTCTGGCCAGGTTATCTATAATCTTCTATCTAGAATATATATATATATATATATATATATATATATATATATATATAAAATGCAATGTCTTTCTGTCTGTCTGTCTGTCCGTTAGTGCGCTTATCACTTGGGAACCACTTATCCGATTTACGTGTTTTTATAAATTTAAACATATGTTCTATATAATTCGTTATAAGCCTAGATAATGGGAGATAAGAAGAAATAATGGGAGATAAGTCGAGATAAGGCTCGATAATGGGAGATAAGGTGAGAGAATGGGAGATAAATATAAATAATGGTAAATAAGGATAAATAATGGGAGATAAGCAAAGATAAGTCTAGATAATGGGAGTTATGGTGAGATAATGGGAGATAAGGAGAAATAATGGAAGATAAGGTGAGATAATGGGAGATAAGGAGAAATAATGGGAGATAAGGAGAAATAATGGGAGATAAGAAGAAATAATGGGAGATGAGCAGAGTTAAGCCTAGATAATCGAAATTATGTAGAGATAATAGGAGATAAGGAGAAATATTGAGGGCTAAGGGGAAATAATGAGAGATATTTTATTACGTTGGGTAAATTAAGGAATAAGCAGTGACGATAGTGGTGAATCAAGTCCACGCGAGCAGAGCCGCGGGCTCGGCTAGTAGAAAAATAAACCGAAACTTTTGTTATTAAAATTTCTTAAACATTAGTTCTGTTTCATAGATTTTTAATTGTATGTGATATGTGTGATTATTAATGATTCTTATGTTACTGTAAGTAAGTTTCTTTAATTGCTTAACCTAATACTTGTAATAATTACGCACTGTATTACTCCTGGTGTAAAATTTAACAGTTATATTATGTACTAAGTTGGGAATGTGGAATCTTTGGCACAATGACACTACTCAGTATATATCACCACTACACCAAACACTTTATTTTTGCACTCGACGCGCGTTTCGCTAACCATGTTAGCTTCATCAGGAGCGATGATTGACTAAAGGTAAACTACATATCTACCCTATTTATACTTATCCTAACCCTAGAATTACTCAAGCGGAACTAATGACATAGGCAAGGCCATCAGTTCCGGTCTAGTAACCAGTAGAGGGGACTATAAGGAATAGGCCCTCTGTCTTTATTTAAACTACTTTTACATTTTATGATTTCCATACTTTCGTATGCGTTCAACAATCTCCTATCAGATACATTTTTTTATTAATCTTAGATTATCTAATGTTACAGTATGATCAGCTTCAAGGGCATGTTCGGCAATGCTAGACTTTTCTGTTCTATTGTATCTTAAGTGTGCTAAATGTTCTTTAAATCGTGTTTTAATTGACCTTTTAGTTTGCCCAACATACTTTTTGTCACAATCATTACAACTAATTTCATAAATTCCACTTTTCTCACAATTGGGAATCTTATCTTTGGGATTTCCTAAGATATTCCTCAGATTGTCTGATGACTTATAGACTAAGGTGAGGCCTACCTTATTAAATACCTTATTGAGTCCCTTGCTATATTTCGGATTATATGGTATGGAGACATACTTGGTGTTATTTTCTTCGCGTGTAAAAAAGGTGGAATTCTGAATATTAGACCTAAATTTATGTCTATTTATTAGCTTATTTACTAAGTCATCGTCATAACCATTAACTCTAGTTATATTTCTAATACGATTCCTTTCTTTATTAAAGTTTACTCTATTCAGAGGGAAAGTGACCAAACGATGAACTAAAAAATGTATTGAGGCTAATTTATGTTGTTTGCAATGAAATGAATCATTAGGAATATATCTATCTGTTATTGTGTCCTTCCTATAGATATCAAATTCTAATCTATTATTATTTTTAATAATTAAAATATCTAGAAAAGGCAATTGTCCTTTGTTCTCAATTTCGTACGTGAATTTAATTGAATCATACCGGCTATTTAATTTAGAAACAAAATCATCAATATTTGCTTTCTTTGTATCAAAAATCGCGAAAATATCATCCACATACCTATACCATACCCTTGGGAAATATTCGAATTCTTGACTGGCTTCGATTTCAAACTTACTCATGAATAAATTGGCTATGAAAGGTGACAAGCAATTACCCATAGCTGTTCCTTCTTTCTGAACATAAAATTGATTGTTATATTGGAAATAATTTTGTTCCATGCAAAGTTTAGATAATGTTAAGTATTCACGAATAATTTCGTCTTCAAAGTCATTCATTCTAAGTAATTCTTCGAGATATTGTAAAGTTTGTGGAATTGGCACACTTGGGAATAAAGAACTAACATCAAAAGAAATTAAGACTTCACCTTCATTAAGAACTAGATTTTTTTTTTATTAATGAATTCTAACGAATTCTTCACTGCGAAAGTATTTAATGGTAACTTCTCAAGTTCTTTTGATAACCATTTGGATATTAAATATGTGGGTGATCCGACCGATGAAACAATGGGTCGCATTGCTTTTCCAGGTTTGTGAATTTTGGGTAAGCAATACAATTTTGGTATGGTCGGATTACTCGCATTTAATTTAAATTTTAGCGAATCGGAGACAAGGATCTTACATTTTTTAAAAGAATTTTTAACCTCTGATATCATTTTCGGTAATGGATTTCTTATTACCTTTTCATAAGGCCCAGATTCGATAAGATTATCTACGCGTTCAAAATAATCTTTCTTATCCAATATAACAACCTTATTTCCTTTATCCGCTTTTAAGTAGAAGACATCTTTCTTTTTCAATCCTTTAACTACTTTTATATTTTTTCGTGAATTAGAATTTGTGTTGTTAACTATGTTTTTCGAAATTTGATTGCGACATGCTTCCCTAACAAAGGTTTTACTATTTTCTGGAAGTGTGCTAATGGAACTTTCAATGTGAGCAACTATTTCTGATAAATTATCTCTAGGAGGGGGTACTGCAAAGTTAAGACCTTTGTTTAAGATGCGAATTTCATTTCGTGTAAAGGATTGAGACGAATGATTCTCTACAATATTTACGAGTTCCTGAGGACTATTCTTCTTCGGTAAGAGCTTTTTTTTTAATTTTTTACTTAGAATAGAGAATTTCTTTTTATATTGAATATCAATAACTAAAAACATTTTCCTCTGGAACTCGCTCCATACTTCATATTCAATATTGTTTAATCCTGAAGTAAGTTTTTTGAATATGCTGTATAATTCTACTTCTAACATACTACGTTTTGTGTACAAATTCTTGATTTCTAAGTCAAGCCATTTTTGTTTTGCAAAAAATGAAACTTTTTCTGAAATGTTTGATTTTGGTAAATTAACCTTAATAAAATTAGGAAAAACTTTAAATTTCTTGCAAGACTTTAGAAACCAAATATCTGCACCTACTAATCTAATCTTACTACTGTACTTACGATATATTATGTAGTGACGCATACTTGTACCCTGTATGAATAATAAATTTTTATACGAAACTCTTGAAATATCTTATTCTAGTAACAAAATAGAGTCGAGAGGTTGTATAGTCTCTTATGTAAGGAAATTACGCTGAAAAATATATTGAGTTGTATTACCACTCTTTCCTTTCAATGTAAAGCTTTTGTATCCAAATTGCCTCATCCACAAGTGTCTTGAAAAGGTACGCAATTTTATGGAAGATTAGGGGTGTGCGATGGTACATTCTGTTGATTGTTTAATTCTTAAATTTTAAAAATATGTAATTGCATATATTTTCCACTACATCCTATTTCTTTGACAGACATAATGTCTATTTTAATTTTAGCTACATGTGAACGGAGGTTTAAAAACCCATTTAAACGCAAAACGAGAATCAAAAAAAAACAAGAACCAAATTATAAAAATAAAAAGTTAAAAAGCCAGAACACATGTTTCTGTAAATTCATATTTCATTTGGGAACATTCTCTCCGATTCTCCCCTTCTTTAGATTTACGATTCCTAATGATGGAGAGTTTATGCCCTAAACGTTATTTTTTAATCACATTAGTCTTTATAAGGTTTTTGAATAAAAACGTTATCTGAACCACACTTACTTCTACTTTAAGCCGTACAAATGACATTAGTGCGGCTTGTCTTGTTGACATTTATTGACAGATTTAGTGGCTCTAATTATTCTATAGTAATTATGAGTAGTCTGCAAAACTTTTGTATATGACAACAGTCAACTAAGTCACATCAATATCTTTTTAGGCTTTATTCTATACTTTATAATTCCTTGTTACCCTACAGTTTTATGTCATGCATGTAAAGTTTAGTCAAACACTTACTATTTGTTTACTACCTGCAGTGGCAGGCCCGGACGCAGCGGCCTGCCTGTACCTAATCCTTAGGCATAATCAGACAAAATAAAAATAAAAGTAATGGTTTCGTAAAAGTTTCCAAAGAGTTCACCAACCAAGTGTTGCAAGGGAGAATAAGATAAGAATGCTAATTTACGAACCTTTAACGAGCTGGATATCTTAAATCGTTTTTTCAGAAAACTATGTTGAGAATGTGGAATTTTTGGCACAATGACATTACTCATTATATATCACCACTACACCAAAAACTTTTTTTTGCACTCGACGCGCGTTTCGCTAACCATGTTAGCTTCACCAGGAGCGATGATTTACTAAAGCTAAACTACAAATCTACCCTATTTATACTTAGCCTAACCCTTGAATTACTCAGCGGACCTACTGGCATAGGTAAGGCCATCAGTTCCGGTCAAGTAACCAGTAGAGGGGACTATAAGGAATAGGCCCTCTGTCTTTATTTAAACTACTTTTACATTTATGATTTCCATACTTTCGTATGCGTTTCAACAATCTCCTATCAGATACATTTTTTATTAATCTTAGATTCTCTAATGTTACAATATGATCAGCTTCAAGAGCATGTTCGGCAATGCTAGACTTTTCTGTTCTACCGTATTTTAAGTGCGCTAAATGTTCTTTAAATCGTGTTTTAATTGACCTTTTAGTTTGCCCAACATACATTTTGTCACAATCATTACAACTAATTTCATAAATTCCACTTTTCTCACAGTTAGGAATCTTATCTTGGGATTTCTTAAGATATTCCTCAGATTGTCTGATGACTTATAGACTAAGGTGAGGCCTACCTTATTAAATACCTTATTGAGTCCTTGCTATATTTCGGATTATATGGTATGGAGACATACTTGGTGTTATTTTCTTCGCGTGTAAAAAAGGTGGAATTCTGAATATTAAACCTAAACTTATGTCTATTTATTAGCTTATTTACTAAGTCATCGTCATAACCATTATATATTATATTTCTAATACGATTCCTTTCCGCTTCTGATGAAGCTAAGATGGTTAGCGAAACGCACGTCGAGTGCAAAATTAAAGTAAATTATCAAGAATCTCTGGGCATCGTTAACAAAAGAGGCCGTGACTATGTCGTGATAAAGCCATGGTTGAAGAAGAAAGTTCGACAAGATGTGGGTAAAACACAGTGTTGAGATGAAAGGGAAACAGACTTCATTCGAAGAATGTGTATCAAATGGTATTTAAAAGCTGTTTTAAAGATCGCCTTTTAAAAAATGTTTCAGAAACAGTGTCTCGTCTTTGATAATGCAAGTTATCACATTCTTCTATAATATGTATGCAGCAAGTTTCCCAAGTATGTCATATAAAATTGTTATATGCAATAAACTGAATAATTAAAGCACTAAGGACCAACAATAGAGAGAAGATGTATATAGAGTATATCCCAGAAAGCGAGTGGGAAGAATATTATAAGAAGCTGCTAACAGAAGACAGACAAGAATTCCAGGAAGAGAACCGTGAAGAAGAACAGAATAAAGAAAAAAAAAGAGATAGAACTAAGCTATGAAGAAGTAAAGAAGACAATAAAAACACTAAAAAATAATAAATCTGCAGGGCCTGGAGGTGTGGTAAATGAAATGATTAAGTACGGGTCTAATAAATTACATCGAATGCTGAGAAACATGTTCCACAGAGCGATAAATGGAGAAAAAAAACCAGAGGAATGGTCAAAAGCCTATATAGTATCTATATTTAAAAAGGGAGACCGCAGAAAATGCACAAACTATAGAGGCTTAAGCATAATATCGAGTATGGGACATTTGTATGGAAAAATTATTAAAAATATCATAGAGGAAAATATAAAAGGAAAAATTGGAGAAGACCAAGCAGGCTTTACAGCAAGAAAATCATGTATAGACCACATATACACTATAAAACAAACAATGGAAAAAAAACTGGCAAAGAATAGAGAAGTTCATTTAGCCTTCATAGACATAAGAAAGGCCTATGACTCAGTACCAAGACAAAATTATGGAACGCAATGAAAGAAATAGGCATTGACAAAGAACTAATATACGCAGTAAAAGCTCTCTACGAAAACAGCACAGTGAACATAAAAATAGGACATAAAATAGGGAAGAGACTCCAAACATCAAAAAGCCTATTACAAGGATGCTCTACATTCCCCACACTATTCAAAATATACCTCGAACAAACATTAAAAAAATGGAAGCAAAAATGTAGTGGAATGGGAGTCCCAATACGAGAAGATTACTTATATACTCTAAGTTTCGCAGACGACCAAGTAATCATAGCGCGAGATGAGGAAGACCTCAGTTATATGGTAATAAAACTGAAAGAAGAATACGCTAAAGCAGGATTAGCAATAAACTTTGATAAAACAGAATATCTAACAACAAAGGAGGGAAATGTGGAGAGTCTAGAAGTTGATAACGAAACAATAATCAGAGGAACCGATAGATTTAATTATTTAGGAAGCATCATTTCAAGAAACGCAACATCAGAAGAAGAGATTAAAGCTAGATTAGGACAAACGCGGACATGTATAAGACAATTAAATTCGATCTTGTGGGACAAGCACATTACAAAGAGAAACAAAACACGCATATACAACAAATGCTGAGAAACATGTTCCACAGAGCGATAAATGGAGAAAAAATACCAGAGGAATGGTCAAAAGCCTATATAGTATCTATATTTAAAAAGGGAGACCGCAGAAAATGCACAAACTATAGAGGCCTAAGCATAATATCGAGTATGGGACGTTTGTATGGAAAAATTATTAAAAATATCATAGAGGAAAATATAAAAGGAAAAATTGGAGAAGACCAAGCAGGCTTTATGGCCTAAAACTCATGTATAGACCACATATACATTATAAAACAAACAATGAAAAAAAAAACTGGCAAAAAATAGAGAAGTTCATTTAGCCTTCATAGACATAAGAAAGGCCTATGACTCAGTACCAAGACAAAGATTATGGAACGCAATGAAAGAAATAGGCACTGACAAAGAACTAATATACGCAGTATAACGAAAACAACACAGTGAACATAAAAATAGGACATAAAATAGGGAAGAGACTCCAAACATCAAAAGGCCTATTACAAGGATGCTCTACATTCCCCACATTATTCAAAATATATCTCGAACAAACATTAAAAAAACGGAAGCAAAAATGTAGTGGAATGGGAGTCCCAATACGAGAAGATTACTTATATACTCTAAGTTTCGCAAACGACCAAGTAATCATAGCGCAAAATGAGGAAGACCTCAGTTATATGGAAAGAAAACTGAAAGATGAATACACTAAAGCAGGATTAGCAATAAACTTTGATAAAACGGAATATATAACAAAGGAGGGAAACGTGGAGAATCTAGAAGTCGATAACGAAACAACAATCAAAGGAACCGATAGATTTAAATATTTAGGAACCATCATTTCAAAAAACGCAACATCAGAAGAAGAGATCAAAGCTAGATTAGAACAAACGCGGACATGCATAAGACAATTAAATTCGATCCTGTGGGACAAGCATATTACAAAGAGCAACAAAACACGCATATACAAATCAATAATACTTCACTTCACTTGTCGACTGCAGAATAGACTTCAGATATACCTCATTGATAAAGTACATATACGATAATGCAACAGCTTCAGTGAGACTCCACGAAAACACCAACAAATTTAAAATCGAAAAAGGCGTACGGCACGGAGACACTATTTCCCCAAAGCTCTTCATAACTCTTTTGGAATATGCCTTTAAGAAACTTGACTGGAGGAATATGGGTGTGAATGTTGATGGTGAACATCTTAACCACCTGCGCTTTGCCGACGATATCGTCCTCATAGCCGATAATGTAGAAGAAGCAAGCAAGATGTTGAATTCACTACAAGCCGTTTCCAGTGAAGTAGGTCTAGGGATAAATTTTTCAAAAACCCAGCTCATGACAAATTTGATCCTTAGTCGCCCTATCTCTGTGGGCGATAAACACATCTATGAGGTTTCCACATATAAGTACTTGGGACATGAAATACAATTGGGGAAAGATAACCAAACTCACGAACTTCAAAGGAGAGTGGGTCTGACTTGGGCAGCATTCGGTAAACTCAGACATTTCTTCAAATCCAACATCCCTATCTGTCTCAAGAAAAAGGTGTTTGACCAGTGCGTGTTACCGGTACTGACGTATGGTTCTGAGACTTTAACTCTTACTAAAAAGTCTATAAATAGAATTCAAGTAGCGCAAAGAGCAATGGAGCGCTCTATGTTGGGTTTGACTCTCCAGGATAGAATTCCCAACGTAGTCATAAGGCAAAGAACAAGGGTTGTCGACGCAGTGTATAGAATGACATGCCTGAAGTGGAACTGGGCTGGGCACGTGGCGCGAATGACTGACAACAGATGGACAAAGCGCCTGTTGGAATGGAGACCCAGACGGGAGGCTTTCAGAAGGCGTGGAAGGCCATATGTTAGGTGGACTGATGATATCAAACGGATTACAACGAATTGGATCCAGGCTGCTCAGGACCGTGATGGATGGAATAGATTAAGGGAGGTCTATATCCAGCAGTGGATGCGAGTGGCTGCATGATGATGATGATGAATACAAAGCATAATGACATACGGGTCAGAAACATGGACGATCAACAAAAGAAATAAATCTAAAATTAATGCGGTAGAGATGGAGTATTGGAGAAGATGTTGTAGAGTGACACGTATGGAGAGAATAACAAATGAAGAAATAAGAAGCAGAACATCAAAGAGAATGCAATAAACACCATTGAAGAAAAACGATTAAAATGGTATGGACACATAAGACGGAGCGAAGATAATAGGTGGATAAAGAAAATAACGGAGGGAGCCCTATAGGGAAAAAAAAGAGGACGACCCAGACGATCGTGGAGAGACTATGTGGACGAGGCTATGGAGGACAGGGGTCTAACAGATGGAGACTGGGAAGATAGAAATGGATGGAATCAACGGCTGAGAGAAGGAAGACAGCGTCAGCTGTAGAAAATCCTTGATATATATATATATATATATATATATATATATATATATATATATATATATATATATATATATATATATATATATATATATATATATAAATGCAATAAACTGACGGGATCGCAGGTATTTACAATCTCATCGTTCACTATTGATACAGTAGCAAAATAACCCTAATTTGCGAAAGCTCCCTTACATTTACGAAGGGTTTAAAGAACACTTAAAGAAAGCTTAATAATAAAGATTTTCACCTTCTCAACTTACGTTTGGAAACGTTCACACGTACTTCCGGCATAACTAGACGCTTAATAAATGATTTTTAAACTCTTATTTTCCGAAAATCATTTAGGCTGAATGGTCGGATAATTTTTCAGGTTTTTCAGAGTCTTTTCAGCATTTGTGGAATCATTAATAACGCTTTTTAGGTATGAAGTAAAATTGGTTAATAAGTCCTTTCCGGCAGAGCTTTTTCAATTTTTCATGTAGGAAGGTTTATGGTAAAAAAATTCTTGTCGAATAGAGAAAAAAACCAAAAATGTAATTTTTTTGTTTGTAAATTTGCAAAAATATTGTCACATACGAGGCTGGTTTGAAAAGTCCGTGCAAAAATAAAAAAAAAAAAACTACTTATGTGTTTGGGGTAAACCTTTTTTATTTTTCGACATAGTCTCCTTTTAGGCTTATACACTTCGTCCAACGATGTTCTAGTTTGTTGATCCCTTCCGAATAATAGGATTTGTCCAAGTCTGCAAAATATCCATTAGTGTCTGCAATCACCTCCTCGTTTGAATAAAATCTTTGTCCCGCCAGCCATTTCTTCAAATTGGGGAACAAATAGTAGTCCGAGGGAGGCAAGTCTGGAGAATAGGGGGGATGTGAAACGAGTTGGAATCCTATTTCCATTAATTTTGCGACCACAACTGCTGAGGTGTGTGCTGGTGCGTTGTCGTGATGGAAAAGGACTTTCTTGTGGGCCAATCGCGGGCGTTTTTTCTTGCAGCTCGGTTTTCAAACGGTCCAATAACGATGAATAATATTCACCTGTAATAGTTTTACCCTTTTCCAGATAGTCGATGAGGATTATCCCTTGCGAATCCCAAAGACAGTCGCCATAACCTTTCGGCCGAAGGAACGGTCTTCGCCTTTTTTGGTGCAGATTCCCCCTTGGTAACCCATTGTTTAGATTGTTGTTTGGTCTCAGGAGTATAGTAATGTATCCATGTTTCATCCACAGTGACGAAACGACGCTTAAAGTCCTCCGGATTCTTCCGGAACAGCTGCAAACCATCCTTCACAAGATTCCGTTTTTGGTCAAGCGTGAGCAATCGCGGCACCCATCTTGCGGATAGCTTTCTCATGTCCAAATGTTTATGCAAAATATTATGTACCCATTCAGTCGCGATGCCCACAGCACTAGCAATCTCACGCACATTAACTCTTCTGTCATCCATCACCATATCATGGATTTGATCAATGATTTCTGGAGTCGTAACCTCCACAGGCCGTCCAGAACGTTCAGCGTCACTTGTGCCCATATGGCCAATCCGAAAATTTTGAAACCACTTATAAACTGTTTCTAATCGAAGGTGCAGAGTCACCATAATGTTTATCAAGCTTCTCTTTAGTCTCCTGAGGCGTTTTGCCTTTCATAAAGTAATGTTTAATCACCACACGAAATTCTTTTTCGTCCATTTCTTGAAAATCACTCGACTTCCTTGATTCACACGAATGCCAAACACAAAGAAATAGACCAATATGGCTGAAACTTGGTGTGCGTTCATTCAAGAGATGTTACTAACTAAACATGACCTCGATACGCGCCGGTGGTGCCATCTCTCGGACTTTGCACGGACTTTTCAAACCAGCCTCGTATTTTGTCCTTAACAAGTAATTACATACGCAACGTCTACGTTAAATTGGTTTAAGCTGGAAGTTGTGTATGTTATGACGGAATGAAACAACCAGAACTGTAACTATCGAATCTAAACACCAACAATTACATGGGGTGAAAAGTCCCGAGACTTTGACGAAAATACAATATTTTGGGGATTTTACTCATCAACATGTGGAGGTCCGTGGCTTAGTATTTGCTTGCGGTGCAGAAGGTCTCGGGTTCATCCCGCCAGGTTGGTATACTGTATTTAAGTATATATGGCCTAGTTACGTATAATATTTTTCACGATCTAAGAAAGTGACTTAGCTACCTGTACCCATTCAAAATTCAACAAGATTCGAAAGTGATTAATTTATGGCTGTTTAATGACAAGGCATCGTGCAGGGCCGCACTATACCTGATTGTATAATTGCTGGGTTTAAAATTTTATTGTGATAAGACAGCTGAATTTTAATGTTTTATGTACTGAATAATACACAATATAGTAATTACATAAATATATTAAAACAGTGTACAGTGTCCTCGCGTATATTTGTTACAATTTTAGTTATTAATTAATATCTAGTTCAATTTTGCTATCTCTACTATCTTGCAAATCAATAAAAAGTTTTTTTACAGGTTCTAAACTATTTATATTTATGTACATACATCTATATATCTATTAAAGATATAATCATATGGTGGAAGCCGAATTACTTCGTGTCCTGCTTCCTTTGCAATTTTATCACAAACATATTCCTTTGAAAAATTGTAACTTTTTAAAACTTCTAACAATTGTTTGACTGCATAACTTTCATGAAAATATATGTCACGTGCGCACAAAAAGACTTGTATTTCCCTTTTTCTACTGGTAGAACTAGTACCTTATTCATTTGGCGACTATGATAGGATGCATTAACCATCACAATATAGCTATTCGGTGGTATATTCGACATTAATGTGTTTTGAAGCCATTTTTCAAAAACTTCAGCGGTTGTATCACAATGATAATCCAAGCTGGAATCTGAAATATTCTTGGCTGCTAGAAATAGACATTCTAGTATCTAGCCTTCTTCTGACCCCGCATGCAACTTGTCACTTGTAACATGTAATTCTTTTACCTTTATTTGATGGAGTTTTGGTGTGGCATTTTTTGGATTTATCAATCCATCCTTTATTGGGTGTGTCGTGTAGGAAGATTATCGTTCAATTTTCCGATCTAGTATTTATTTTTTCAAGATATTCCATTCTGAGTTGTTATAAGCGCTGTGATTCCATTATAACTTGCCTTTTGTCTATTTTTTTTTAACAAAAACCCCAAACGATGTAGAATACGCCATAAAGTTGTAGTGGAACATTTTATATCACAACTATCCTCGGACAGCCTCCGTGAAAGTGACAATAACGTAGGAACTTTTTGTTCTGCATCATAAATTTTGCGGCGGATTAAGTCTTCTTGACAGAAATCAATACATTTCGACACAGCTTTGTCTTTTCGTGTTTTTTTTAGGCGCTATCGAATTATTTACAATTTTCCAAACTGTACTTTTAGGGATGCTTGTTAAAGCTGATGTCTCCATCAATGAAAAGTACTTTTCGTGGTCCTCGCTCCTCTAACTTTAAATAAACACTTTTGACTCAACTGGCAAACATTTGCGGCTTCTGATGGAAAGGGCTTCGGACATTTTAAGACACAGATGTTTAAGGGTATGCCCATATCTGACATTATGTATCATAATTTAGTTAAATTAACGCTACTTAAGGTTTTAGAGTAGTCTACGAAACAGAGGTATATATATATATATATATATATATATATATATATATATATATATATATATATATATATATATATATACAGTCCCTGGCCAAATTATTAGACGCACTGTATTTTTTTTTAGTAATTTTATGTTTCTTAAGAGTTTTTATGCAATAATGGTATATTTAAACTACAATATTATTGATTTTTATTTAAAAAGAATTGTTGTAGACTACATATTTGTATTTATTTTTAACATATGGCAACACTGTGTTGACAAAGTGATACATGAACGTAAATAAGTACAAACCTGTATCAGTCGCGATCGGAATCGAGTCAGGTAGGGACGTGTTTCTGTGGCTTTATGGACTGTGATTGTTTGTTTAACAGTTTTATACTACTCAGTTATTAGTTTATTTTGTATGCAGTGTTTTAAAAAAGTAATTGGACTATTTTCATTATGGGTAGAAAAGGCGATCTTTCACCACGTAAAAAAGATGAAGTGAAGGCCCTTGTGATTGCGAAAACATTTACAAACCGAGAAATATCACGAAGATTGGAAGTTTCTGAAGCTAGTGTACGACGCATAAAAAAGAAAATTGAGTCAGGGAAGGAATTAAGCCCGAAAAGAAAGAAAAGATGCGGTAGAAAACCAATTTTCACTCCACGGTCAGAGAGATGTTTGAAGAAAATTTATGTAGAAAACAGATTTGCTACCACAAAGGTAATAAAATCACAACTCCAGGATGCTAGCGTAAATGCTTCTGAGCGCCCTGTTCAAAGAAAATTGAAAGAATTAGATTTTAAGGCCTGTCGCCCCGCCAGGAAGCCCAAGTTAACAGCTGTAATGAAAGCAAAGCGCCTGAAGTGGGCCAAACAATGGCAAGACAAAGATGTGGACTTTTGGAGATCGGTAAGATACAGCAATTTAATCAATAATTGATACATTATTATCATTTTCAGTTAAATAAAGCAAATAAACATGGAAGTTTATATATTTTTCCTATTTTTGACAGGTCTGCTTCAGTGACGAAAGCACATTCGAAATTTTGCAGAATAAAGCTCAGTATGTGCGTTGTCGTCATGGAGAAAAGTTTCATCCTGATTGTGTCGTCCCGACGGTTAAACATCCCACCAAAGTGATGATTTGGTCAGACATCAGCGGCAAGGGCACTGGACGTCTGTACGTCGTCAAAGGCAAGATCAGTACAAAGAAGTATTACAAAATCGGTTGATTCCGCAGCTCAGAGAATGGTTTCCAAATGGGGAACCATTCACTTTCATGCAAGATGGAGCTCCCTGCCACACTGCTCGGTCTGTTAAAGCTTTTTTGGCAGAAAAAAATATCCCTCTGTTGGATTGGCCGGGTAATAGCCCTGATATGAACCCCGGTGGGAGCTGATGAAAAGAGAAGTGGCTAAAGATGTGATTACCAACAAAACCCAGCTCCTAGAAAAGATTATTCATGTGTGGAATCATCATCCTCAAATGCAGGAGACAGTACAATCTTGCATTGATAGCAAGCAGCGCAGAATTAAAGCTTTGATAGCGGCTAAAGGTGGCTCAACTAAATATTGACTTTTACTAACATTAATTTCACTTTTCTTTAAAACTTAATAAACTTATGCTTTTTTAAATTAATGCTGTTTTATTTATGTCAAATAAATAGGTAAACTGATTGGATAATATAAAAATAAAAAACAAATCAATTTAAAATAATAAAACGGTACAATATCACTCGGTAATTAATATTTTACATGAAATCTTGCAGTGCGTCTAATAATTTGGCCAGGGACTATATATATATATATATATATATATATATATATATATATATATATATATATATATATATATATATATATTTATTTTGATCTAAGTTTCCAAAATTATTTAGTTTATTATTATTATTAGTTTATTGTCCAAATATATTTGTCGCATTTCCCGGTTTTTAGGTTTAGAGTTTCGCGTTACTAGTCGTATCCGAAGGAATGCGGTATTAATGACTGAAAAGTTATTTTCAGGAAATATTTCAAATCGTCAATTTTAAGCGCCATTTAACGTAGAGTCAGAGCCAGATAATTTTGAATGGATCGTTGCAAATATGTCCAATTCTAACATATTTTGTGAAGTGAACGAACACTTACGCATGCACATGTACTAATATTAAATAAAATAAATTAATTATTTCATACTAACATACACAAATAAAATATCAACTGTAAAAAGTATTGCGTTGAAAATAAAGTAATCGTATTAGTAAAAACAAATTGAAAAAAATGATTACCTTGATTGGGGCTTAACCCTAGCACCTTTGGTTTTCCTAACCGTTGCTTTACCAGTGAGCTTTCAGAGTTGTTTTCAATATTCATTCATGTAAGACGTGAATTTTAGTTTCAGTGTCAATAACAAAACCTGAAAAAGCAAAGTAGTGTTGGTAAAAAAAATTACAGTAAGACTAATAAAACAGCGCATTTCAAGATCATACAGTTTTTTTGGTTCAAATTTTTAAGTAGGGTAAAGTGGAGAGATCTAATATAATTAAGAATCATTGATTTCGAGTATGAAGAACAGCTGAGCAAGGAAATAAGGGAAAACGCAATTAGCGGAAAACATAAGAAACCTATAGCGTATTGGTTTGGAGTTGATAGCAGAATTCTCTCATTGTAGATGCCAATACATGTTGGGGTGCGCCCAAAAAAAAAAGAGGTTTCTTAGGCATTTTACTGGATTTTGCTACCTGGTTTGAATATTTTTAAGGGTTCACCCTATTTAAGATTTATTACCAAAAATTTTTTAATCTATAGATCTATGTATATATATATATATATATATATATATATATATATATATATATATATATATATATATATATATATATATATAGTAGAACCCCGGTTATCCGAGGTAACGTGGGGGGCACCCTCCCCGGATAATCCGGATTTGTTTTTTATTCATTCAAAAAATAAATACCAATACTTTAAACCAATGTATTAACGTTTTTAACATATAAAATAGGTACATACATTATAAAACACTGAAATAGGTATCTATGCGCTTCTGTTTCATATTGCATCTTCTTTTTCTCGCTGCAATGTTTTCTCCATCTATTAAGAAAAAGCAAATCCGCTGGGGTTGCCTCTAGTTGTTGTTCGATATACCTCAAAGCTTTTTCCAAAGAAGCAGAACCTTCTTGATGAGAGATCTTAGTGGGAGACTGTTCATCCACCGCCGCGCCGCTTCGTCATCGTCATCTGATTTTTCGATTTCCTGAAAGGCATTCGTTATTTCTTCAATACTCATTTCTTCTTCTAAATCATCAGCTGTAATCATTCATTTCAACAACATCTTCTCTTGTTACATTTTCGCAACCTTTTAATTTTTGCACTTTTAACCAAGATTTTTGAATAGTGGTAGTACGCACAGAATCCCAAGCTTGACTTACCCAGTAAATAACATTTTTCAGTGTAACCTTTCTCATCTCATTGATAATATCCTCCTTTTCTATGTATTCTAACAGATGTTCAAGATATAAAAACGCCTATATATTTTTTTAATGTTTTCGAAGATGCCTTGATCCATTGGTTGCATTATGCTGGTTACATTTGGAGGAAAAAAATTTACAACAATTTCGCCCACATGAAGTCCTTTTCCAGGGTGAGAGGGGGCATTATCCATTAACAAAATTGCTTTAATAGGAAGACGGTTTCTGTTCAAAAATGTAGTCACAGACGGCACGAACTCTTCTTCAAACCAGTTAGTAAATAAGGTCGCATCAATCCATGCGCTCTTCTGACTTTTGCAATAGACTGGTAGGGCTTTGCGTGAGATGTCTTTTAAAGTTCTTGGACGTGCAGACTTGCCAATCACCATCAGTGGGATTTTGTGCTTGCCAGATGCATTGGAACATACCATTATAGTTAATTCAGACCAGTTTCGTCACGGTTGTAAATTTGATCACATGTGTATCCACAATCTTCGATTTGCTTTTTAAAGTTCTGCTTAAACTTCTCAATTGATGACACATCGCAGAAAGTTTTTCACCACACATACTGTCAGTTGTCGTACACCGTACCGTTTTTTTTCCAGCGGTCAAGCCATCCAGAACTAGCGGTAAACTGATCTATCTCTGGCAATTGCCTATTAATCATTATTGCGTTCTGTTGTAAAATTGGACCTGACAGAGGCACACCTTTTGATCTCTGTTTGTTAAACCACATGAATAAAGCTTCGTTAACCTTTTCATAATCGCCGGTTTTCATTGATTTTCTTCCTGAGGACGAGGAGGCTTGATTTATACACCACTCTTCTATTTTTGTGATGTTTCTTTTCCAATTCTCCACCTGTTACCTCACTATTCCATAATCTCGTGCAACAACTTTAATTGTCTCTCCTGCTTCAGTTCTTCTGATGGCTTTTAATTTTTGTTCAATAGGAACGACGATTCTTTTACGTTTGTTTTGCTCCATTATAATACGACAAACAAAAATTCAAACAAAGCAGTTCGTATTACGAGGCTGGTTTGAAAAGTCCGTGAAAAAATAAAAACTACTTATGTGTTTGGGGGGGTAAACCTTTTTTATTTTTCGACATAGTCTCCTTTTAGGCTTATACACTTCGTCCAACGATGTTCTAGTTTGTTGATCCCTTCCGAATAATAGGATTTGTCCAAGTCTGCAAAATATCCATTAGTGTCTGCAATCACCTCCTCGTTTGAATAAACTCTTTATCCCGCCAGCCATTTCTTCAAATTGGGGAACAAATAGTAGTCGGAGGAAGCCAAGTCTGGAGAATAGGGGGGATGTGAAACGAGTTGGAATTTTGCGACCACAACTGCTGAGGTGTGTGCTGGTGCGTTGTCGTGGTGGAAAAGGACTTTCTTGTGGGCCAATCGCGGGCGTTTTTTTTGCAGCTCGGTTTTCAAACGGTCCAATAACGATGAATAATATTCACCTGTAATAGTTTTACCCTTTTCCAGATAGTCGATGAGGATTATCCTTTGCGAATCCCAAAAGACAGTCGCCATAACCTTTCGGCCGAAGGAACGGTCTTCGCCTTTTTTGGTGCAGATTTCCCCTTGGTAACCCATTGTTTAGATTGTTGTTTGGTCTCAGGAGTATAGTAATGTATCCATGTTTCATCCACAGTGACGAAACGACGCTTAAAGTCCTCCGGATTCTTCTGGAACAGCTGCAAACCATCCTTGCAACACTTCACACGATTCCGTTTTTGGTCAAGCGTGAGCAATCGCGGCACCCATCTTGCGGATAGCTTTCTCAAATGTTTATGCAAAATATTATGTACCCGTTCAGTCGAGATGCCACAGCACTAGCAATCTCATGCACCTTAACTCTTCTGTCATCCATCACCATATCATGGATTTGATCAATGATTTCTGGAGTCGTAACCTCCGCAGGTCGTCCAGAACGTTCAGCGTCACTTGTGCCCATATGGCCAGTCCGAAAATTTTGAAACCACTTATAAACTGTTCTAATCGAAGGTGCATAGTCACCATAATGTTTATCAAGCTTCTCTTTAGTCTCCTGAGGCGTTTTGCCTTTCATAAAGTAATGTTTACTCACCACACGAAATTCTTTTTCGTCCATTTCTTGAAAAATCACTCGACTTCCTTGATTCACACGAATGCCAAACACAAAGAAATAGACCAATATGGCTGAAACTTGGTGTGCGTTCATTCAAGAGATGCTACTAACTAAACATGACCTCGATACGCGCCGGTGGTGCCATCTCTCGGACTTTGCACGGACTTTTCAAACCAGCCTCGTATATATATCTTGTTTTAAAATAAAAAATTCGTCTTCAAAAAAATTGTTTATTTGATCCACGCTCAAACAAATATTCTTAGAAACTAACTACTTATCACTTAATAGCCCGACCAAGAAACAAAGGAATAAAATACCGTCGTAATTTTGGGTATTCCCTTGGCACTATAACCTAATCGATGTATAGACTATTGCAGGTAATGTCCCGGCGATAAGATCGGTTCCAGACGGCGACATTAACAATACCCTGAGCAATCCAATTGCCTAGTAATACCGAGAAATATTGTAAATATAGGGAAAATGTGCATCATTACTAGATTTTGGGTAAAATATGCAATAATCGGTGAGAATGGTCTAAATATGCATATGCATATGAAAATATGCAAATACATATAATCCGGTCTCTAGTTATTAATAATGAATTTCGGAGTACGTTATAAAAGATTCTCTTTGAAATCCAAATGTAAACATAACCCGCGACCACGCTGGCAACCATGTTGTTGGTGTGATAGGAGACGCATCCGTGATAAAAAATAGGACCCAAAAATTTTCTTGAACGTCGCTACTATGTTTTATATTTTCTTTGGTGGTACTCTATCGTCAAAACTGTTTACACTGGCACTCGAAGACTTGCAGGACAAGAGACTATTAATAAAAGAAAAGAGAGTAAGCCATCCCAGGTAAGCAGACGATATTATCTTAATATCTGAAAATAAGATAAGTTACAACTTAATGTAGAAGGTTGCGTAAGGACGATCCTAAACCAGAAGTAAGCCATTAGAGAAAGACGTTCAAATTCATAAAGTACCAACACTTCACTGTTCCACGACAACTGTAGGCTATACCAGGCTGGCACAGTTTGAGTCATTACCGAAGGCTGTGGATTTACCGAGTTATAACATCCACCCTGTGGCCCAATTTACCGCCTTTCAATTTCTTTTCGTTCAGACATCTCAAAAAAGGCCTCATGGCCTGAAAATTTTCCTCAAATGATGAATTGAAAACACCTATAGTGTAGTTTTTTCAGGAGCAAACAAAATGATTTTGTTCAGATGGAATAAAACAACTCCAGAAAACGCTGGGTAAGTGTAGACGACAATTAGGTAGATAACTGAAAAACTCCGTAAGTATTTAACAAAATTATAGAAGGAGAGACTACTCCTTTTAATGACAAAACCAACTATATTAAGAATCAAACTTTTATGCTAGAAATTCTTCAGACAAGTGAGATAAATTGCGAAAAAAAATGGCAAAACGACTCTTTTTAAAACGGTAATAGAAGTTAAATATTCCCATTTGCAAGCACATAAACGTAAAGGAGCAAGCCAGTAGTACTTTATCTCGAACCATTACCAAGAGATTTACATATTTTGCGTACGATTTCTCATTAAGGCGGGTGTAAACTGCTATCGGTTGAGCAATTAAAAAAACGCTCAAAATGAGTAGAAATAGTGGTTTATCTCGGTTGAAATGTAAAGTTAGCGAAGGACCAGTTCGTAAACTAAATTGTTCTCGGAACGAAGTGTCGTTTGGGCTGTACTTTTCGTTGCTGTTATTGATTTGATTGGGTCGAAAATATATAGGACCACCGGGATTTGGATCGCTTAATCTAATTTGCTTACTATGTAACCGAAATTTTTGAATTTCTTCGCGTTTCAACGTCCCTAGATGACAAAAAAACATATTCTTCTATTTTTATTGGTCTATCTGTACGTAAAATCATCAACGAGCCGGAAAATTATTTGTCGCGCTGTGTATGTATTATTTTTTCTGAGAGATTTACAGTTGTATTATGAAGTTTTTCTCTTATTGTTATTATCAACGTTAGTAAACCTATAGCATATCTACCACCAGTCGCTGTGTGATTTTGCTTCATCGTTTTCAGTTTTAGGTAACGTACATACCATATATATACAAAAAAAAATCATACTTTTTTTGTGTTTGCGACGAAATCTTCGAAAATATCATCAATAAGATCACGTTCTTTATAGTACCCCTAATAAAATTTAAAATATAGGGTACCGACCTAATACAACCAAGAATTACAGAAAATTGAATTTCTAAATTACCAGTCCCGAATCGAAATTGCCACGAAATAAGAAAAAGTCATTTTGTGTGTTCGTATTTTTACAGTGACATTTGAAAGAGTAAAAAGTTATACAGTGACCATAAAAAGAAAGTTTAACCAAAAAGAGACATTACAGATTCTGATCACTTACTGTTAAATGAGAAGTTGATAAATGTTTCCTTTTATTGAACTGTATGACGCGTTTCGCTATACTATAGCTTCTTCTGATACAAAATGATATTTGAATATTAGTGTTGTTACATTTATACAAATACCCTAAGGTAGATAGGTAATAAAATTAATACTATATGCTAATGAATATTGCTGGGAAATCCATTCTGAATATTAATTGTATAAATTGAGTAAAGGGTAGTTACCAAGGGCCAGACAGGTATCTTTTTGTTCGTTTAAGATGATTTCGGAATTTTTAATTCTATTTATTTCTAAATTTTCTAATAGGTTTAATTTTACGCCTTTGTTTTGTATGTGTAGAATTTTAAATTTATCGTCAAAAAGATGATTTGATTCTGTTAAATGATTACTGTACGCTGAGTCACTTTTGTTTTTTAAATAGCTTCTTTTATGTTCTGAAATCCGAGTTTCGAATGAGCGACCTGTCTGACCTATGTAACTTTTATGACAAGAACCACAATTCAACTGATACACTCAGATTTTTTTGATCTATTTTGTTTTCCCTTTGCGTTTTTAATGAATTTTCCTAACGAGTTGTTTGTTCTAAAAGCTATGTTGATATTATATTTGTTTGGTAACACGTCAGGGAAAATTAAAAACCACTGAAACAATATACGAGCATGTTTTTTAAGTAAGTACCGTTTTGGAATTAAAAAAAGACGTGCAAAGATATCGCTATAATTTTATTTTTACATGAAAGCCTGTACCTTAATCTACTTTTCTACATAATTTCCGTGAATATTGAGGCACTTGTCATAACGTGGCACCAGTTTTTGAATACCCTCCTCATAAAATTCTGCCGCCTGACTTGTTAACCACTGTATCACACACTACGAGAATATTGAGGAAAGCAGTCGCACAATGATGAAATTGTAAAGCGTCTGTTTTCTCTCACCTTTTCGTCCACTTTCTGCACCAAATCTTCATTAACGACCGAAGGACGCCCACTCCGTTCTTCATCATGCACATTTGTGCGGCCATCTTTAAATGCTCTCACCCATTTCCTTACCATTCCATCACTCATAATGTTTTGTCCGTAAACTTCACAGATCTCACGATGAATATCGATCGGTTTTACGCCTTTAGCACTAAGAAATCGTATAACAGCCCGTACTTCACAATCGGCGGGACTCACGATTGTCGGAGGCATCTTAAACACTCAGTAAACAACGTATACAATGAAGAATCAGACTGTAATGGCGTCAGTGCGTAGACATGAGATGTAGGTTACCAGCGCGCATGCGCGGAACGCCGACCGTATCGCTGCGGCGGCGGAATCGCAAAACGGTACTTACTTAAAAAACATGCCTCGTATATATATATATATATATATATTATATATATATATATATATATATATATATATATATATATATATATATATATATATATAGGGTTACAGGGAAAGTCGTCCTAGATAAATAAGGACGTTATAGTTTAGGTCGTTTCTGACCGATTTGACTCTATGACATGATGTCCTAAACTTAACCGTTTTCGAGATATTGAAGTTTAAAGATTTTCTAAAAAAAACATGTTTTTTTTGCTTTTATATCGATTTTTTTTTATTAGAGGTTCTCGAGTGCCATTTTTTGGTTATTTTTAGTTAGTCTGTATGTCAAGTATCAAAAATCATCAAAAAATTTGAACTAGTTACTAACAGTTTCAAATGGCGGCTTGTTAATGTTTCTAAATTACGAATTTTTTACCAAGTGTTTCCTACTTTAAATCAATAAAGAGAAAAAAAAATGTATGGAAGTTATTCTGCAAATTATTTTAAAAACTTTTACGTCTTTTTAGCTATCAAAACGGTATAATACTAGGAGTTTAATAGGAAAAACTCTACACAGAATGACACCTAAAGCGGGCTCGGGTAGCAAAAGGTAAATTTTTTAGTTCTAGGTGAAAATACGAAAAATACACAAATAAAACAAAAAACCTTGCAATTTAATATTT
This sequence comes from Pachyrhynchus sulphureomaculatus, assembly GCA_019049505.1. Taxonomy (NCBI): domain Eukaryota; kingdom Metazoa; phylum Arthropoda; class Insecta; order Coleoptera; family Curculionidae; genus Pachyrhynchus; species Pachyrhynchus sulphureomaculatus. The sequence continues at coordinate 2,319,505 of CM032448.1, forward strand.
TTTATTAATTATAATTTATGTTCTATGTGGTCGCCCCTATTTCTAACACAAATTCTCATTGTTTTTCTTAAATTACGTTTCACAACGCTGGTTGTGAGGTGCCGCCTCATTTCGTCAACCGCATCAATTATTTTTTGTCTTAGGACATCCACGTTTTCGATAGGAGTCATCTGATCGTATACGAGATTTTTCATGTGACCCCACACATAAAAATCCATCGGTGTTAGGTCTGGGTTTCTCGCCGGCCAAGGTATGGGTCCGCCTCTTCCAATCCATTTGTTGGGATAATTGTCATTGAGCAATGCACGAACACTTCCTCTGTAGTGAGCTGGGCGGCCAGCGTGTTGAAAGTACATGTTTTGTCTCAAACCAATAGGTAGGTCTTCCATCAAATTAGGTAAATCGTTCCGCAAAAAATTGTCGTATTCCTCGTCATATCAAATTATACCATCCACACATTTAAGCTGAATCTTGTTTGTGATCCTTTCGTTCTTTTTTTGGTTGGGTTGCCTTCCTCTTTAGAAGCCCAATAGTGGGCATTGTGGTAGCATACCTTCCACTGCGAAATACCAAGCTGTTGTGCGACAACATTTGTAGATGTGGTTGGGTCCAGCTCAAAGAGACGTTGTATTTTGTTTTCTTCGTCTTCGTCAAAGATACGTGGTCGTCCCATGTCAGTCCGCCGTCTTTGTACGGAACCAGTTTCTCGTAGTCTTCGATAAGTTCCATCAAATACGCTAACATCAGGTACACGACGAGTAGGATATCGCAGTATGTATTCATCACGTGCACGCGACGACACTCCTTCGCAAAATCCGTAACACATTAGGATGTCAGCATATTCCTCGTTGGTATACGTTGCCATATTCACAAGCAGAGATCAAAATCCAGTTACGAGCCAATTCACACAGTCAGAAGATGAAACACAGATATTTTGAAAAGCACGGTATAGCACATCTACCACGGACGAAATCGCATGAGCAGACTAAAAATCATTCAATAATGTTTAGTGAACAGAAAATGTCACTCGCACAGAGAGTACCCCGACCGGAAAAAAAAAAATGCTTACCCAACCTTTTTATTGTTTGAAGGTGCAGGTAGTAAACCAGTAATTGGTAGTATCTAATTCTATTATTATGTTACTCTACATTTGGGCCTATTGAAATCTCATTTTCTTAGAATTTTCAATAGATCCAGTAGATATTATACCGTTTTACATAGCTAAAAAGACGTAAAGTTTTTAAAATAATTTGCAGAATAACTTCCATACATTTTTTTTCTCTTTATTGATTTAAAGTAGGAAACACTTGGTAAAAAATTCGTAATTTAGAAACATTAACAAGCCGCCATTTGAAACTGTTAGTAACTAGTTCAAATTTTTTTGATGATTTTTGATACTTGATATACAGACTAACTAAAAATAACCAAAAAATCGCACTCGAAAACCTCTAATAAAAAAAAATCGATATAAAAGCAAAAAAAAACCATGTTTTTTTTAGAAAATCTTTTAAAAACGGTTAAGTTTAGGACATCATGTCATAGAGTCAATCGGTCAGAAACGACCTAAACTATAACGTCCTTAATTATCTAGGACGACTTTCCCTGTAATCCTGTATATATATATGTATGTATATATATTTGGTTAACATTAGAAATTGCAAAGTAGAAATATAATTTTATATAAATTGGAGACACTCGGTACGAAATCCACCCATAAAATCGGAACTATAATGATACTAATACTACAAAGAAGGCGGTGAGTCGAGTTTATTCTTTTGTTTCCGCGGGAAACCTCTCAAAAAATAATTGAGCCGGGCCCTCCGCGATTATATTATGGGCCTGGTATGGGCATTATCAATCCAATTTAAAAAACTGAAATGCGTTTTTCGAATAAAAATTAATTTTTTAAACTAATTATATAAATAACTATTCAACTTGATATTGACATACCGGAATTATTGATATTGATATGTATATATGTACGAGGCTGGTTTGAAAAGTCCGTGCAAAAATAAAAACTACTTATGTGTTTGGGGTAAACCTTTTTTATTTTCGACATAGTCTCCTTTTAGGCTTATACACTTTGTCCAACGATGTTCTAGTTTGTTGATCCTTCCGAATAATAGGATTTGTCCAAGTCTGCAAAATATCCATTAGTGTCTGCAATCACTCCCTCGTTTGAATAAAATCTTTGTCCCGCCAGCGATTTCTTCAAATTGGGGAACAAATAGTAGTCCGAGGGAGCCAAGTCTGGAGAATAGGGGGGATGTGAAACGAGTTGGAATCCTATTTCCATTAATTTTGCGACCACAACTGCTGAGGTGTGTACTGGTGCGTTGTCGTGATGGAAAAGGACTTTCTTGTGGGCCAATCGCGGGCGTTTTTCTTGCAGCTCGGTTTTCAAAACGGTCCAATAACGATGAATAATATTCACCTGTAATAGTTTTACCCTTTTCCAGATAGTCGATGAGGATTATCCCTTGCGAATCCCAAAAGACAGTCGCCATAACCTTTCCGGCCGAAGGAACGGTCTTCGCCTTTTTTGGTGCAGATTCCCCCTTGGTAACCCATTGTTTAGATTGTTGTTTGGTCTCAGGAGTATAGTAATGTATCCATGTTTCATCCACAGTGACGAAACGACGCTTAAAGTCTCTCCGGATTCTTCTGGAACAGCTGTAAACCATCCTTGCAACACTTCACACGATTCCGTTTTTGGTCAAGCGTGAGCAATCGCGGCACCCATCTTGCAGATAGCTTTCTCATGTCCAAATGTTTATGCAAAATATTATGTACCCCGTTCAGTCGAGATGCCCACAGCACTAGCAATCTCACGCACCTTAGCTCTTCTGTCATCCATCACCATATCATGGATTTGATCAATGATTTCTGGAGTCGTAACCTCCACAGGCCGTCCAGAACGTTCAGCGTCACTTGTGCCCATATGGCCAGTCCGAAAATTTTGAAACCACTTATAAACTGTTCGAATCGAAGGTGCAGAGTCACCATAATGTTTATCAAGCTTCTCTTTAATCTCCTGAGGCGTTTTGCCTTTCACAAAGTAATGTTTAATCACCACACGAAATTCTTTTTCGTCCATTTCTTGAAAATCACTCGACTTCCTTGATTCACACGAATGCTAAACACAAAGAAATAGACCAATATGGCCGAAATTTGGTGTGCGTTCATTCAAGAGATGCTACTAACTAAACATGATCTCGATACGTGCGGTGGTGCCATCTCTCGGACCTTGCACGGACTTTTCAAACCAGCCTCGTATATATATATATATATATATATATATATATATATATATATATAGGGTATTATAAAAATCGTAAACCCTTGTTAAAAGGGAACTGCAGAAAAATTGTGATAAATAGCACTTCGCAATAACTAACGAGAAAATAGACTCTGAAGATTTAAGCTTTTTCAGCATGTACGCCAATGGTCGTACCTAATACGCATATCAAAAACAATTGAAATCAATTTTTGATGATAACCTGGATTGTCGCAATGTTGCCACGCTTAAAATTGACTATTTCTTATTTTATTTTATTATAAACTAAAATGCGGTAATTTAAATGTTGGTACTGCTTTAAAGCCATTATTACGTAGTGATCTTCATCTGGTGCGCATGTAAATATAAATACAATTTTGTGTTAAACATTTGTTTGGGTAGTTCAGCCACCATTTTCTTAACATTTTGATGAAAATCATTATTTAATGAATGTTTAACATAGTTTTTTGATTTTAATAACAGCAGATTATTATATATATATTCGAGTGTTGTGAAAAGCAACGTTTTTAAATTAAGAAGTGCAGTATTTCGTTTTCGTTCGTTACTGAGACGTAGTGTGTTGTAACAGCATATTATTCAATAGTTTAATCAGGTCAAGTTTTCTATTGGTACTAGCAAAAATTTAGATGATGAAGTTTCATTCTCGGAATCCTGGAGAAATTTAAGACTACTAATTGACAAGATCTTAAGGTCCAAACCACATATAAGTAAATGTATTGAAACTGCATATGCAAATTTAAAGAGATTATTTCCACACGGACAACTTTTATCTAAATCTTAGCAGATGTCAAAATACATCATCATCAGATATACAAACAAACAGATGGAGCGCCCATGGGATCTTCTCTTTCACCATTAATAGCCAATCTCTACATACATGATGTATTTTGAAACAGAGGGTCTTAAAAAACTCACCACTTACACTCAAACTCTGGAAACGACATGTTCATGACATTTTATAATTTGGCCCCATAGACGAAATGAACTAGACAACTTTCTGACCTATTTAAATAGAATTCACCACCGGATATAGTTCACTTTGGCAGTAGAAGAAAAAAAAAGCCTCCCCTCCCTTCATGTGCTCATAGCTCGGAAAAACAACGGTTAACTTCAACACTCAGTCTACTGGAAGCTCACCCACACCAACAGATATTTAAACGCTGGCTCACACCACCATCCATCCCAAATCCAGTCGTTAGACAACACCCTCGTATCGAAATCATATCTACTCACCGAACCAAACATGAGACAGCAAGAAATTACAAAAATTACTAGGGCACTCAAGCAAAACGGATATAAAGATCAGTCCATATGGAGAGCATTAGAAAGGCAGCGCCATCCACAGACAAGGACAGTGGAACCTCAAACTAAAGTAGACTCCTGTTACCGTATGTGAAAGGAGTTACAGATAGGATTGGAGGAGTCCTAAGAAAACATAACATAGGCACAGCGTACAAACTACAAAATACTCTGGCAGACATCTTGCATAACCCCAAGGACAAGAGAAAACTGGAAAACCATGGAGTTTACAGCATCCCATGCGGAGACTGCCACAAATTATACATAGGGCAAACAAACAGAAGAATCTCCACCAGTTCCAAGAACATAAAATAGGTATCAAAAATAAACAAACAACTTCAGCTCTTTTGCAGCACCATCATGATACTGGTCACAACATTAATTTTGGGGATCTAAAAAAATAGCCTGGAAATCGAAAAGAATGGACAATTAAATAAGCGGGATGATGCACTGAATATTTCCACTACATGGAAGGGTCTACTAGCTAAATCAAGGAATAACCAAGACAACGAGAAGACAACAGTCAGCATAGCCCCGGAACCCGTAATTACCACTGATACGGGAACCCAGCCGACAAACACTGATGTCCGGATGAACACTCCCCGACCCCCCCACTTACAATCTGTGTAGTCGCCGACCTATAAAAGACGGCTATCGTACTTCGGTTTCTCAGTTAGCTTCGCGCGGCAGCAGCAAGAGCATTTAAAAATGCCATACATATACATACGAGGCTGGTTTGAAAAGTCCGTGCAAAGTCGAGAGATGGCACCACCGGCGCGTATCGAGGTCATGTTTAGTTAGTAGCATCTCTTGAATGAACGCACACCAAGTTTCAGCCATATTGGTCTATTTCTTTGTGTTTGGCATTCGTGTGAATCAAGAAAGTCGAGTGATTTTCAAGAAATGGACGAAAAAGAATTTCGTGTGGTGATTAAACATTACTTTATGAAAGGCAAAACGCCTCAGGAGACTAAAGAGAAGCTTGATAAACATTATGGTGACTCTGCACCTTCGATTAGAACAGTTTATAAGTGGTTTCAAAATTTTCGGACTGGCCATATGGCACAAGTGACGCTGAACGTTCTGGACGGCCTGTGGAGGTTACGACTCCAGAAATCATTGATCAAATCCATGATATGGTGATGGATGACAGAAGAGTTAAGGTGCGTGAGATTGCTAGTGCTGTGGGCATCTCGACTGAACGGGTACATTATATTTTGCATAAACATTTGGACATGAGAAAGCTATCCGCAAGATGGGTGCCGCGATTGCTCACGCTTGACCAAAACGGAATCGTGTGAAGTGTTGCAAGGATGGTTTGCAGCTGTTCCAGAAGAATCCGGAGGACTTTAAGCGTCGTTTCGTCACTGTGGATGAAACATGGATACATTACTATACTTCTGAGACCAAACAACAATCTAAACAATGGGTTACCAAGGGGGAATCTGCACCAAAAAAGGCGAAAGACCGTTCCTTCGGCCGGAAAGGTTATGGCGACTGTCTTTTGGGATTCGCAAGGGATAATTCTCATCGACTATCTGGAAAAGGGTAAAACTATTACAGGTGAATATTATTCATCGTTATTGGACCGTTTGAAAACCGAGCTGCAAGAAAAACGCCCGCGATTGGCCCACAAGAAAGTCCTTTTCCATCACGACAACGCACCAGCACACACCTCAGTAGTTGTGGTCGCAAAATTAATGGAAATAGGATTCCAACTCGTTTCACATCCCCCCTATTCTCCAGACTTGGCTCCCTCGGACTACTATTTGTTCCCCAATTTGAAGAAATGGCTGGCGGGACAAAGATTTTATTCAAACGAGGAGGTGATTGCAGACACTAATGGATATTTTGCAGACTTGGACAAATTCTATTATTCGGAAGGGATCAACAAACTAGAACATCGTTGGACGAAGTGTATAAGCCTAAAAGGAGACTATGTCGAAAAATAAAAGGGTTTACCCCAAACACATAAGTAGTTTTTATTTTTGCACGGACTTTTCAAACCAGCCTCGTACATACATATATATATATTTTAATTAATAATATTTACTATATAAAATGATTTTTTCTATTCTTATATAGATAAATCTATAATTCCGTATTGTCAATCTAAAAACTCGATAATTATTTCCAATTTTTTTCTTCCTATCTATTTCTTTGATTATCTTCTTAGTTGTATTCATTTTGCTAGTCCTCTCTTCCGTATCCTTTATCTTTGCCAGGGTCGTCGTCATTCTACGAGTATCTATATTTCTGCTTTTTCTCAGTTTTTTGACCTGATGGTCGTAGTATTCTTTGTTTGTTCTTTCAGTTTTTCTTCCTCAATGACCCATTTATATTCTCTTCCTTCGATTACGATTTTTTGATATTCTATTTTCACCCTTTTTCCAGTCTTTCTCTCGTTCTCTGCTATATGCTTCAATTTCTTTTGAATTTCCAATTCATCTTTTGTTAAATCGTTGTTTATATAAACTCTCTCTATTAGGTTTCTCAGTTTGTTTTTATTTTTCATTATAGCTTCCTTATCTCCCGTGTTTCCAAGTTCTATCTTGTATATAGTCGCTCCTATTTTTATCACATCTTTAATCTGTACTTTTGTGTCCATACTCCTCTATATATATATATATATATATATATATATATATATATATATATATATATATATATATATATATATATTCTAAAATTACATGCGGATTTTATAACATGATAAGACGTGGTGATTTAAGTGAGTTTTATTGACGAGATCTGGGTGACCTTAAAAAATCAACTACGCATTAGAAATGAATTTTTAGCTTGTTGTTGATTTTTTAAGTTCACCCAGATCTCGTCAATAAAACCCATTTAAATCACCACGTCTCCATTCATGTTTAAAATGTTATAAAATCCGCCTGTAATTTTAGAACACGTCTTTCATTACCAAGTTCAGATAATGAACTTTACCGAATGACAGATTACGTAAACATCGTCAAAGTTAAAACTGTTATTTCCATAAAATACATTCTCTACTTACTAGACCCGTGTTTATTTACCAGATCTCGTTTGGGTCTATTAAACACTGTTTAACAGTAAAGTTACTGACACGATGTTTATTTGAACTTGTCGAGTGTGTGTTCGAATAGATTCTTTCGGAAAATAGAAAACGTCCAAGATTGAATGGTAATTCTTGCAGCTTCTATTTTTTTTTTTTTTTTTTTTATACAGGGAGAAATCCGCTTTATGGATTTCTGGAGCAGTCTGCGTCACCGTAAGGGTGCCCCAAAGTGCTCCAGGTATGTGGGGCTCACCGACCTGAAGGGTTGGCATACCCACTAAAACTCCTTGTGAGCTGGGAAAACCTTCTACTCTCCTTTTACAATTCTGGTTTGTCAATGTCTAGATATTTGATGTATGCTAACTCTAAGGTTAATTTTCTAATATGTGGATCTAACCTACCTTAACCTAACTTAATGCTAACTTAATGCTAACTTAACCTAGTTCCCCATTTTCCGGGGGTGAGGTGTTATAATTGTGTTAGTCGTGTGTGTTGTTTACACTTTTTAAAACTGAAGGAGTTGCTCAACTAAAACTACGGCCTTAATTAATCAAGGGTAGTCCATGTTGAATCTAGTGTTGGTTAGTCTAGTGGTAGAATGTCCGTTGGTCGTAGGTATCGATTGCCGACATTTACGTTGCCTCTGAAAGTGTTCGCTATCTCGGGGTTAGGATGGACCGCTGCTTTCTCAAGGAAGCGAAGCTGGGCATTACGCGTGAATTCTTTTATCGTGGGCATTTCAAACTCCCTGTGCAACTGATTGTTGCGTACGAACCAGGGAGCTCCTGCTATGATACGGAGGGCTTTATTTTGGACTGTCTGGACCTTGGTCCGATGAGTTTTGGACATCTGGCACCAGGCCTGACAGGCGTACGTAAGCCCGGCCCTGATTATCGATTTGTAAATTAGCAACTTGTTGTTAGTTGATAACTTACTACGATGATTCAGGAGCGGATGCAGCTTCCCTAGAAGCTGATTTCCCTTGCGCACGACCATAGGCACTTGGTCCTTCCATACGAGCCGTTTGTCGTATAGAAGGCCCAGGTACTTGATGTTGTTGGCCCATCGGAGCCTGGTTCCATTCAGTGAGAGTTGAGGAGGGGGTATGCGGAAGCCTTTTCCAAAGATTATGGCCTGGATCTTGGCTGGATTGACCTTAATTCTCCACCGGTCAAACCAGTCAGAGAGGCGCGTTAGATGACGTTGAAGTCGCGCCGTGATGTGATCAATTCTCACTGCTGAAGCGGTAATGGCCGTGTCGTCAGCGTACAATTGGAGGTTGGTGAATCGATCCTTAGGGATATCGGACGAGAAGATATTGAAAAGGTGCGGGGATAAGGCGGAGCCTTGTGGGACGCCGGCCCTTATACTCTTTACCTCGGACAGGGATTGTTCGACACGGACTTGGAATGTCCTATCGGAGAGGAATGATTGAACCAGAGTTGTTAGGTGAGAAGGGTAGCCAAAACGGATAAGCTTAAGGATTAAGCCTTCGTGCCAGACTTTATCGAATGCTTTGGAGATGTCAAGGAAAACAGCGCCAACCCGGAAACCGCGGTTGAAACCGCTGGAGATGCACTGTGCCAGTTTTGTGGCGTGATGAATGGTACCATGCTTTGGTTGAAAGCCGAATTGTTCATCAGGGATGATGTTGAGTTCGGTGCTTTTGTCTCTGATTTCCTCAAGGATAACCCTCTCGGCCACTTTGCCCAATGTTGATATTAGGCTAATTGGCCGGTAGCTGTCAGCCTCGTGGGAAGGAGAGCCAGGCTTCCGAATCATCACAATTTCGGCTTTCTTCCAAGTCGTGGGAAAATAACTGAGTCGGAAAATGCCATTGGTGATGTTGGTGATCTCTGAGATCTGCTTAGGAGGAAGCTCCTTCAGAGATTTGGCAGAGATTTTATCATGGCCTGGGGCTTTCTTAGTTGAGCGGGTCTGAATGATGGACTTGACTATTTGCGGAGTCGTAAAGATCCGCACGGGAGGAAGTGGGGTTTGATTGAAGATGCGAATGGTTTGGGCCACCACCGCATCTCTGCCGAATCGTGGGTGAGTGTGAGGGTTTGGTTGACATCTGTTCTCGAACATTTCTGCGAATAGACCTGCTTTCTCTAGAGGGGAAGATGCGGTGCCATTCTCGTGACGTAAGGAGGGAATTTGGCTAGGTCCGTCATAGGAGACGGCTCTCGCCATCCTCCAGACGGATGTGGAGTCAGGGTTTAAGTCTTCGAGTTTGGAGTTCCATCTATCATTATGAAATTGATATAGGGCCTCTCTGACTATTTCAATATGTTGATTTGCGAGCCTTTTGATGTTAGGGTCGCCGGTCCTTGTAGCTCTCCGCCGGATGCGGTTTTTCTCTCGGATTAGTTCCTTGATGTGGGCGGGAAGTTTGCCCTGCATCTTTGCTGGAAAAGTTCGAGTGACAGTGGCATGGGAAAAAGCCTGCTGAATGTCTGCGGTTAACTTGTCAACCGCAGCATCCAGTTCCTGAGGGGTGTTGATCCTTGGGATTGGATCAGTATTGTGAAGTTGTTGTTGGAAACTAGTCCAATCCGTAATTTTGCGAGTGACAGTGTCGGGGGTTCTGTCAGCCGGATTTCCCAGTGTGAGAATGATTGGGAGATGATCTGAGGAAAGTTCGTGGAAAACTGTGATGTTATGGCGGAGATTCAGATTCTTGACTAGGAACATGTCAAGAAAATCTGGTTGACCTCTACCGATGAAAGTGGGCTCGTCTGGAGTTATGGGATTGAACAGAAATCTTTGTTGAAGGGCGTATAAATCAGTGCCATTCCTGTTCGTTGTTAGGTTTCCCCACAGAACATTCTTGGCATTGAAATCTCCGCCTAGGATAGTTACTTGGTCATCAGGACCGAAAAGTTGCCTGTAATCATTTTGCAGCTTCTAAAATAATAATAAAATACACAGAAAATCGTTTAAATTCCTATCTTTGCAACGAGAGGTGCTAAAATAAGTGCTGAATTTAAGTTTTTCACACCAAAAAATATAGTCCAAACTCTACAAGTGGATATTTTCAATGATAGATATGAACGTGAATCGCTTTTTCTGCATAAGCTTCGCTCCTCTATCATTTTAGGGATTTCCCTGCAACCCATGTGCTACGCCCATAAACGAAAATAAGTTTAACTACAAATTGTTATGTATAAAATTTATTTATAATTTCAACAAAAAAAATCAGCATAGAACCATAAAAGCATAAAAAATTATTGACACCAGTCCTTTTTACTCCCTTCTCCTTAACCCATTTCGCTCAAAAACTGAGGAATTTGTCCCTTCTACAGGCGTTATTTGTACCTCAAATTTAAAACTGATATCTCATTTCGTTATCGTGCTAACAGATCGACAGAGAGACCGACAGATTAACGGAAACGACTATGGGACCATGAATATTTTCCTTTGGCAAGGAAAAAAAAAAAAAAATTTTCATATTTCTACTGTCCAAGAACCCTGAAAATAACATAGCCCTATATACATGAATCAACCCTTCTAATAATAATAATAATCTTTCTTGTTTAACAGATAAGCCTTCATTTATAAGACAATATGACACCGTGTACAAAGCAACGACATAACAAAATAAAATATAATAAAATACAATGAAATAAAATAAAATATGATTACACAATCATGTAAAACAAACATGTTTACAGATGTTTACAGAGCCTTACATCAGACGGGGTATATTTCTCTACGCTGCCACAGAAACACAGCTGAAAGAACTCGTCAAAATCACAGAAACATTCACCTTAGACATCATTATGGAATTTGGTATAAGTAAATGTAAAGTGCTCCACATCAACAAAGGACAATGGGGCTTATCAACATGTTCGCTATACCTATACTCATATATTCATTTGGTATCATCAAATGGTCACATACAGAAATAAAAAACATTCACATCTTTATACGCTCTCAAATTACCAAATACAAGAAATTACACCCCAACGGATGCAAAGAAAGACTTACCATCGAGAGGAAGGCAGGAGGAAGAGGAATCATTGACATCAGATCACTAGACACAAAACAAATAAAAGCACTTAGGAAATTTTTTCACACCAAGCAGACCAGCCTCCACACAGCAACAGTGAAAGCAGGCAAAAACTACACACCTCTCGACTTATTCGGGCAGCCCACCCAGCAGACACACGTAGTCACATCACAACAGGAAAAGATGAAAACGTGCTCAGAAAAAAACACTCCATGGAAAACACAGATACTACGTAGAACAAGACCACGTAAATCAAAAGCAATCATACACTTGGTTATAGGATGGGCAGCTATTCCCTGAAACAGAAGGCTTCTTACTTGCCATCCAGGATAAAGTCATATTAACCAGAAACTACGTGTTTCAGTCATTTTAAAATTCTTCTAGAAATTTTTAATAATTACACAGCCCCACAAAAAAAAAAAGTGGGGTTACTTTTGATGCGATATATCAGATCCGTAGTATTTTTGCCCGCTGATTACGAATCTGACGTGAGAATAACGCCATCACATCTCAATTTTTTTCTAACCTCAAAAAATAGGTAAAAATTAGTAAAAATTAAGAAAAATATACTCCTAAAAAATTGATTCAAGCTTTTTCATGAATCCAAAGATGTATTAATATGTATTCGGACACGCTAAGCTAATATTCATCGGTTGGATTAAGCCATACAGTTCTGTTTTCTTTCTAACCTCAATAAATCAGACAGATATAATGCTTCTCGAATGCAAAAACGAATTCAAATTAAAATTCAACCGATTCTTACCAAATTTGGTACACGGGGGTTTTTTGGGTTGCTGATCATGAATCTGAGGTCAGAATTGCAAAATTCAAAATGGCGGATCCAAGATGGCGGACAAAATTTTGAAAACCAACCGATTCCTACCAAATTTGGTATACAGTTGGGGAATCCTCAAACCTGATACTCTTAAACCCTAAACCCTGAAACCTTAGACTCCCACACCCTGTAACCTCAAAAAATAGATCTCAATAACCCTGTAACTTTAAAAATGAGACCCAATAAACTCAAAACCAGGACTTTTAAACCATATACTCTCAAATAGTAGACCCTTAAGCCCTAGAATTGCGAAGGTTAGACCCGCGCCTAACTTTCCTTTTTTTGGCTGTATCTTGTTCTTTTTTCCACGAATGACCTATTCAAAGGCTTTCTGCCCAAACGCTTTTGAGGACTTGTTTCTCTTTTTTAGCGACCAGCAATAGTCCGCTAGCATATGGTCATCCCATCGTCCTTGATATCGATTTTCTATGATTTTCAGATCTTGGTGAAAACGTTCCCCTTGCTCCTCACTGTAGTCACCAAGATTATCTGGGAAATCATCGATGTGGGAGTCCAGGAAATGTAATTTTAGATTCATTAAGCGACCTAATGTTTGAAAATTTTTTACCATTTTCTCGACTATTTCTTTGTACTTAGGACTTTTATTATTTCCCAAAAAGTTTGTTGCGACTTCTTTAAAACTAAGCCAAGCAGCTTTTTCAACTTTATTCATTTTAGTAACAAATAATGAATCTTGAAACAATTTTCTTATTTGTGGCCCGTCAAATACGCCTGCCTTAATTTTAGCTTCAGAAAATTTCGGAAATTTTTTAGGCAAATATTTGAAACATGGGCCGTTTGTATCTAATGCTCTCGTGAATTGCTTCATAAGTCCAAGCTTAATGTGAAGCGGGTTTTCCTGGATCTACCAATGGTGGAAACAGTACATTATTTTCACCAGGAGTGAACGATTCTCTTGTTGGCCAAATTTTTTTTTTTTATAATGACGTTCCCTGTCTCTGCTATTCCACAGACATTTATAACAGGGATAAAGTGTAAACCCTGACTGTTGGCCAAGCAATATTGTTACAATTTTCAGATCTCCACAAATTTTCCAGTTATGATCAGCATATTTTATTTTTATCAAAAGCTGCTTCATTTTTTCATATTGCTCTTCCATAACTGTGGAATGAGCAATCGGAATGGGAGCGTAAACGTTGGTATTATGCAGCAAAACTGCCTTAATGCTCCGTTTAGAAGAATCAATGAACAGTCTCCATTCTTCAGGATCGTATGAGTTATTTTGAAATTCATCCATTAGAGCTTTTACATCGGTACAATGTGAAAGTGACAATTCCTCGTCCATTGTGAAATATTTTCGAAATTCTTCATCTCTGTTTCTATAATAAGAAATCGTAGCTTCTGGCTTAAGTAAATGTATTTTCTTTAAAAAGGAAGCAAGATCCTCTGAACCATCTTTGGATAAGCCTAAATCTCTGACTAGATCACTAAGTTCTGACTGTGATACGAGTATTGGTTCTGGTTTACGGTTGTATGGTAGAAATTCTTTATCTGTGTCACTAGTATATGATAGTTGTCACTAGAACATTCATTAGTAACAGTCGCTCCTGATGAAGCTAACATGGTTAGCGAAACGCGCGTCGAGTGCAAAAATAAAGTGTTTGGTGTAGTGGTGATTAGTAACAGTGTTTGAATCTTTTTCGACAGTCTCAATGTTTTCGGCATGAACTGATAAGGTGAAATCATTTGTTTCCATAACATCAGCATCAAGTGGTTCAGGAGGCGGAATTAGTTTAGTTGGTCTTGTTAATGTCGAAACATCGTTATAAGTAATAGTGCTTTTATTTTTTCGGTTATGCCTAGATACAACATTCATACAAAAGTAGCAATCATTTTCACTGTATGGTCTATTCCATATTGCTGGTCTGGAATATTTAATCGCCTTCTTATTGATGTACAACATTATTTTGCAAGCACTGCAAATGATGTGGGGAACCCAATCTGTATCCTGGTGCTGTATTTCAATGTTAAAACAATCCTTATATAAGGTTTTAATCTTATCCGTTATCGGTGACCCCATTTTACTCAATACGTGTTGGCAGCAAATATAACAAAATGAATCACTGTTTTTATCGCACTTACGAAAAGTCCTTGTACCGTGAGACCGTTTTCTTGTAGCATTATACTCTACATGAGCCAAGTCACCCACACATGAAGAGCTACGGTCGCTGGATGATGACGGCTGCGGGCCCGCTTTTCTACCCTGACCAACCGCCGATACTGGGTTTCCGAGTCCCTGCATCGTAATTCTCTTACTTCTACTTGCCAGGACGGCATCTAAGCCGTTATCCAGGGACCCTGCCGGCTAGTGGAGTAACACCGTTGCCCACCGTCACCACGTGGAGGTGCCCTGGATGCATGATGAATAAAAATCGACCGATGAATTTTCTCGGCGTTCAAAATGGCGCGAAAACATCTGCCATCTTGAATTTTGCAAATCCAACCTCAGATTCGTGATCAGCGACCCAAAAAATCCCCGTGTACCAAATTTGGTAAGGATCGGTTGAATTTTAATTTGAATTCGTTTTTTTTCGCATTCGAGAAGCACTATATCTGTCTGATTTATTGAGGTTAGAAAGAAAACAGAACTGTATGGCTCAATCCAACCTATGAATATTAGCTTAGCGTGTCCGAATACATATTAATACATCTTTGGATTCATGAAAAAGCTTGAATCAATTTTTTAGGAGTATATTTTTCTTAATTTTTACTAATTTTTACCTATTTTTTTTGAGGTTAGAAAAAAAATTGAGATGTGATGGCGATATTCTGACGTCAGATTCGTGATCAGCGGGCAAAAATACTACGGATCTGATATATCGCATCAAAAGTATACCCCACTTTTTTTTTTGTGGGGCTGTGTTATGAATGTCAGTGCTGTCAAAACTTGGACCTACGTATTTAGGAGAGATATTTTTAAAAAGCCGACTTAAGAATGTTAATTTAGATGAAAAATAAAACAGCGGATATCAATAGTTTATGAAGCATCAGAATTCAAAGAAACTCTGTTGGTATTCGATAATGTACTATTTAACCATGCATAAGGTTAGAAAACAATCTCTTTCTACAAAGTATTGTTTGCATGGGTACCAAAGGAAAAAGGAATTTCCCTTACCGACTACAAGTTACAGGCGACACATTCTTACTTGACCGACTGTATATTACGAGGCTGGTTTGAAAAGTCCGTGCAAAGTCCGAGAGATAGCACCACCAGCGCGTATCGAGGTCATGTTTAGTTAGTAGCATCTCTTGAATGAACGCACATCAAGTTTCAGCCATATTGGTCTATTTCTTTGTGCTTGGCATTCGTGTGAATCAAGGAAGTCGAGTGATTTTCAAGAAATGGACGAAAAAAAGAATTTCGTGTGGTGATTAAACATTACTTTATGAAAGGCAAAACGCCTCAGGAGACTAAAGAGAAGCTTGATAAACATTATGGTGACTCTGCACCTTCGATTAGAACAGTTTATAAGTGGTTTCAAAATTTTCGGACTGGCCATATGGGCACAAGTGACGCTGAACGTTCTGGACGGCCTGTGGAGGTTACGACTCCAGAAATCATTGATCAAATCCATGATATGGTGATGGATGACAGAAGAGTTAAGATGCGTGAGATTGCTAGTGCTGTGGGCATCTCGACTGAACGGGTACATAATATTTTGCGTAAACATTTGGACATGAGAAAGCTATCCGCAAGATGGGTGCCGCGATTGCTCACGCTTGACCAAAAACGGAATTGTGTGAAGTGTTGCAAGGATGGTTTGCAGCTGTTCCAGAAGAATCCGGAGGACTTTAAGCGTCGTTTCGTCACTGTGGATGAAACATGGATACATTACTATACTCCTGAGACCAAACAACAATCTAAACAATGGGTTACCAAGGGGGAATCTGCACCAAAAAAGGCGAAAACCGTTCCTTCGGCCGGAAAGGTTATGGCGACTGTCTTTTGGGATTCGCAAGGGATAGTCCTCATCGACTATCTGGAAAAGGGTAAAACTATTACAGGTGAATATTATTCATCGTGATTGGACCGTTTGAAAACCGAGCTGCAAGAAAAACGCCCGCGATTGGCCCACAAGAAAGTCCTTTTCCATCACGACAATGCACAAATGGCTGGCGGGACAAAGATTTTATTCAAACGAGGAGGTGATTGCAGACACTAGTGGATATTTTGCAGACTTGGACAAATCCTATTATTCGGAAGGGATCAACAAACTAGAACATCGTTGGACGAAGTGTATAAGCCTAAAAGGAGACTATGTCGAAAAATAAAAAGGTTTACCCCAAACATATAAGTAGTTTTTATTTTTGCACGGACTTTTCAAACCAGCCTCGTATATCATCAAACCCGATTCAGTAGTTTTCTAAATATTTAAGGACAAACATGCACACATAGTGGAAATGTTAGCAAAATACAAAAATATTGTTTTTATCTAGTCTCACGCAAAAAAAAAGAATACGTCAAAGAAAATATTAAATACTAAAACAACATATTTAATGCGGTATATAAACCAGTAGTAAAAAAGATTGATTGTGTAATTCAAGTCATCGTCCGTTCGACTTCCTTCTTAAACCGAAAATCTGATAAACGCATCAAGTAAATTAAAGAAATTTGTTTTAAAATTCTATCTGGGCTTCATCTGAAATACGAATAAAATTTCGGAATTTTTAATTTGTCACATGCTCCTACAATAAGACGAAAACATTAATAATTTTTTGGTGAGTCGATGTTGTATTAGTTAAACATCTGTAGTATCTGGTTTTTTAATTTTTTTTTTCTTAGTGGACACACTTAAAGTTGGTTCTTATTAAATAGTAAGTATGTGCTATGCAAATTAATACAAAAATGTGTGTAAAGAGGGATGTCATATGGTTATTGTAAAAATGTACAGTTTTATTAAGTTTTTGTAAGATGGTATAACTGTACATGTTCCTAGAATTTAGGAAAAAGATTGTGTACCTACGTTTGTTTTGGAAAAAAAGAAGGAAAAAAAACTGTTAAGTAACGGATTGATAAACTTACCAGATAAATTCTTTTTTAGGTACACGGTGGGTAAATAAAAACAAAATTTAATAAAATTATGTAAAAAAAAAACCGGTCAAGTACAAGTTGAACTTGCACAATTAGTGTTCCGTAAGTTGATTGTTTTTAAAATAAAAACTTTTGTTAGGGTGGTATAAAATGATCAGTGACTTTACAAAACACACCCCAAATGAGTTTTCAACAAAGTTTGTTTCCAATCTTTACTGAAAACTGGTGACCTTGAATTTTTTTTTTTTTTTTTTACATACCAAATAAATTATTAAAGGTAATGCACTCGTGATAATTTTCGTTCAATCTATACCCCGTGGAGATATTCCAGAATTTTTTTCAAAATTTTTTGATCAGTACTTTTTGAGATAAGGTAGGGGACAGCGATTTTATAAAAGTAATACGAAGAAAAGTGTGCGCAAGTATTACATTATATATATATTTTTTACTCGTGTTTTCACAAGCTTTCATTTGACACCACACTCGATGACCTAGTAAAAAAAATTTTTTTTCACTTCCGATTTCACCCCTCAAAACGAACCCCTTAAGTCAAAATTTATGTTACGGTGGTATAAAATGATCAGTGACTTCACAAAACACACCCCAAATGACTTTTCAACAAAGTTTGTTTCCAATCTTTACTGAAATCTGATGACCTTGAAATTTTTGTTTTTTTTATATACCATATAAATTATTAAAGGTAATGCCCTCGTGATAATTTTCGTTCAATCTACATCCCGTGGAGAATATTCCAGAATTTTTTCTAAATTTTTTGATAAATAGTTTTCGAGATAAGGCCCGGGACAGCGATTTTTCGCGAATTTTTAAAAATAATACAAAGAAAAGTGCGCGCAAGTATAATATTATATATACATTTTTTACTCGTGTTTTCACAAGCTTTCATTTGACATCACACTCGATGATCTAGTAAAAAAATTTTTTTTTCACTTCCGACTTCACCCCCCAAAACTAACCCCTTAAGTCAAAATTTAATTCTCAAAAACTACATGGCTCTGATGAGGCCATCAATTCCTATATTATTACTAAATTTCACCTTTCTATGTCAAATAGTTTCGGAGAAAATCGGGTGTGACAGACAGACAGACAGACACCGAAGTGATCTTATAAGTGTTCCGTACGGAACACTAACAACACTATGTTTTAATTTCTAATATATTTAAAGTCCCTTGATAATTGTTTCACCATACAATGGCTTCTTCAGAAGTAAATAAGAAAGAAAAATATTTGATAGTAATCCTGATTATATAGTGCTTAAAACTATCCTTAATTACCTAAGATTATGCTAATCATTTTATTATATTATTTACAGACAGAATTATTTTAAGAATGCAAATGTGTGGTACTATTTCCGAGAACTAATAAAGATTAAGTAAGGGTGAATGGTTTAAGTCTACCTGTTCGTTTAATAATTGATTGGAGTTTTTCCGTTTGTTAATTTCAAGACATTCAAGCAAATTTAATTTTTTAGATTTATTTTCTACATGTAGGATTTTTAACGTATCATCAAAATTATGGGATTCGTTTATAATATAGGTTGCGTAATGTGAATTGTTCTTATTTTTTAAATAACTGTGTTTGTGTTCTTTAATGCGAGTTTCAAAAGATCTACCAGGTTGTCGAACGTAGGTTTTAGTACAAGATCCACAATTTAATAAATAAACTCCTGATTTTAAGGATTTCTTAGATTTGTTTTTGTTATTCAAAATTATACTCCCTAAGTAATTATTGGTTTTGAATGCTATTTCTATTATTTAGAACTAAAAATTCATCAAAACGCGGTAAGCAAAAATATTGTTTACTGGTATAGATATGTTGACGATATCATTTCCTGTTTCACGGGAACAGATAGACAACTAACAATCCTCCTTAACTTCCTAAATAATTTGCATCCTAATATTAAATTTACCATAGAATTAGAAACCAATAACTCTATAAATTTCTTAGACATATCTATATCAAAAGTGAACAATAAACACGATTTCTCGATTTTTCACAAACCTTCACATACTGACACAGTCATACACAATAGTTCATCCCACCCTTATCCTCACAAAATGGCAGCTTTTAACTCTTTCATACATAGATTATTACATATCCCTATGACTAAAACTAATTTTAACAAAGAATTCAACATAATCAAACAAATAGCAATTAATAATGGATATGACCCCAACATTATAGGTAATATCTTGAATAAAAAATCCGTTAAACAAGCAATCTCTCTAATTTATTCCACAATTAATGACAAAAAAGGAAAATTTAGTACACTCACATACACAGGGAAAATAACTAGAAGAATTCCCAAACATTTAATAAAAAGAACAATAAAATAGCATTCAAAACCAATAATTCCTTAGGGAGTATAATTTTGAATAACAAAACCAAATCTAAGAAATCCTTAAAATCAGGAGTTTATTTATTAAATTGTGGATCTTGTACTAAAACCTATGTAGGACAAACTGGTAGGTCTTTTGAAACTCGCATTAAAGATCATAAACATAGTTATTTAAAAAATAAGAACAATTCACATTACGCAACCCATATAGTAAACGAATCCCATAATTTTGATGATACGTTAAAAATCCTACATGTACAAAATAAATGTAAAAAATTAAATTTGCTTGAATGTCTTGAAATTAACAAACGGAAAAACTCCAATCAATTATTAAACGAACAGGTAGACTTAAACCATTCACCTTTACTTAATCTTTATTAGTTCTCGGAAATAGTACCACAGATTTGCATTCTTAAAATAATTCTGTCTGTAAATAATATAATAAAATGATTAGCATAATCTTAGGTAATTAAGGATAGTTTTAAGCACTATATAACCAGGATTACTACCAAATATTTTTCTTTCTTATTTACTTCCGAAGAAGCCATTGTATCGTGAAATAATTGTCAAGTGACTTTAAATATATTGGAAATTGAAACATAGTGTTGTTTTTATATAATTTTATTACGAATTTCCAACAAGTATCCGCTAACATAAAGATGGAATTACAAATTACTTAGTCTGTTATGTTTTTATTATTTTGATTTGATTGTTTTACTAGTATTCACTAGTGTTTATTTACTCATATATAAAATATTGTAAAAAAATTACACTTAATAGTTTTGGTTGTATACTTAGTATATACTGTAAGTTCCTATTATTTTACAATGATAAAAAAAAGTTTAAAATAAACAAATTTGATTGAATATTGTTTTTTTTTCCATATACCTCTACCGACTTCGCATTTTGACGTTTGAGACCACTGATTTGATGTGGCACTTAATTCTTTTTGAATGTTCATAGGAGTTAAACTTTTTAAACCATTTTTAGGTCGTATCTCAATTTTATCCATTTTTTAGGAGATGTTAAAACTTATTTGATTACACGATCGCTTCACAAAGACAACTAAACAGACTCGTCTGAAATTTCACGGCACGCCATCTACAGGGTGGCCCAAAATTACTGAAGGAGTTTGAATTCGTTATAACTTTTTTATTATAATTTTGTTTTTTTATTTCTTTTCAGTGTTTTGTAAAGAAGACTTGGGGAATTTAAAATGGAACAGTACACAATTGAACAACGTGCTCAAATCGTTGAACTTTATTTCTCAAATCAACGGTCCATTGTTTTGACTCAGCGTGGATATCGTCGTTATTTAATGTGCGGGTTGGACCCTCAGAGTCAACAATAAACCGTCTGGTTGCAAATTTTCGACAAGGGGCAGTAAGGAACCTTCCTGGTGCCGGCAGACGACGAACGGTGCACATGGATGACAATATTGAACGGGTACAGGAGAGTATTCGGGAAGATGGAGAAACATCAACCAGGAGACGTTCGACACAACTCTCACGAGGGTCGCTGCAGAGAATTTTGCATACAATAAGAATGTTTCCATACAAAATTCAGCTTGTCCAAGAATTGAAACCGACAGATTACCAGCAACGACTTGATTATGCAATTTATTTCCGGCAAAAAGCAGAAGAAAATCATGATTTTATTCATAATTTAATTATGAGCGACGAAGCCGATTTCCAATTAAATGGGTTCGTTAACAGGCAAAACTGCAGGATATGGGCTACGGAAAATCCAAGAGTAGTTCAACAGCGACAATTACACCCACTGTTTGGTGCGGTGTTTCGTCGGAAAGGATAATTGGCCCATATTTTTTTGAAAATGAACACGGTGTCGCCGTTTCCATCACTGGTGTTCGATATCGGACAATGTTGGAAAATTTTTAAGGCCAGCCGTGGAAAACCATCCGCAAGTATGGTTCCAACAGGATGGAGCCACAGGGCACACTGCGAGGGACACAATGGCTCTTTTACGCGACATCTTTGGTGAACGAATTATTTCGCGTATAAGCGATTTTAATTGGCCTCCGCGTTCACCGGATTTAACCGCTCCAGACTTTTTCCTTTGGGGTTATTTGAAAGGAAAAGTCTATATTAATAAGCCTAGAACCATCCAGCAATTAAAAAATAATATACGCGACGAAATCAACAACATAACACCTGAAGTTTTGCGAAAGGTTATGGAAAATGTTTTGGAAAGAGCACGAGCACGACTATGCGAAGCAGAAAATGGCCGCTACTTGCGAGATACAATTTTTCATAATTAAATTAAAAATATTCTCCATTAATATACTGTATTTAAAAAAAAAAAAAATTATAATTATGTCTTAACTAAGTTGGGAATGTGGAATCTTTGGCACAATGACACTACTCAGTATATATCACCACTACACCAAACACTTTATTTTTGCACTCGACGCGCGTTTCGCTAACCATGTTAGCTTCATCAGGAGCGATGATTGACTAAAGGTAAACTACATATCTACCCTATTTATACTTAGCCTAACCCTAGAATTACTCAAGCGGAACTAATGACATAGGCAAGGCCATCAGTTCCGGTCTAGTAACCAGTAGAGGGGACTATAAGGAATAGGCCCTCTGTCTTTATTTAAACTACTTTACATTTTATGATTTCCATACTTTCGTATGCGTTCAACAATCTCCTATCAGATACATTTTTTATTAATCTTAGATTATCTAATGTTACAGTATGATCAGCTTCAAGGGCATGTTCGGCAATGCTAGATTTTTCTGTTCTATTGTATCTTAAGTGTGCTAAATGTTCTTTAAATCGTGTTTTAATTGACCTTTTAGTTTGCCCAACATACTTTTTGTCACAATCATTACAACTAATTTCATAAATTCCACTTTTCTCACAATTGGAATCTTATCTTTGGGATTTCCTAAGATATTCCTCAGATTGTCTGATGACTTATAGACTAAGGTGAGGCCTACCTTATTAAATACCTTATTGAGTCCCTTGCTATATTTCGGATTATATGGTATGGAGACATACTTGGTGTTATTTTCTTCGCGTGTAAAAAAGGTGGAATTCTGAATATTAGACCTAAATTTATGTCTATTTATTAGCTTATTTACTAAGTCATCGTCATAATCATTAACTCTAGTTATATTTCTAATACGATTCCTTTCTTTATTAAAGTTTACTCTATTCAGAGGGAAAGTGACCAAACGATGAACTAAAAAATGTATTGAGGCTAATTTATGTTGTTTGCAATGAAATGAATCATTAGGAATATATCTATCTGTTATTGTGTCCTTCCTATAGATATCAAATTCTAATCTATTATTATTTTTAATAATTAAAATATCTAGAAAAGGCAATTGTCCTTTGTTCTCAATTTCGTACGTGAATTTAATTGAATCATACCGGCTATTTAATTTAGAAACAAAATCATCAATATTTGCTTTCTTTGTATCAAAAATCGCGAAAATATCATCCACATCCATTAGCACACTTCCAGAAAATAGTAAAACCTTTGTTAGGGAAGCATGTCGCAATCAAATTTCGAAAAACATAGTTAACAACACAAATTCTAATTCACGAAAAAATATAAAAGTAGTTAAAGGATTGAAAAAGAAAGATGTCTTCTACTTAAAAGCGGATAAAGGGAAATAAGGTTGTTATATTGGATAAGAAAGATTATTTTGAACGCGTAGATAATCTTATCGAATCTGGGCCTTATGAAAAGGTAATAAGAAATCCATTACCGAAAATGATATCAGAGGTTAAAAATTCTTTTAAAAAATGTAAGAACCTTGTCTCCGATTCGCTAAAATTTAAATTAAATGCGAGTAATCCGACCATACCAAAATTGTATTGCTTACCCAAAATTCACAAACCTGGAAAAGCAATGCGACCCATTGTTTCATCGGTCGGATCACCCACATATTTAATATCCAAATGGTTATCAAAAGAACTTGAGAAGTTACCATTAAATACTTTCGCAGTGAAGAATTCGTTAGAATTCACTAATAAAACAAAAAATCTAGTTCTTAATGAAGGTGAAGTCTTAATTTCTTTTGATGTTAGTTCTTTATTCCCAAGTGTGCCAATTCCACAAACTTTGCAATATCTCGAAGAATTACTTAGAATGAATGACTTTGAAGACGAAATTATTCGTGAATACTTAACATTATCTAAACTTTGCATGGAACAAAATTATTTCCAATATAACAATCAATTTTATGTTCAGAAAGAAGGAACAGCTATGGGTAATTGCTTGTCACCTTTCATAGCCAATTTATTCATGAGTAAGTTTGAAATCGAAGCCAGTCAAGAATTCGAATATTTCCCAAGGGTATGGTATAGGTATGTGGATGATATTTTCGCGATTTTTGATACAAAGAAAGCAAATATTGATGATTTTGTTTCTAAATTAAATAGCCGGTATGATTCAATTAAATTCACGTACGAAATTGAGAACAAAGGACAATTGCCTTTTCTAGATATTTTAATTATTAAAAATAATAATAGATTAGAATTTGATATCTATAGGAAGGACACAATAACAGATAGATATATTCCTAATGATTCATTTCATTGCAAACAACATAAATTAGCCTCAATACATTTTTTAGTTCATCGTTTGGTCACTTTCCCTCTGAATAGAGTAAACTTTAATAAAGAAAGGAATCGTATTAGAAATATAACTAGAGTTAATGGTTTATGACGATGACTTAGTAAATAAGCTAATAAATAGACATAAATTTAGGTCTAATATTCAGAATTCCACCTTTTTTACACGCGAAGAAAATAACACCAAGTATGTCTCCATACCATATAATCCGAAATATAGCAAGGGACTCAATAAGGTATTTAATAAGGTAGGCCTCACCTTAGTCTATAAGTCATCAGACAATCTGAGGAATATCTTAGGAAATCCCAAAGATAAGATTCCCAATTGTGAGAAAAGTGGAATTTATGAAATTAGTTGTAATGATTGTGACAAAAAGTATGTTGGGCAAACTAAAAGGTCAATTAAAACACGATTTAAAGAACATTTAGCACACTTAAGATACAATAGAACAGAAAAATCTAGCATTGCCGAACATGCCCTTGAAGCTGATCATACTGTAACATTAGATAATCTAAGATTAATAAAAAATGTATCTGATAGGAGATTGTTGAACGCATACGAAAGTATGGAAATCATAAAATGTAAAAGTAGTTTAAATAAAGACAGAGGGCCTATTCCTTATAGTCCCCTCTACTGGTTACTAGACCGGAACTGATGGCCTTGCCTATGTCATTAGTTCCGCTTGAGTAATTCTAGGGTTAGGCTAAGTATAAATAGGGTAGATATGTAGTTTACCTTTAGTCAATCATCGCTCCTGATGAAGCTAACATGGTTAGCGAAACGCGCGTCGAGTGCAAAAATAAAGTGTTTGGTGTAGTGGTGATATATACTGAGTAGAATTATGTCTTAAATAAAAAGTTATAATGAACTCAAACCCCTTCGGTAATTTTGGGCCACTCTGTAGTAGAAACATTAAATATTATGATCATTTAGTCATCTTGGCGCCATATCTGTGACAGATCGAAAACTTTTGGAACGACCCTCGTAGACACCGATTAATAAGCGTTGTTTTAGTACATCTATCTATCCAGTTATTTGGTTCTCGTCGTCGTTAAAATGGCTCGTACCATGCAAACTGCACGTAATCCGCCGGTGCTGAAGCACCACGGAAATAATTGGTAAACAAGCTACTCGTATAAGCACGGCAATGACAGGAAGAGTAAGAAAGCACATCGTTATAGGCCCGGAAATATAGCTCTTCTTACTATTCATCGCTCTAAATAAATTAGTCAGTATATATACCTTTTCCACACATTGGTTAGTAAAATAACTTAAGATTTTAAGATCGATCGATGGTTTCGAAGTTCTACGGTAATGACTAGATACCGGATTATATGCAACATAAAAATCTTGAAATATGCATGCAAATATGCATGAAAAATGCTTAAAATATGCATGAAAAGGGTCAAAATATGCAATATTAAATAATAATAAAAGTGATAATTTTTAGTTTTTTATTTCAAAATCAGCATAAAATTAACAAGTTATCGACGATGTTTAAATTTAATTAACAATTATTTAACGTTTTTTAAAATTATTTAACATTTGTATTCTTGTACACGTAAACAATAAGGTATTGTTCCAAATGTTGGGTAGTAAGTTTGTGTCTTCGATCACTTAAAATATTTTATAAGTGGAAAAAGACCGTTCCACATCCACTGAGGTAACTGGGCAGTATTTGAATTTGGGTGCTATGTTAGCACTTATTGTTTCTGGCAAAAGTTCACCCGTCGCATTAATAAAACTATCAATTTGACACAAAGGTTCAAAGCCTGGGTTATTGCACAAAATGTTTTCAAACTTTTCTTTAACTCTACGCGGGAATACATCTGGCAATGTGGAGTTTATTTGACGGATTTTATTCATTAACTGAATTAATTCGGTCAATGCCAAACCTCGAGTTTCGAGTTTTTTAATACCAGGTATGTGGGCAAAAATGCTTCCTTGGATTGACGAACTGCACTCTGCACTATCGAAGTCATTTACTACACCTTTGACGGCCTCAAAATGTTCATTGTAAAATAGTACACCTTCAATCCATGTTCCCCAACGAGTTGCCACTGATTCGGGAGGTAAAGGCACATTTGGCAGTTTTTCTTTATATGCGTTATTGCGAGTAGGTGCCGTAAGAAATACTTTCTTTGCTAATGAAATCAGTTTATTTACATTTCCAAACGTAGATCGTACTTCTTCAGCGAGTCGATGGACTCCGTAAGAAGACTCACATGAATTAAATTTGGACTTTGGCTGCCTTGATCATATAGGCAGCAGCATCTGAGAGAAATATAAACACTCTTTCTTTTGCAGAAGATTCAGGAAATATTTTTTTAATACCCTCATTCACAAATCTGGCTATCGTAGAACGATTTGTCTTGTCAAGTTTTTTGCAGGCCACCAAATAGAAAAAAGAAGGCTCTAATCTTAATGCACCCACAATTAAATTCGCAATATAGCGACCACAACCGTTGGTAGTTTGATCAGCTGAAATCCAAATAATGTTCATTACGTATTTCTTCCAGAACGTGTTCGTAAATTGTTGGTATGTAATTTTTACGCAGTGTTGATTCGTCTGGTATTTTTTGATTCAAGCAATATTTTCGCAGAAAATCTTTGAATGTAGGATTTGTAAGTTTGTGGAGAGGAATATTACTTGTAAGCAATGCTTCACATAAATCCATGCTAAAGTGGTATTTTTGTTTGTCTATAGAAGTGGAATCACTGCTACTTGCTGCTGTTATAAGTTGTTGTCGTGGGCCTTTTTTTTGCAATCCTGCGATATGAAGACTTGTCTTAACATGCTGGTCAATTTGAAGCTTTTTGTGCACGAAACATTTTTCTCGCAAACTCGACAGTATAAAATATTTCCGTCGTATGTAAACGTTCCAGGATAACCAGCTTCCCACGAAGAGACACTTTTTTTTACGGGTGGCATGGTACACGTTAAGCGGCCCGCACACGGTCAATAATATTGTCAATAATTCACATGTCAATACTATTGTCAATATGCAAGTCAATAACGACAGATCGCACACTGATCAATATTATTGTCAATAATTTAATTTTGCCTCTAGTCGTTGCATCAGGCGGATCACACTGATTTATTTTTTTTTTACAATGAATAAAGAAAAAGCGTGTATTTCTCTTTTAGTGTTTTGTGCAAGCAAACGTACAATCATTCGTAAACGGTGGGTGAAAGACTGGATCAAAAGAAGGGAACATTATTCTCATGTAACATTACTAAGAGAAATTTCTCTTAGTGATTCCACAGACTATTGCAATTATTTTCGAATGGACATCCACACGTTCCATACTCTCAAAGATATGCTTGAACCTCTACTAAGACGCCAAGATACGAATATGAGAGCTGCTATTAGTGTAGAAGATAAACTGGCAGTTACTCTAAGGTACTTAGCGACCGGTAGAAACTTTGAAGATCTAAAATTTTCTGCACTAATGGGACCAAGAACAATAAGTTACGCAGTGATGGAGACTTGTGAAGCATTAATTTACATTTTAAAGGATTACATGAAAGTAAGTGTACCCATAATTTTTTACATTTTTTTATTTTTATACATGAGTAAAATTAAAACGTAAGTTAAAGTATAATTAAATGTTGGTAAAGTTGGAAATGTACAAAGCTGCCGTATCTTCTGATTGTTGTGAACGAAACATATACGAGTTTTGTTCGGATGATATACTTTCATGGATTGTTGCAGCCTGTGGCGGTGGTGGCGATGTTATCTGGGAGTTATTGCTTGACTCTGGCGAATAAATATTAGTATTTCTCGCAGAGCATGAGGGCGATGTTATTTGGGAATGGATGCTTGACCCTGGTGAATATATATTATTTGGCATTTGCAATGTATTCATGCTTGCCTGAAAGAGTATGTCATTAATTGCCTTTTCCGCAAGCAACATTTGTGTTTTCTCCAATTCCCTCAATTTATTCGCCCACACTTTAGCAAGGCAATCAAATTTGTCATTACTTTCAGTAGGGTTTGGTTTTTCAAGATATTCACATGCAAGTGATAGTAGCTCGTTTTGCCTTGCCATGGGACCTTTCATTTTTTTTCTTGGTATAAATGTTTGTGGTGTTATTGAGAAACAGACGAATTTCCACTGGTCTGAATTGTACGGGGTGCTGGTTCTCCTGGCGAGTTCTGCGTTTCTTGAACATCCTGAAAAACAATTACCAATAAAATGTTGAATAACATTAATATAAAATGAACTAAAAACATATTCCTATAGGGTTTACATTAATGTTCTTTTAAATGTATTTGTTTTAGCTGCCATCCTGCCCAGAGGAATGGTTAAGCATTGCTCACCAATTTGGAGAGAGGAATCAATTCTGGAACTGCCTGGGGTCAATAGATGGGAAGCATATAGCTGTTAAAAAACCAGCACAGTCTGGGTCTCAGTACTATAACTATAAAGGGTTTTATAGTATAGTTTTACTGGCACTTGTGGATGCAAATAGAAAGTTTATAATGATTGATGTTGGAACTAACGGTAAAGTATCAGATGGCGGGGTGTTGTTCTACTCAAAATTTGGGAATCTTCTACTTCATAACAAGCTCAACTTGCCAAAACCCACTGTTCTGCCTAACACATCACAAACTCATAATTTTGTATTTGTCGGTGACGAAGCTTTTGCACTGAGACCCGACCTAATGAAGCCCTACTCTCAAACGAAAGTTGATTCAGCAAGTCAGGAATTTAATCTGAGGTTATCCTCTGCTAGAGTATCCGTAGAGAACTGTTTTGGAATACTTGCCGCTAGATTTGGTGTATTCAATAAAGCCATCTACTTGGAACCTAAAAAAGCCAGGGTAATAACTATGGCGTCCTGCTACTTACACAATTATTTAGCAGCAAGAGTTACTGCTTACTTGCAACGTGATACTCAAGATGATGTGGCTAATTCCCATATGACACCACTACAGTGTACCATGTCCAAAAACAGCAATAACTGTTCCAAGGTGGTCAGAGATAAACTTCGTGATTATTTTAATAATGAAGGTAAACGAATTTAAACCCAAACATTTTATAATAACGTTATTATGAAAAATATAATATATAATTAATGATATACTTATTTGTAAATTATGTAATACATTTTTTTGCTATCTTACCACTGATTCATTGAAATCCACCTCGAAATCCACAGGAACTTCACTGTCGCCTAGAAATTGAAGGGCATGGAAAACCCACGAAGTTGGTGTATATACTTCATCTTCGCCACAACCAGAACGCCTAGATGTTATTATCTTCTTTACTTCTTTTCGGTAGTTGGTTCTCAGAGCGTTAATTTTTTTTCGTACTTCCGCCTCATCTGCGTTGGGTTTAAGTTTTTGATAGATTGGAATGAGTTTTTGTATTGCTTTTTTGCGACTGTTTCTGTTCTTGTAAGCTGGTAAGCGTGGATTCTATAATTCTGGGAGAGTCTCATAAACTTCAATAAAATGTTTTAAATATTCAGTATCCGTTTCACTTAAATTTTCATCAACTTCAGAATTATCACCAATTTCTTCTGTTCCATTACTCATTTTTTAATAAGATAAATAATAATTAATATAAAAACACTAAAGTTACCACTGTTTATAAACATTGCACAAGGCACTCAAGAGACAGAGAACTCAGAGAAGGTTATTTAAAATCAGGTTCTACTTTGGCTTGTAAAAGAATCGACTTCTTTTTTAAAAATTAAGTTTATAAAACAAATATAACGATTAAAAACTAGTTCCTACCTCGACGAAATTTTTTTTTGAACTAAGTATTGAAGAAAGTATTGATAAGCCACCGCACATTATCAATAGTATTGTCAATATCCCTACCACTTTGCAGTATTGATGTTTGAATATTAAAAAATTTAGATTTTCGTCAATACAAAATTATTTCATCAATACCAACTTCAATACCTACCGCACACGATCAATAGTATTGACAATACTTCTCTATATTGACAATATTATTGACCGTGTGCGGGCCGCTTTAAACTTTACTCAATACGTTAAAAATTGCAAAAAGACTACACTGATGTAAGTGCGTCGACAATAATGTTAAAACTGATATCTTGTTTTAAAATAAAAATTCGACTTCTAGAAAATTGTTTATGTGATCCACGCTCAAACAAATATTCTTAGAAACTAACTACTTATCACTTAATATCCCGACCAAGAAACAAAGGAATAAAATACCGTCGTAATTTTGGGTATTCCCTTGGCACTATAACCTAATCGATATTTAGACTACTGCAGGTAATGTCCCGGCGATAAGATCGGTTCCAGACTGCGACATTAACAATACCCTGAGCAATTTAATTGCCTAGTAATACCGAGAAATATTGTAAATATAGGGAAAAAATATGCATCATTACTGGATTTTGGGTAAAATATGCAATAATCGGTGAGAATGGTCTAAATATGCAAATGAATATGAAAATATGCAAATGCATATAATCCGGTCTCTAGTAATAACCCTACGAGAAGACATCGAAGCATATTTGGTTGAGCTTTTCGAAGATGCAAATCTTAACGCTATCTATGAAAAGCGTGTTACCATTACGCCGAACGATATTTAAATAACCAGGCGTATCAGAGGTGAACAAGCACAAATCGTTTATTTGTACTTTAATTAATTAAAAAAAAATTCTCTTATAACTGCAAATTCTTATAAATAAAAAACAGTAAGTGATTTTTTAAAAGTAATATTTTCTTTAAAATAAGATTAATGACTGTTTACTTTAAAACTAACACTTTCCTTTCAATACCAGGCTATTTTGCAATTTATCCGTTTTCCCATGAAATCTGTCAAAACCACTTTCAATTAACCCTTTTCACCCTTTTATCCTGAAACACTTTAAACCTGTGGGAATACGGAAATCCTACCTAGACCGTTTTTTTTATTAACCCCTTAAGTTTTTTCACCCTCTCTAAGATTTAAGAGGTCCTTTGCTGTACCGAATTACTTGAAAAAATGAAATATGAATTGCATTTTCTGAAAAGCTCTTTATATATAGGGTGAGCCAACGATAGAGTAAAGTTCATTATCTCATTTATTTCGGGAATGACGAAAAAATATTAAATACAATAGTTTTAGGGAATATTAAGGTGTACAGTTTAAAATTATTTTTGAGTATACAAGGTACTTCAAAAAGGTGTAGCACTTATAAGATCACTTCGTCTGTCTGTCTGTCCGTTTGTCACACCCGATTTTCTCCGAAACTATTTGTCATAGAAAGTTGAAATTTGGTAATAGTATAGGAATTGATGGCCTCATCAGAGCTATGTAGTTTTGAAAGTTAAATTTTGACTTAAGAGGTTAGTTTTGGGGGGTGAAATCGGAAGTGAAAAAAAAAATTTTTTACTAGGTAATCGAGTGTGGTGTCAAATGAAAGCTTGTGAAAACACGAGTAAAAAATATATATATAACTAGCCGGGCCCGCGGCTCCGCTCGCGTTGACTTGATTCACCACTATCGTCACTGCTTATTCCTTATGTTACCCAACGTAATAAAATATCTCCCATTATTTCCCCTTATCTCTCAATATTTCTCCTTATCCCCCATTATCTCTACATAATTTCCATTATCTAGGCTTAACTCTGCTCATCTGACATTATTTCTCCTTATCTCCCATTATTTCTCCTTATCTCCCATTATTTCTCCTTATCTAACATTATCTCACCTTATCTCCCATTATCTAGGCTTATCTCGACTTATCTCTCAATATTTCTTCTTATCTCCCATTATTTCTCCTTATCTCCCATTATCTCACCATAACTCCCATTATCTAGACTTATCTCTGCTTATCTCCCATTATTTATCCTTATCTCCCATTATTATATTTATCTCCCATTATCTCACCTTATCTCCCATTATCGTGCCTTATCTCGACTTATCTTCCATTATTTTTCCTTATCTCCCATTATCTAGGCTTATATCGAATTATATAGAACATATGTTTAAATTTATAAAAACACGTAAATCGGATAAGTGGTTCTCAAGTGATAAGCGCACTAACGGACAGACAGACAGAGAGAGAGACGTTGCATTTTATATATATTATATTCTTTGCTACATGATATTGTCCATATTTAATGCTTTAGGCAGTGTATTGCAAGAGAACGCGCTAGCGGCAAACATTTCTCCGACTTAAATCACTATTATCGTCACTGCTTATTCCTTATGTGACCTAACGTAATAAAATATATCCTATAACTTGGCCAAAGAACATATGTATGTTTAACAAAAAAGCACGTAAATCGGATAAGTGGTTCTCCAGTGATAAGCGCACTAACGGACAGACAGACAGACAGAGAGACGTTGCATTTTATATATATTATAGATATTCTTTGCTACATGATATTGTTCCATATTTAATGGTTTAGCATGTTTAAAAAAAAGCACGTAAATCGGATAAGTGGTTCTCCAGTGATAAGCGCATAAACGGACAAACACACAGAGATACATTACATTTTATATATATTATAGATGTAATAAAATATATATCTAAAACCTGGTCAGAGAACATATGTATGAATTTAAAAAATCACGTAAATCGGATAAGTGGATCTCGAGGGATAAGCGCACTAATGGACAGACAGACATTGCATTTTATATATATTATAGATATAGATTATTATTATTATTATTATATAACCTGCCCAAAGAATATATGTATGAATTTAAAAAAAGACACATAAATCGGATAAATGGTTTTCGCGTGATAAACGCATTGATGGACAGACAGACAGACAGAGAGACATTGCAGTTTATACATATTATAGATTATAGATATTGTCTGCTACATAATATTGTTCCATATTTAATGGTTTAGGCGGTGTATTGCAAGGCAACGCGCTAACTAACTTTTTTCCGACATCATTCACTATTTTACGTCACTACTGATTTCTTATGCTACTTATCGTAATAAAAATATAGCCTATAACCTGGCCAGAGAACATATGTATGTTTTAAAAAAAAAGTACGTAAATCGGATAAGTGGTTCTCCAGTGATAAGCGCACTAACGGACAGACAGACACACAGAGAGACGTTGCATTTTATATGTATTATAGATATGTTATAGATGTAATAAAATATATACCTATAACCTGGTCAGAGAACATATGTATGAATTTAAAAAAATCACGTAAATCGGATAAGTGGATCTCGAGGGACAAGCGCATTAATGGACAGACAGACAGAGAGACGTTGAATTTTATATATATATTATAGATATAGATTATTATTATATAACCTGGCCAAAGAATATATGTATGAATTTAAAAAAAGACACATAAATTGGATAAGTGGTTTTCGCGTGATAAACGCACTAATGGACAGACAGAGAGACATTGCAGTTTATATATATTATAGATTATAGATTATAGATATTCTCTGTTACATAATAATGTTCCATATTTAATGGTTTAGGCGGTGTATTGCAAGGCAACGCGCTAGCGGCAAACTTTTTTCCGACATCATTCAGTATTTTACGTCACTACTGATTTCTTATGCTACCTATCGTAATAAAATATAGCCTATACCCTGACCAGAGAACATATGTATGTTTAAAAAAAAAAGTACGTAAATCAGATAAGTGGTTCTCCAGTGATAAGCGCACTAACGGACGGAAAGACAGACAGACAGGCAGATATACAGAGAGACGTTGCATTTTATATATCTTATAGATGTAATACTTGCGCGCACTTTTCTTTGTGTTATTTTTAAAAAATCGCTGTCCATCCGCCTTATCTCGGAAAGTACTTATCAAAAAATTTTGAAAAAATTCTGGAATATTCTCCACGGGGTGTAGATTGAACGAAAATTATCACGAGTGCATTACCTTTAATAATTTATCTGGTATATAAAAAAAACAGAAATTTTAAGGTCATCAATTTTCAGTAAAGATTGGAAATAAACTTTGTTGAAAACTCATTTGGGGTGTGTTTTGTGAAGTCACTGATCATTTTATACTTCCGTTACAACATTTTTTATTTTAAAGGCAATCAACGTACGGAACACTAATTGCGCAAGTTCAACTTGCACTTGACCGGTTTTTTATATTTTTAAATAGAATATCCTATTTTCTAATTTATTTTTAAATCCTGCGTAAAATTTTATAACTTTTTTATTATTAATGTTATATACCTAAACCTAGTAGTTTTTCTAATATTTCGATTTTTTTTAAAAAATACTAGTTTTTAGTTTTGTAAAAAATTACCAGTAGCGCCATTGTTTCTGAAGGTTGGAATACTCATAATTAGTACGAGCGTTCTATAGAGGTGAAAAAAAAAAGATATATGTAAAGAAATTTGAGTTAGACGCTACACGGTCTTCAAAAATTTATGCATTTCGACTATTTTAAATTAAAAAATCTCACCTATTTCTAATAGTTTTCGATTTATTTTGAATTTTTGCACAATTACATTGTGCCAAACATGTGTTACCTAAGTTAGAACATCTCCTGTTGATCTTTTCTTATGAAAGGCATATTACTGATCGCTAAAAATATTGAATTTTTCTAGATATTTGAAGATAATATTGAAAACAGTGCGATTGGTCGGTAGTTGTTTGGCAAAGGTTTTCTTATTTTTTTTGGGTATCAGCTGAACTGTAGACTGTAGAGTATTTTCAGCCCAAAGGAATTCTTTCCTTTCTGTAGGAGAGATTGAAAAGTCTACAGAAAACTGGTGTTAGTTCGCTCGCGGCATTAGGGCAGGTGTTCCATCAGCGCCAGAACCTTTATTGTTCTCTAGCTTCATTAAAATACGATTTACGATACGCAGTCTGAAGATAATATAATGAATAGGGTGTGGTGTTTTCCCTTGGAATTTTTTTGTTATTTTTACCATTCATTCACTCGTACATATTTTTAGCTTATCTGTTTGCTTATTATTATTATTGGCACAAATAAAGTTGTCTATTATTTATTTGTATATATATATATATATATATATATATATATATATATATATATACGAGGCATGTTTTTTAAGTAAGTACCGTTTTGCGATTCCGCCGCCGCAGCGATACGGTCGGCGTTCCGCGCATGCGCGCTGGTAACCTACATCTCATGTCTACGCACTGACGCCATTACAGTCTGATTCTTCATTGTATACGTTGTTTACTGAGTGTTTAAGATGCCTCCGACAATCGTGAGTCCCGCCGATTGTGAAGTACGGGCTGTTATACGATTTCTTAGTGCTAAAGGCGTAAAAACCGATCGATATTCATCGTGAGATCTGTGAAGTTTACGGACAAAACATTATGAGTGATGGAATGGTAAGGAAATGGGTGAGAGCATTTAAAGATGGCCGCACAAATGTGCATGATGAAGAACGGAGTGGGCGTCCTTCGGTCGTTAATGAAGATTTGGTGCAGAAAGTGGACGAAAAGGTGAGAGAAAACAGACGCTTTACAATTTCATCATTGTGCGACTGCTTTCCTCAATATTCTCGTAGTGTTTTGTATCGCATTGTGACCGAGAACTTGAATTACCGGAAATTGTGTTCACGTTGGGTTCCAAAAATGTTGACGGATTTGCACAAAACCCAACGTTTAGGCAGTGCATTGACTTTCCTTGAGCGGTACCACAATGAAGGTGAACATTTTTGAGACCAAATTGTTACTGGTGACGAAACATGGGTGGCCTACGTCACACCAGAATCGAAACAACAATCCATGGAATGGCGACATTCATCATCACCCAAAAAAGTGAAGTTTAAGCAAACAATTTCTGCCCGCAAAATCATGTGCACAGTTTTTTGGGACAGAAAAGGAGTATTGCTAGTGGAGTTTCTGCCTCGTAATGAGACAATCAATGCAGCGTCTTATTGTGAGACATTGAACAATCTGCGTCGTGCAATCCAGAACAAAAGACGTGGCAAGTTGAGTAAGGGTATCGTTTTGCTGCATGACAATGCCCGTCCACATGTGGCTAATCGGACCAAAGATCTCATCAAATCTTTTAAATGGGAAACTCTAGATCATCCTCCATACAGCCCTGATCTGGCGCCCAGCGACTACCATTTGTTCCTGCACTTGAAGAAGCACCTGGGTGGTTAGCGTCTTCAAGACGATAACGAAGTCAAAACATTTGTGATACAGTGGTTAACAAGTCAGGCGGCAGAATTTTATGAGGAGGGTATTCAAAAACTGGTGCCACTTTATCACAAGTCCCTCAATATTCACGGAAATTATGTAGAAAAGTAGATTAAGCTACAGGCTTTCATGTAAAAATAAAATTATAGCGATATCTTTGCACGTCTTTTTTTAATTCCAAAACGGTACTTACTTAAAAAACATGCCTCGTATATATATATATATATATATATATATATATATATATATATATATATATATATATATATAGAACAAGGATTTTCTGCAGCTGACGCTGTCTTCCTTCTCTCAGCCTTTGATTCCATCCGTTTCTATCTTCCCAGTCTCCATCCGTTAGACCCCTGTCTTCCATAGTCTCGTCCACATCGTCTCTCCACGATCGTCTGGGTCTTCCTCTTTTTCTTCTCCCTATAGGGCTCCACTCCGTTATTTTCTTTATCCACCTATTATCTTCGCTTCGTCTTATGTGTCTATACCATCTTAATCGTTTTTTCTTCAATGATGTTTATTGCGTTCTCTTTGATGTTCATTCTGCTTCTTATTTCTTCATTTGTTATTCTCTCCATACGTGTCACTCTACAACATCTTCTCCAATACTCCATCTCAACCGCGTTAATTTTAGATTTATTTCTTTTGTTGATCGTCCATGTTTCTGACCCGTATATCATTATGCTTTGTATTATTGATTTGTATATGCGTGTTTTGTTTCTCCTTGTAATGTGCTTGTCCCACAGGATCGAATTTAATTGTCTTATGCATGTTCGCGTTTGTCCTAATCTAGCTTTAATCTCTTCTTCTGATGTTGCGTTTTTTGAAATGATGGTTCCTAGATATTTAAATCTATCGGTTCCTTTGATTATTGTTTCGTTATCTACCTCCTTCTTTGTTGTTAGATATTCCGTTTTATCAAAGTTTATTGCTAATCCTGCTTTAGTGTATTCTTCTTTCAGTTTTCTTACCATATAACTGAGGTCTTCCTCATCTTACGCTATGATTACTTGGTCGTCTGCGAAACTTAGAGTATATAAGTAATCTTCTCGTATTAGGACTCCCATTCCACCACATTTTTGCTTCCATTTTTTTAATGTTTGTTCGAGGTATATTTTGAATAGTGTGGGGGATGTAGAGCATCCTTGTAATAGGCCTTTTGATGTTTGGAGTCTCTTCCCTATTTTATGTCCTATTTTTATGTTCACTGTGTTGTTTTCGTAGAGAGCTTTTACTGCGTGTATTAGTTCTTTATCAATGCCTATTTCTTTCATTGCGTTTCATAATCTTTGTCTTGGTACTGAGTCGTAGGCCTTTCTTATTTGTTCATTCCATTTTTTGAACTGCTAGTTGTCTTGGGACTCTTAACTTTCAACCTTCAAGCAGACAAGGTGGCTGCAAAAAAAGCCAAGATGTGTCGTTTCCGTAAAAAGAAAAAAAATAAGCACCCTCTCTAGACATATGTTGTGAGTTGTATTTCACCCTTTTTCGGGATTACAAAAAACGCTGCGTAACTTTAGATCCATTTGCAACCCTTTTTTTTTAATAAACACAGCTGGCACAAATCAAAGGTTTTTTTTTAGATAAGTAAAAGGATTTTTATGTAATTCTGTTTTATAAAAGTAATTGTTTTTTTTTTAGGTATAGAGGTGTATAAGATGACTTGTTATTTTAGTTTCCCACACTTTTCAAGAATAAGACGAATATTGTTAATTTTTGTGTGTACACAGTTAAGGAATGTCACACTGGTTACTGCCCGGCACGGTATTTTCATTATTCCTGCCATTTTTTGCATGATACCCTCTTTTAAACTGTTCTAAAGTGTATTTGTTTGGAGTTGATAGCAGAATTCTCTCATTGTAGATGCAAATACATGTTGGGGTGCGCCCAAAAAAAAAAGAAGATTTCTTATGCATTTTATTGGATTTTGCTACTTGGTTTGAATTATTTTTAAGGGTTCATCCTACGAGGCTGGTTTGAAAAGTTCGTGCAAAAATAAAAACTACTTATGTGTTTGGGGTAAACCTTTTTTATTTTTCGACATAGTCTCCTTTTAGGCTTATACACTTCGTCCAACGATGTTCTAATGTGTTGATCCCTTCCGAATAATAGGATTTGTCCAAGTCTGCAAAATATCCATTAGTGTCTGCAATCACCTCTTCGTTTGAATAAAATCTTTGTCCCGCCAGCCATTTCTTCAAATTGGGGAACAAATAGTAGTCCGAGGGAGCCAAGTCTGGAGAATAGGGGGGATGTGAAACGACTTGGAATCCTATTTTCATTAATTTTGCGACCACAACTGCTGAGGTGTGAGCTGGTGCGTTGTCGTGATGGAAAAGGACTTTCTTGTGGGCCAATCGCGGGCGTTTTTTCTTGCAGCTCGGTTTTCAAACGGTCCAATAACGATGAATAATATTCACCTGTAATAGTTTTACCCTTTTCCAGATAGTCGATGAGGATTATCCCTTGCGAATCCCAAAAGACAGTCGCCATAACCTTTCCGGCCGAAGGAACGGTCTTCGCCTTTTTTGGTGCAGATTCCCCCTTGGTAACCCATTGTTTAGATTGTTGTTTGGTCTCAGGAGTATAGTAATGTATCCATGTTTCATCCACAGTGACGAAACGACGCTTAAAGTCCTCCGGATTCTTCTGGAACAGCTGCAAACCATCCTTGCAACACTTCACACGATTCCGTTTTTGGTCAAGCGTGAGCAATCGCGGCACCCATCTTGCGAATAGCTTTCTCATGTCCAAATGTTTATGCAAAATATTATGTACCCGTTCAGTCGAGATGCCCTTAACTCTTCTGTCATCCATCACCATATCATGGATTTGATCAATGATTTCTAGAGTCGTAACCTCCACAGGCCGTCCAGAACGTTCAGCGTTACTTGTGCCCATATGGCCAGTCCGAAAATTTTGAAACCACTTATAAACTGTTCTAATCGAAGGTGCAGAGTCACCATAATGTTTATCAAGCTTCTCTTTAGTCTCCTGAGGCGTTTTGCCTTTCATAAAGTAATGTTTAATCACCACACGAAATTCTTTTTCGTCCATTTCTTGAAAATCACTCGACTTCCTTGATTCACACGAATGCCAAACACAAAGAAATAGACCAATATGGCTGAAACTTGGTGTGCGTTCATTCAAGAGATGCTACTAACTAAACATGACCTCGATACGCGCCGGTGGTGCCATCTCTCGGACTTTGCACGGACTTTTCAAACCAGCCTCGTATTCGCCTCGGCAGAAAACCGCTGCTATACAAAAGAGTTATAAAAGGTAATTGAAGGTTGATCGGTAGCATAGCCGTACGGGCATAACCTGCTTTTAGTGTTTAATAAATAAAATTATCTTAAAATAAAGTTACAGAAATATGTACCATATGTATTTATTACCAAAAATTTTTTAATCTATAGATCTAAGTATATACAGTCCCTGGCCAAATTATTAGACGCACTGCAAGATTTCATATAAAATATTAATTACCGAGTGATATTGTACCGTTTTATTATTTTAAATTGATTTGTTTTTTATTTTTATATTATCCAATCAATTACCTATTTATTTGACATAAATAAAACAGCATTAATTTAGAAAAGCATAAGTTTATTAAGTGTTAAAGAAAAGTGAAATTATTGTTAGTAAAAGTCAATATTTAGTTGAGCCACCTTTAGCCGCTATCAAAGCTTTAATTCTGCGCGGCATGCTATCAATGCAAGATTGTACTGTCTCCTGCATTTGAGGATGATGATTCCACACATGAATAATCTTTTCTAGGAGCTGGGTTTTGTTGGTAATCACATCTTTAGCCACTTCTCTTTTCATCAGCTCCCACACATTTTCAATGGGGTTCATATCAGGGCCAATCCAACAGAGGGATATTTTTTTCTGCCAAAAAAGCTTTAACAGACCGAGCAGTGTGGCAGGGAGCTCCATCTTGCATGAAAGTGAATGGTTCCCCCATTTGGAAACCATTCTCTGAGCTGCGGAATCAACCGATTTTGTAATACTTCTTTGTACTGATCTTGCCTCATTATTCCTTTGACGACGTACAGACGTCCAGTGCCCTTGCCGCTGATGACTGACCAAATCATCACTTTGGTGGGATGTTTAACCGCCGGGACGACACAATCAGGATGAAACTTTTCTCCATGACGACGACGCACATACTGAGCTTTATTCTGCAAAATTTCGAATGTGCTTTCGTCACTGAAGCAGACCTGTCAAAAAAATAGGAAAAATATATAAACTTTCATGTTTATTTGCTTTATTTAACTGAAAATGATAATAATGTATCAATTATTGATTAAATTGCTGTATCTTACCGATCTCCAGAAGTCCACATCTTTGTCTTGCCATTGTTTGGCCCACTTCAGGCGCTTTGCTTTCATTGCAGCTGTTAACTTGGGCTTCCTGGCGGGGCGACAGGCCTTAAAATCTAATTCTTTCAATTTTCTTCGAACAGTGCGCTCAGAAGCATTTACGCTAGCATCCTGGAGTTGTGATTTTATTACCTTTGTGGTAGCAAATCTGTTTTCTACACAAATTTTCTTCAAACATCTCTCTGACCGTGGAGTGAAAATTGGTTTTCTACCGCATCTTTTCTTTCTTTTCGGGCTTAATTACTTCCCTGACTCAATTTTCTTTTTATGCGTCGTACACTAGCTTCAGAAACCTCCAATCTTCGTGATATTTCTCGGTTTGTAAATGTTTTCGCAATCACAAGGGCCTTCACTTCAGCTTTTTTACGTGGTGAAAGATCGCCTTTTCTACCCATAATGAAAATAGTCCAATTACTTTTTTAAAACACTGCATACAAAATAAACTAATAACTGAGTAGTATAAAACTGTTAAACAAACAATCACAGTCCATAAAGCCACAGAAACACGTCCGTACCTGACTCGATTCCGATCGCGACTGATACAGATTTGTACTTGTTTACGTTCATGTATCACTTTGTCAACACAGTGTTGCCATATGTTAAAAATAAATGCAAATATGTAGTCTACAACAATTCTTTTAAATAAAAATCAATAATATTGTAGTTTAAATATACCATTATTGCATAAAAACTCTTAAGAAACATAAAATTATTAAAAAAAATACAGTGCGTCTAATAATTTGGCCAGGGACTGTATACAAATTCACAATTCGCGATATATAAGTACTTTAACTACAATTAAAAACAATCATCATTTTTAAAATTTGAAGACTTGGCTTCTCTTAAATTGATAATTAAGGGTTCTATTTCCACAGTTTCTTCAATGTATTCGTCAAGTTTCCACATTTTATTTTCTTCTTCTATAATGGCAGCATTGGTATAACAACTAAAGACGAAACGAAAAGAATCGTATTTTTAGAAGTTACCAAAAGTGCTCTTCGTATTTGCTGAACCATCCCAAGACGCGTTTCGCCGTATCAGGGCTCATCAGCTGGGCTAGGTGCAGCAAATACGAGAATACATTTTTAGTCCACGCAGTCTCCTTCTATAACATGTTGAATGGCATTTTTCCGATTATCCTCTTTGATCTTTTCTATTTCGGCGAGTAATAATTGCCTTACGTCTTGAAGTTAGAATGTGGTGTTTTCCTTTGCAACGAAACCTTCCTGCCTAAATTAGCTCAATGATATAGAGGTAATCTAAGCACTGTGATATTCCGTTCCTTTGCCATCTCATCGACTGCGTATTTCTTGAACTGTGCTTTATTTTGTTTCGCAATTTTGAGACGTTCCGCGTTTAACGTACCCTCTTTATGTTTAAGGTTTTTGTCTCTTGTCCATTGAAGAATAACCGCTTTCTTCCATGAATTTGTCGGGAATCGTTCTAATAATCGAGAATGGTATGGGGCATTGTCTAATACTATAACTGATTCTCCTGGTATACATTCAATCATTTGTTGGAAGTACTCCTCAAAAACATCGGCCGTCACCTCCTCATGGTAATCTTTAGTTGACTTTGATTCGAATTCAAACAAGCCACCGTTGAGAAATCTATTTTCCCTACCAATATGTGCTATAATTAGCCTGCGACCTTTTCCTGAAGGGGGTTGTAATCCAGTTGACCAACCTTCTATAAAAGCTTGTTTGGCACTCTTAATATTATTCTAAATCCAGAATTTTTTCACTATGTGTCCCTCATTAATCCAAGTCTAATCTACATAAAAAAATATTTTCTTCTTCGGCTCGAAATTTTCTGATTGCTCGTAGATATTCTCTTTTCCAACAAATTATTTCTGTTTTATCGATAAGAACAGATTTTCGATTGTGTTTTTCCCAAAAATTCAGGTTATGAAGGATTTTCCATAATTTCCATTTTTTAAATTTGGTCATCTCTGATTTCTTCCAAAACTTTATACAGTGTAGGCATTTCTGGTGTACTTTTCTTCTTATTGCGTTTTTAAAGTCCTCTAAGGGTTCCTCTCCTTTGTAATTCTGAGGTTGGTTGCAAGGACCGCGTTTTCTTTCTTTTAGAAATCTATAAATAGTTGCTGATCCAACTCCCTGCATGTTGGTACAGGTTTCCACAATTTCACGGACTTGGCTTGTTGGCTGTTGATGCATTAGGGCATCGTGGACGTTGAGTATCATTGTTTTTTCTCGCAGGGAAAATGCGGATTTACAGACTCCTCGAAGTTTAATCAGGGCAAAACTGAAAGTTGAAGTCATCACTGTTCTTATTTGAACTTAGCCTAATATAGGTTTTTGCTTGATTTTTATACTTACACGGAATATTTTTATTGCATACTTAGGTACTTAGGCACCTACCTACCGATAAGTACTTTGGTTAATTATATTCCAATAACTGCTAAAATTCCAAATAATTAATATTAAGCTGCTAAAATTCCAAATAATTATCATTAAGCTTTATAACACTGTAGATTTCTAGTTCTTAAGAATTGTTAATTGTACTCGTTTCGGCCTTTATCATACAAATAAGATTTTTAGTTTCATCATTTAGTCATTCAAATTTAAATAATAAAATATAATTCTTACACATGTTCAAGAAAAAAAACGAAATATATGTATATAGGTATATATATACGAGTATATATATATATATATATATATATAATATATAATATATATATATATATATATATATATATATGTATATATATATATATATATA
The DNA here is from genome assembly GCA_019049505.1 of Pachyrhynchus sulphureomaculatus. Lineage (NCBI taxonomy): Eukaryota > Metazoa > Arthropoda > Insecta > Coleoptera > Curculionidae > Pachyrhynchus > Pachyrhynchus sulphureomaculatus. Next base: position 2,363,255 of record CM032448.1, read on the forward strand.
TATATATATATATATATATATATATATATATTGTTTTTTTCAATTACATTCCCATTTTTAATTGAACTTGGTTAGTATATAACGATTAAGTAAACCTCCTTTACTCTTGAGCTCCTTTTCCAATCTCTCTCTTTTCTTCTTTAGAGAAAAAATCCTATCTACTTTACGCCACTTCAATTTTCATACCGTTAAAATATATATATATATATATATATATATATATATATATATATATTATATATATATATATATATATATATATATATATATTGCCTTTTCAATTACATTCCCATTTTTAATTGAACTTGGTTAGTATATAACGATTAAGTAAACCCCCTTTACTCTTGAGCTCCTTTTCCAATCTCTCTCTTTTCTTCTTCAGAGAAAAAATCTTATCTCCTTTACGCCACTTCAATTTCCATACCGTTTAAAAATAGCGTTCCCAATGGGTACTTTTCCTGTTATACCAACATTCCAATCTGATGACGTAGGTACGTTTGTATTTGTATTCAACCGGTTCTCTCCTGGTTGTTTAACCTTTTTTCCCTTTTGTTTTGAATGATCCCTTACTTCTGTCAGATAGTTGTTCTTTGTCAACGTCTTGTCAAACCTGTCATTTCTTTTCAGATCACAGGTGGTTAATTAATGATAAATGAGTATTTGATTTTTCAGCATCTAAGGTTTCTAATGGCATCCTTGCTGGAAAATGCCATATTTTTAAATTAATATGTTAGTGAATAGTGGCTGTTTTGTTTCAGTGTCGGTCTTTGTTATGACAATTGTTATTTATGGTCATTCTTGTTAGATTAATTCGCACACTGCATGTGAGTCACTTGCAACTTTTACTTTTGGTATTTCTTTATAATAATGTATACTTCTTCATAACAACAATAAGAACTTAAAAATTATAAATTAAATTAAAATTAAAAAATTAAACTTAACAATAATAATTTTTCTACGCCTGACTTTCCTTATTGGTTGCTTCATTATCTCTTTTTTAGTTTGTGCCCTGATGAAGGTCCCAACCTAGGACCGAAATATTGGCTAAATGAATATTGTGTGAACATCTGTTTTGCCCTCTTTGCCGAGTTCCCCAACTATTTTCATATCTTAGGATTTTGTTAGAGACGGCAACTTTTGCTTTCTCTCTCTTTATTATATATATATATATATATATATATATATATATATATATATATATATATATATATATATATATATATATATATATATATATATATATGGGTCATTCTTCGTCAACCAGACCCCCTATTAGTCCCTAAATTGATGTAATTTATGAGGACACAATCTGGTCCAGATTAAAGCTTATGATATGTCGTTTTGAGTTTTGAGTGGCTTATTAAGAAATTGTGCTGATTTGGGCTCAATACCGACGCAAATCCGAAAACGAATTTCAAAAAATTTCAAAAAATTTTAGAAAAACTAAAGCAAAAATATAACTTTTTAATATAACCAAGAGTTTTCTCTGATAATCTTATTCTACCCCAAAAAACCTACAACTTTTGAAGGAAAAGTTTTTTTATGGTCTTAATTGTTGGAGATATTTATCACAGCGTATTTGCCGTATCTTGGATGTTTAACAATTTTTTTACTCGAAAACTGGAAAACTAGAACATTTAGAGAAATTATGTGAGAGACAAAAAATATATTTTTTCAATTATAGAATCACCACTGATCTTTTCAGAATTTTTGAAAAACCTTTTAACAATTCATTATCTTTTTACGATTTTTTCGTTCTAAAACAATTTGCTGGTACAGTAGGTCAAAACATAGAATTAGTACTTCAAAAATTCATGGTTCTACGAATAAAAACAAGTATTTTTTTGTTTCCTACATAATTTTCTAAAAGTTTTAGTTTCCGAGTAAAAAATCCAAAATATGGCAAATATGCCGTGATAAATACTCGTATCTCCGAAGATTGAGGCAACAAAAAAAACATTTCCTACAAAACTTGTAGGTTTTTTTTTCGGGTAAAATAGGATTATCAGAGAAAATTTTTGGTTATATTAGGAAATTAGATTTTCACTTCAGTTTCTCTGAAATTTTTTGAAATCCATTTTCAGATTTGGGTTGGTATTGAGCCCAAATCAGCACAATTTCATAATATGCCACTCAAAATTCAATACTGTATATCATAAGCTTTTATCTGGACCAGACTGTGTCCTCATAAATTTATGGACTAATGGGGGTCCGGTTAACGAAGAATGACCCATATATATATATATATATATATATATATATATATATATATATATATATATATATACTTTTATAGAATTATTTACCCAACACACTAAAATAACTTCGAAATTAAACCTCCAGTCTTTCTCTCTATTCGATTGTCCAACCAATCAATACATAATAAACATTTTTGTACAAATGAACGTCTTATCAGATCTTCACGGTAATTAGTACGTATATCTTGGAAATAATACGAGTCATCTTCGTGGTACGACTGCCCTCTTATCCGGGCTATCATCGACCGCGCGGGCAGTCATCAGCTCTTTCAGCTATTTGATTGGCCATGACCACACGTCGTTACAAGGTTTCTGGTCGTTCCTTTTGTTTCGTTATATTATATATTTGCTACTTTTGTTTCAAATAATGAATTAGAAGCAGTTCTAATCGATCATTGTTACAATATACCGTTCAAATTTTTCCTATTCGTTGTCGCTTATTTTATTATTCTACAAGGTGTGCTAAAAAATTATATATATATATATATATATATATATATATATATATATATATATATATATATATATATATATATATATATATATACAAGGTGTTATGAAATTCACTGCTTATATTGAAAAGGGTGACTCATGGGGCCATATAAAAGCGTATTCAATACTTTTTTCAATTTCGAAAATTTTTGAAAAATTAAAAAAAGGGGCAAAACTGCATTTTACCAAATCATTTATAAAATTAACCCGCGCCTGAATGGCCGTTACTGTACGCCTGATCTGTGTTGCCAAACCTATGGTTTTCTTCAATAATTAGGAATTTTCAAATTTTGGGTACAATTAATGTAACAAATCAAAATAATAATAGATAATACTGTCTATACTAATCTATTATACAAAAGAATTTCCTTTATTACATGCGAAAGCAAGCTCGTAATTGACTTGATCATTACTTCACGAAAATCCATCTTATTCAACTTTGACAGTGGAAAAGACGAAACATGTCATGTACTATTCGCCAATATAATAATAAACGAAGATTTTTGCAAGTAAAAATCTGAGAAAAAAAATGTTCACTATCACAAATGAAAGCAAATTCGTTCATTCTTAGCCTTAACAAGTGGCTCTGACCTTTAAATGAAGTCAGCTGTTTTTTTTTTTGATTGATATCCTAGGTTGTGCGTGACTAAATCACTAATAACCACCCGTCACTACATGAACCAAACACCGCTTCATATCGCAAAGCATAAAGAATTTTTACATTTTAAGTGATGGTTCAACAAAATTCGCTTTTTGACAGTGTTCCTACAAAACTTGTATAATTAATTAGTTGGTGTTAGGAAGGAATTATTTTAAAAGGTAAAAATTTTTATATATTTTTTTATTAAACTTGTTTTTTTTTTAAGTTTCTTGAATAAATGGAAGTTATGTTATAAAAAATTTTAGTGCAATAGATTCTCCTATGGCCTGTTTTAGACAGATTATAGTTTTGTAATAGTAGTTATTCTTACAATATCATAAGAAACCATTCCGGGATAAATGGGTTAAAATTTTTAGAAAGTGATCATCTTTGGATAAAAATTTTTACAAGAAGAAAATATTGAATAATTTTATATATGTACTTTTTTATTAAATTTATTGAGAAAGGTTTAGCCAAATCTGACAACGCTGTAGATGGAGATGTATGGTTCCCCAGTGGCGGCGTGAAAAAAATATTAATGTCACATTCATTCGTCATGTCTTTAGGTTCGATCTTTTCCTTTATTATTGAGATCCGCTATTTAAGGTAAATTTTCTGCAATCGGTGTTGCTACAAGGAGTCACCGGTTTTAATATATGTAGTAAATACCATAACACACACATATATATATATATATATATATATATATATATATATATATATATATATATATATGTATATATATATATATATATATATATATAATATATATATATATATATATATATATATATATATATATATATATATATATATATATATATATAAAATAAAGAAAGGAAGCAAAAGTTGCCGTATCTAACAAAATTCTTAAATATAAAATTTGTTGGGGAACTCGGCATTAAAGTAAACACTATAAACTAACACATAAAGTTAAAAAGATCAAATTTAAAACAGGGATGTGTTTGAAAACCCTGGATGCTGAAAAACATTTTTAATTATTAGTTAATTCACCCGAAATAACCATCTGTAGCCGGCATCATGCACAAAATGATTGACACACCACTGACAAAAGACAGTTACCTGACAGAGATAAGGGACTTTTTTGAAAACCTAATAACCTAAAAACCGAAATTGTAAAGAACCGGAAGGAGAACTGGTCCAATGAAAGATATATAAATGGTCAAATAAAGAGAAGAAGAAAGAAATTACCAATTAAACGACCTCAAAGCCGATAAGGAAATTCGGATCGAAAACAACCATGAATTTTGGGTAAAAAAGGGGACAGGAGATCCGGCAAGAGAAACATACTATCTCTCCTTCTCTGTTTCTCTTGCTGGATCTCCTGTCCCCTTTTTTATCCAAAATTCATGGTTGTTTTCGATACGAATTTCCTTATTGGTTTTAAGGTCGTTTAATTGGTAATTTCTTCTTCTCTTTATTTGACCATTTATAAATCTTTCATTGGACCAGTTCTCCTTCCGGTTGTTTACAATTTCGGTTTTTAGGTTTTCAAAAAAGTCCCTTATCTCTGTCAGGTGCATGGCGCCGGATACAGGCGGTTTTTTCGGGTGAATTAACTAATAATTAAAAATGTTTTTTCAGCATCCAAGGTTTTCAAACATATCCCTGTTTTAAATTTGATCTTTTTAACTTTATGTATTAGTTTATAGTGTTTACTTTCATCTTAACTCAACTCCTCACTATTCATGTGAGTGTTTTTATTTTATATTATATCTTATATTTTATTGTACTTCTGCATAAGTTTATTAATAATAATAATAATAATAATAATAGTAATAAGAGAACAGCAGACCAATAAAAGAAGCATCGGGCGAGCGACGTAACGGTCGAGGCCGTCGCGGGAAATGGCAGCTCGACCAAAACGATGAAGACCAGGCAACCGAAAATGGACCTGCCAAAAGTGTTGTGTCGGCGACTAAGCCGACACCCACCAAGGCGGGAAAATCACAGCGGCGCATGAGTTGCACCACAGGAATCAACAAACTCGCCATGCGTTGCTGTGATGAAAACATAAAACCTGACAAAGAACTCACTGAGAAGAGAATCACTCGCCGCTTGGACCCACCAACACCAATCCCAAGCGCAACCGACGTAGATGCGGGACAAACACAACCACCAAAGCCAGGCCAGGGCCCGTATGTTTTTGCGAGGACAACACGCAACTACCAAGGCTGGTAAACCAAGACAGCGGTTAAAGTGGACGGATGAGATGAATAGGACGGTGATGCGCTGTTACTACACCGCCAGCAAACTCGAAACAATAACATCGGGCTACAGACCGGAACTGCACAGACTTTTCTTGACCGAATATCCACATCTGCAATTACTTGTTTCAGAACAGAGAGTAATAGACCAAAAAAGAGTTATTACCAAGAACAATCGTCTCACACCTCTCGAATTGCAAACCATCAAGGACACAGTGGCTGTTGAACTGAACGCAGACCAACCAAACAATAGAAACAATAAAGCAGATACCGAACCAGCCTCACACACACAACCACCCAGTCGAACACAACAAGACCTACCACCCAGGAGGAGCATAACGCAAAATAATATTGCGAGTACCGCGCAACACCATATCACAGACAACAACATGAATCACTCGCCACCCTCAACAACATCCACACAACCTCACCCCGAATCAACTCTCATACAAACACTTAAAGCAAAAATGGAGTCACATCTAGCTCGATGGTCAGACACCGACCCCACAACAAGAAATCCCATCCCTCGTTTAATCTTCAAACAGAGCACGCAACCAATCCTCAACACACTAAACAAGCACATAATACTTCAGTATATAACAGACTTAAGCACAATCGAAGACATTCACACAATAATATACGCAGCAGCAATCACCACTCTAACACAAAATAATCAAAAACTCCCTCAACGACAAGGAAACCCCAACAGGACAAAACCAAAATTCAAATGGCAAATAAGAATAGAAAACAAAATCAACAACATCAGGAGAGATCTAGGACATCTTACCCAGTTTATAAGCGGGAACGCGTCCAAACGTGTCACACAAGGGGTAAATAAGATCAAATCTAAGTCTCCCAACAGAACACTGCCAGAAATCCTCGATACCTTGAAACAAAAACTATGTATATGCCGCAAGACTCCGTAGATACAAAGAATCAAATGAGAGGAAAGACACCAACAACCTCTTCCGAAGAAGCGAAAAAACAGTTCTACCGGAAAACCATGTACAACAAACAGATAGCAGTGACTGAACCACCAAAAAGCAAGAACTCACAGATTATTGGAAAAGTATCTGGTCAGAACCCAAACTACACAATAATAACACCCCCTGGATCAAAGCCGAAGAGGACAAACATAAACATGTGACAGGAGAAGAAAATCCTACATTAAATACACTAGAAATTACAGAAACTATCAAACACACACACAACTGGAAATGTCCTGGAATAGACAATATACAAAACTTCTGGTACAAACAGTTTACCACCACACACGAAGCACTCGCACACCAAATCAACAAAGCCATTCTACAACCACACACATTTCCCACTTTCCTTACACAAGGAATAACATACGTTAAACCCAAAAGCTCAGACACCACAAACCCGTCAAACTACCGACCTATCACCTGTCTTCCAACCCTATACAAGATCATTACAGTCACAATTTCGAAGAAAATAGAACAACACCTGACAGACAACAATATTCTCACAGAAGAGCAGAAGGGATGCAGGAAAAATAGTCGAGGATGCAAAGAGCAGCTGATTATAGATAGCGTGATTATGGGACAAACCAGAAAAGAACACAGAAACCTTCACATCGGTTACATAGACTATAAAAAAAGCCTTCGACTGCATACCCCACAGCTGGTTAATCAGAGCCCTAGAAATCTATAAAATCAACCAACACCTCAGGCAGTTTCTCGCCCAAATTATGAAAACATGGAAAACCAAAATACGCCTAGAAACACAAACCGAACGCATCCAAACAGAAGAGCTGTACATCAGACGGGGTATATTTCAGGGAGACTCGCTCAGCGCTCTATGGTTTTGCCTCTGTCTCAATCCACTCTCAAATATACTAAACAGAACAGAGCATGGCTTCAATATCAGACACCAAAAAGTGAATCAACATAAAATAAACCACCTCCTATATATGGACGACATAAAACTCTACGCTGCCACACAAACACACCTGAAAGAACTCCTCAAAATCACAGAAAAATTCACCTTAGATGTCAATATGGAATTTGGTATAAGTAAGTGCAAAGTGCTCCACATCAACAAAGGCCAATGGAAGTGCCACCATGAGACAGAAACCATCAACAATGAAACACTCGATAACATGTTCGACAAAGAAACATACAAATATCTAGGCTTCCAACAAAGCACCAAACTCAACCACACTCACATCAAAACAGAGCTCAGAACCGAATTCAAAAACAGACTGATGAAACTCTTGCAAACAAAACTCAACTCTAAGAATCTCACTAAAGCCATCAACACGTTCGCTATACCTATACTCACATCTTCATTTGGTATCATCAAATGGTCACAAACAGACATAGAAAATATTCACATCCTTATACGATCTCAATTCACCAAATACAGGAAATTACACCCCAACGCATGCAAAGAAAGACTTACCATCGAGAGAAAGGCAGGAGGAAGAGGAATTATAGACATCAGATCATTACACATAAAACAAATACAAGCACTTAGGAAATTCTTTCACAGCAAGCAAACCAGCCTCCACACAGCGACAGTGAAAGCAGACCAAAAACTACACACCTCTCGACTTATCCCGGGCAGACCACTCAGCAGACACACACAGTCACATCCAATTACAACAGGAAAAGATGAAAACGTGGTCAGAGAAAACACTCCACGGAAAACACAGATACCACATAGAACAAGACCACGTAAATAAAAAACAATCATACACCTGGTTACAGGATGGGCAGCTATTCCCTGAAACAGAAGGCTTCTTACTTGCCATCCAGGATAAAGTCATATTAACCAGAAACTACCAAAAGCATATCATCAAAGATTCGACTAGTGCAGAGGACAGATGTAGGAAATGCCACCAACAGAAAGAAACGATCGAACACATAACGAGCGGATGTAAAATATTGGCCGGAACAGAGTACACAGTCAGGCATGATTCAGCTGTCAAAGTGGTTCACCAAGCACTAGCCACAACATACAAACTCATAGAAAACACAGATCCATACTACAAATACACACCAACATCCATACTTGAAAATAAAGATTACAAGCTCTACTGGGACATCAGTATCCATACAGATAAAACAGTCTCCGCCAATAGACCCGATATTACTTTTCAGTGCAAAAAAGGAAAAGTCACCTATCTAATTGACATAGCGTTCGTCTAACAATGAATTTGCACGACGTTTCGCCAAAATGTCATTTGGCATTTTCAAGTGCTCTTACTGCTGCTGCTACTCGATACTGTGATCTTGCTGTTGCTGCCTCTTGAAGCTAACTGAGAAACCGAAATGCGGTTGCCGTCTTTTATAGCTCGGCATCTACGCAGATTGTAGGTGGAGGTATCGGGAGTATTCGTTCGAGCATCGGTGTCTGCCGGTTGGTTGCCCGTATCAGTGGTAATGACTGGTTCCAGACCTAATTCTGTCGCCTCGATCATTTCTCAGACGCAAGCCATATTGTCCAATCACTTCACCGTCCACTCCTAAACCTACCTGAGAGTTAAAATTAGCCATAATTATAGTTTTTCTGCTCTTTTTTCAAGAGCCTCTCGGAGCATAAACCTGTATAATGTTCATTATTCTGCGATTCGTTTGTAGTTGTACCAGTTTCCCCTAACTTTTACCAATTTACTGAAAAATCTACGAAATCGTCGCTACTCATAAACATTAATTTTACTACAATTTCTGTTGCTCATATTGACTTTCACGTGTCAGCGTGCCTATTACTAACCATTTAGGTTTGGTCAACGAAAATTCAAATGAATTATCAGGCTGTAAAATACATTATACACACACACATAGATATTCAATCTGGTAGTGGCAGTGGCAATATCGAGACACCCACGATATTTCAAAACACCTAACACTTATAAAACAATGTGTTTGTACGGTTGTAAGTTTAATCGGGTTTTTAAAATTGCTTTAAGAATTGATAGAGAGGTACTGTCGTCGAAACTGACGGTAGAAATAAAATTAACGGAAACAAATTGAATATGGGAAAATAAGAAAAAAATGTCGTGTATATTGTTTTGTATTCATAAATGTTTACACTTTTTGTACAGAAAGATCTACAGTAGGTCAAATAAGAACATGTTGCCTATAACATGTAGCTGATAAAAAAAATTCCTTCTTTTTTTGGAGATTATTGTTGCCACGTCTGCAAACTATGCCTTGTTTTTTTTTTTTTTATGGGCCTAGCACACGTGCTACAGGGAAGTCCCTAAAGCGCTACAGAGCGACACGTGTGCGGAGAAAGCGATTCACGTTGTTCTTAAATCGCTGCAAATTGTACTCGGTGGGAAATACAGTCCTGGGGCAAATTATTCCAAAGGGATGATGTTCTCTGCTGCTTGAAAAGCGTTGTACGAGGAGTAACAAGCTGAACCTCATACGATGTGAAGTATTAGCGTGACGTGTACTTCTAACATGCACCGCTCTGCAAGGAATTAAGCGGGCCACATCCTTCGAACACTTTCCATGAAAATACTTGTAGAATAGGCTCGAGGCGCCAACCGTTCTTCGATGTTCCAGCGAATCAAGGCCACCTGTCAGTTCCGGGTCTCCAATCAGACGAACAGCTCTTCTCTGAATAGAATCCAACAAATGCAGTGTATGTTTGGGAGCGGAGCCCCAAACATGGGAGCAGTATTCCATAGTTGGTCGAATTTGAGCTTTGTAAAGAATTAACAGTTGTTGTGAAGTGTAAAGCTTTCTGGTTCGAAATAATATTCCCAACTTCTGAGAAGCTCTCCTTGCTATGCCTGCAACATGTTCATGCCAGGACATATTTGCTCCCAAATTTACGCCCAACAATTTGAGTGACGATGTTAGGGGAATGGAGTGCCCCGACATAACTATGTCGGGTTCAGCAACGTTAACTTTTTTAGAAAAAACTGCCGCCTGGGTTTTTGTAGCGTTAAATTCCACTTGGTTACTGTCACCCCAAGATAGAATTTCTTCCAGGTCTTTGTTAAGTTGAATGACTTCCTGCTGTCTGCGGATATTCGTCTGAGTAGCCAATGTCCGAGCGTTCAAAGTAAATGAAGAAATAAGTGTACTGTCATCTGCAAAGCTGTAGATTGGATTCTCGGTCTTTTCCAGCAGATCGTTAATATAAATGAGAAAGAGAGTAGGAGACAGTGTGGAGCCTTGGGGTACACCAGCGTTGATAGTGAAGGTGTTAGAAAGAATTCCGTCGACTGCGACTCGCAAAGAACGCTCTCTGAGGAAACATGAGAGCCACAAACAGAACTTTTCAGACATATCATAAGAACGTAGCTTAGCCAACAGCCCATCGTGCCAAACACGGTCGAATGCCTTGGATATGTCAAGAGCAACCGCTCGAGATTCTCCAAAGTGTTTAATTGCGTTGTTCCAAACATGTGTTACATAAGTCAGGAGATCTCCTATTGATCTATTTTTACGAAAGCAATATTGGTGATCGCTAATAATGTTGAATCCTTCAAGATATTTTAGAAGATGCTGATTGATAGCCTTTTCCATAACTTTCGATATTATTGAAAGCAGTGCGATTGGTCGGTAGTTATTTGGCAAGGTCTTCTTGCCCTTTTTAGGTAACTGTGGCACATTTCCAGCAGGAAGGAAATATTCCCTTTCTGTAAGATAGGTTGAAAAGTCTACAGAAAACTGGTGTTAGTTCCCTTGCACAGTTTTTGAAAACTATGGCAGGTATTCCGTCAGCGCCAGAAGCCTTTTTGGTATCTAGCTTCATCAAAATACGTTTTATGATACGCTGCCTGAAGACAATATCGGGCATCCTTGACTGCACTATGGGAATATTAGGTGGTGTTCTTCCTTGGAAATCGACAGTAGAATGTGAAGCAAAGAGTTCAGCCAACAAGTTCGCTTTCTTAACAGGTGTCTTTACAATAGAATTATCTGGACGTGTGAGTGGGTGGTATGGTGGATTTGGTGAAATTTTGACTAACTGCCTTAGCGACTGACCAAAAGGACTTGGAATTGTTGGAACAAGCGAGAAGTTTGTTTCTAATCCGTTGATTGTGTGCCTCCTTGGTTTTGTCGATAATTTCTTTGCATCTGTTCCTGGCACGAACAAAGGTGTTACGATTTATGGTGTTAGGATTTTCACGCCAATGTCGGTATGCAAGATGTTTAGAAGCAACAGCTTCTTTGCATTTTCGGTCAAACCAAGGCTTGCCGTTGGAAGGGCATTTCTCCGAAAAAGGGATGTAAGCCTCCATACCGGCCAAAATAACATCGGAAACCTCCTTGGCGCAGTCAGATGGGTCATCGGATCGAAAACAAACTTCTAACCAAGGGAAAGTTCGAAAATATTCCACGAGATCTTCCCATTTAGCAGATTTTTAGTGCCAAATCTTGCGCGGTTTAGGCGCGTCTCTGTCACTGATTGGTAGGATACTCGATGTCGATAATAGTTTATGGTCGGAAGAATCTAATGGCGGATTTACGCTGACCGTGTAAATCTCCGGATTGGTGGTTAAAAAACAGATCAAGAAGACTGGCGAACTCCCCGTCTCGATCAGGGATTCGTGTTGGTTCGTCAATAAGCTGAGTTAAGCCACAACTGATTGAAAATGAATCGGCTTCACGACCTTGTTCATCGGTAGTATTGGAATATTTAAGCCAGTTGATGTTATGGACATTAAAGTCGCCCAGGATGGCAATTTCGGCATTTGGATAGTTAATTTGTAAATGATCGATGGTGTCTGCAAGAGAAGCGAAAAGTGCTCTAAAGTTAGTATCGCTTGGTGGTCGATACAGGATACAGATGAACCTTGTGGTTGGTTGAGTCGTTATTTTTAAACCACATAACGTCAAAGTTTGGGGGCTCCGGAGCCTCTTCTCGTTGGCAAGAGAGGTCGCTTCTGACAAAAAGACAGATTCCAAAGTTACGCCTAAATCGGTAATAGAAGTCGTACCCAGGATAAAGATAGTTAACTGTGCTGGTCGATGAACTGACCTTGGTTTTACAGAGAGCGAGTACATGAGGTTTATTTGATTGCAGGTGTTGGTGCACTGAATTTATGTTGGAGTTTAAACCTCGTATGTTGCAAAAATCCATTTTAAAATTCTGATTGTGGAAAGAGAGTCATTTCTAACCTTATTTATGGTTAAATAATACATTATTGTGATGAGTGCTGCATACGCTTCAAGGTTCTGTTCCTATGTAATCATCCAAAAGGTCCGAAACTGACGCCTATAGCGGCTGCTAAGTATATAGGCAAATCCAGGGCATTCATTAACAAGTGGGTGAAACGATACTCTCAGTTAAAAATGTTGATGATCTACCAGAACGTGATTCGAGAGGAAAAGTGTCGTCAAGGACGAAAAAAACCAGCCAAGTGCAAGTCAGACTTGCACAATCAATGTTCCGTACGGTGATTGCTTTTAAAATAAATAAATCTTACCTAGACTAAGTTACTTAGGTCCCTGACATAGTCAATCCTGCATAATAGTTATAGCATCTTAGCTACCTAATAGCCAATAAATCAACGTAGCTCAGTCTAGAATCTAGTAATAAAAGTGTAAAGCAAATATTTACTACTTAAATATTTGCTTCATTATAAACAAATAAAAATATTCTTTTGTCTCGGTACAGGAGCGACACGCGAGCAGTAACGTACTGAAAAGTATATTAACAAAACCTCCACCATATTGTCAAGCCATATATTTTGATAGTTTTTTTTACCAGATAAATGATCAAATTTAATGCATTCGTGATAATTTTCGTCTAATCTACACTCTATGAAGAATATTTCAGAATTTGTTCAAAATTTTTTGGTCAGTACTTTTCGAAGTAGGGAGGGACAGCGATTTTTGCCCATTTTTTAAAAATAATACAAAGAAAAGTATGCGCAGGTACTACATCATATATATTTTTGAATCCGTGTTTTCGCAAGCTTTCATTTAATACCCCACTCGATGACCTAGTAAAAAAAATTTTTTTTTCTTCGGATTTTACCCCCAAAACTAACCCCTTAAATCAAACTACTCAGTATATATCACCACTACACCAAACACTTTATTTTTGCACTCGACGCGCGTTTCGCTAACCATGTTAGCTTCATCAGGAGCGATCATCAATCATCGCTCCTGATGAAGCTAACATGGTTAGCGAAACGCGCGTCGAATGCAAAAATAAGGTGTTTGGTGTAGTGGTGATATATACTGAGTAGTTTCATTGTGCCAAAGATTCCACATTCCCAACTTACCTTAAATCAAAATTTAATTTTTAAAACTACATGGCCATAAATTCTTATATTTATGCCAAATTTCAACTTTCTGTGTCAATAATTTCGAAGAAAATCGGGTGTTGGGATAGACAGTTAGACGGGCAAACGGACATCGAAGTGATCCCTAAGTGTTCCGTATCGAACACTAAAAATGATTGTCAACATGTTGTCCCGAAATCCTCAATTAACCTTGACGATTCGCACTCATCTCCGAACTAACGATTTGAAGAGGCGGAGTTCAATTGATAAACCATTGCTGAACGAAAAATACAGAAATAACCGACTCTCGTGGGCAGAGGAAAAGGCATTAGTACCGACTGCCGAACGGTGGTTTGTCGATAAAAATGAGAAATGGATAAAACGTGGAAAAACCAGAGGAAACGAGAATGTGGAGTGTGGAGTCACGCAACTGATGCCGACAATAAATCCTTTGTCGTTTTTAGAATCCTTGCAGCCTAGTTTAATAATTTTTTTATTGTGCCGCCGCGCCGTTTTTACAAAGAAACAAATAAAATTTTAGTGAATTACATGTGTTTAGGATTCTTACTTATTATAATAAAATATTGAAACATAAAACTTGTGTAATTAATTTGTTGGAGGCAGGAAATAATTATTTTAAAATGCCACAATTTTTACATATATTTTTTTATTAAATATGTTGGGAAAAATCTGTCAAATCTCGCGACACTGTAGACCTGACTTTCTGGTTAAACGATTAACCCTATTGGGTAGGTGGATAGTTTACCAGTGGCGGTAATATTCATGTCCTCATTTCTTTAGGGTCAATTTTTTTGAAATTCCCTATTTAAGGTCAGTTTTTCTGCAATCGGTCTAGTTACAAGGAGGCCTTTTTCCAATATATACAGTGAATTCTATAACATCCTATGTATGATATATATATATATATATATATATATATATATATATATATATATATATATATATATATATATATATATATAGTATTTCTTTTTCTCGACCGTAACAAAAATTCCAGGGGAATTTTCTATTGTATGAATTTCTTTTCTACTCCCTTTACTATCAACGCTAGTATACCACAATGCTGGGCATTGGGGCATACTGTCTTCTATTTTTTTTCTACGATCTGTCGAAAAAGACCAGGAATCCAATCTACAGCTTTGCAGATAACCGTACGCCCATTTCTTCATTCGCGTTAAATACTCAAACATCGGCTCCTCATGCAAATATCCGCAGACAGCGAGAAGCCGTTCAACTTAACAAAAACCTGGAAGAAATTTTATCTTAATATTTGGCGAGGACTGTGTTTCCACCGAGGGCAATTTACACTGCAGCACGAGTTCTATACCAATAAAAAAAGATATTTTCTATCTATACAGGCATCCAAGCTAACAATAACCGAACTGGAACTCCTTGTTCTATGCACACATACATTACCGTAACGTTATTTGGCCCAACAGTTTCACTAAACCTCTAACGATAAATTTTAAAATAGTACTAAATTATTTGAGAAATGACAAGGTGTGGCGCGAAATGGCACGCGTCGACCAATAGACGAAAAAATTCGAAACGTGAAGTTATTGTGTCTCTCGTAAATGAACTAATAACTTGTAAATCCGGGCTTACTGATATGTGGATTATGGCCAAGGGCGGACTATACAGGGTGTTGCAATAATTAATTATCTAGCTCTGTTCGACGTAACATTTGCGATTAAATGCCACAGTACCTCTCCCGAATAAGGTTGCAACTAATACATTCTGTAAAAAACGTATACAGAAGTGTTAAATAAAATACTAAATAATGGTTATAAGGCCCCCCGCACACTAGCAACTTTTTTCAAGCAACTTTTTAATCACCCAAATACAGCACATTATTTCTTATGGTAGACCGCACACGAGCAACTAAAAAGTTGAAGCAACTAAAAATATCCAAACTGTTCTATTTTGTGGATGATTCAACTGTTGCCGGTAGAAATGAATCATGCAGGATCAGACAGGTCACCGCACACCGGCGATTAAATAGTTGCTGGTTGCGATTTGCGAGCCAGTCCGTGCTTATCATTCTTGTGAATTGTGAACTAGTCATTTTTTTGTTGTAGTCCAAATTTAAATATTGAATTATTTATCGAGGAAGTAGAAAAATACCCAGGTTTTTACAACATAAAGCTTAAAGAAATATCAATCAAACTTTTAAAAAAGGAATTATGGACGGAATTGTGCCAACAATTTATTGAAAAGTGGAACCAATTGGAAGATAAAGATAAATGTGAAAAAAGTAAGTTGTAATAGCATATTTATTTATTTATTTTTTTTACAACAAACCAGAACAAAAAATGCCTATCAAATTTTATCGTACTGCCAAGGGACAGATCCATAAGGTGAAGTGAAATAATCTGAAAAATAATCTCTAGTTGAAATCCCTGTAGTGTTGCTTCTTACTCTAACAGAAGAAATACAGTCCCTGGCCAAATTATTAGACGCACTGTATTTTTTTTTAGTAATTTTATGTTTCTTAAGAGTTTTTATGCAATAATGGTATATTTAAACTACAATATTATTGATTTTTATTTAAAAGAATTGTTGTAGACTACATATTTGTATTTATTTTTAACATATGGCAACACTGTGTTGACAAAGTGATACATGAACGTAAATAAGTACAAACCTGTATCAGTCGCGATCGGAATCGAGTCAGGTACGGACGTGTTTCTGTGGCTTTATGGACTGTGATTGTTTGTTTAACAGTTTTATACTACTCAGTTATTAGTTTATTTTGTATGCAGTGTTTTAAAAAAGTAATTGGACTATTTTCATTATGGGTAGAAAAGGCGATCTTTCACCACGTAAAAAAGCTGAAGTGAAGGCCCTTGTGA
Source organism: Pachyrhynchus sulphureomaculatus (assembly GCA_019049505.1). Classification (NCBI taxonomy): domain Eukaryota; kingdom Metazoa; phylum Arthropoda; class Insecta; order Coleoptera; family Curculionidae; genus Pachyrhynchus; species Pachyrhynchus sulphureomaculatus. The sequence goes on from CM032448.1 coordinate 2,379,970, forward strand.
TTGCGAAAACATTTACAAACCGAGAAATATCACGAAGATTGAAGGTTTCTGAAGCTAGTGTACGACGCATAAAAAAGAAAATTGAGTCAGGGAAGGAATTAAGCCCGAAAAGAAAGAAAAGATGCGGTAGAAAACCAATTTTCACTCCACGGTCAGAGAGATGTTTGAAGAAAATTTGTGTAGAAAACAGATTTGCTACCACAAAGGTAATAAAATCACAAAACTCCAGGATGCTAGCGTAAATGCTTTTGAGCGCACTGTTCGAAGAAAATTGAAAGAATTAGATTTTAAGGCCTGTCGCCCCGCCAGGAAGCCTAAGTTAACAGCTGCAATGAAAGCAAAGCGCCTGAAGTGGGCCAAACAATGGCAAGACAAAGATGTGGACTTCTGGAGATCGGTAAGATACAGCAATTTAATCAATAATTGATACATTATTATCATTTTCAGTTAAATAAAGCAAATAAACATGGAAGTTTATATATTTTTCCTATTTTTGACAGGTTTGCTTCAGTGACGAAAGCACATTCGAAATTTTGCAGAATAAAGCTCAGTATGTGCGTCGTCGTCATGCAGAAAAGTTTCATCCTGATTGTGTCGTCCCGACGGTTTAAACATCCCACCAAAGTGATGATTTGGTCAGTCATCAG